>VZQC01002950.1:2654638-2705489 GCA_009823505.1 Rhizomys pruinosus
CCTCTCTCTCTCTCTCTCTCTCTCTCTCTCTCTCTCTCTCTCTCTCTCTCTCTCTCTCTCTCTCTCTTCCATTCCAGGCCAATAAAGCCATGTTGGAGCCATCTCCAGCAAATTCAGGTAACTGAAGTTCTTCAGAACCAGTCCACACAGGTGTGCCAGCCAGGCCTCCCTCTAGCTCTGAAGGTGTTTTGTCATCTAATCTTATTTTTCCTTTTCTTAAAAAAAGTCTCTTCTGGTAAGTCATTTGTAGCTGTAGGTGTTTAAACCATTTGTATGAGAAAGACAGATTGATACTTTTGAGCACAGCCGGCATGCTCTGGTCTAAGGAGAGGTCAGGACTGCAGTAACAGTAAAGCACAAGATGACAGAATTGGCGCCAATGTGCATTTAAGCAGAGACGGTTTGTCCAGAATTCCTGGACATCATAAAGGATCTATTATCATTGGGATACTCTCAGCAAGACTGATTTCATTACCATCTGTCTTCATCTAGCACTGCTTGGTGAAGAAGCATTAAATATGCAACTTTTCCTAGGCTCACATCACTGAGGCAGAGAGGGAGGCAGTTATGGAAGCGTGTGATTCCCGACACACCTCCCAGGCAGAGGACGGCAGATGAGAGGAAGGATGTGTGTGAGGCACGGGAGAGAGACAGTGGAGTGAGATAACATCATTACCTCCAAGTCGAAAATAAGAGTTCAGTTCTCGGTTGAGTAATAATTCTCTTTTCAAGGTGGGTGATATTTAAGCAATCATCTCTTGAAAATTGGTCATTACCACAAGCTAATAAGATATTTGTTAGTTAATAGCCCAAGGTGAAGCCAAGGGCAGCCTGTGCACTCCAGCACACCATTCTTAGGTGACAGGATTTGGATTTCAGGCGCGTTATTGCTATGATGATTTACAATAATACTAATATATGTTATTTTAAGTGGATGCAGTGTGCTGGAACAATTCATCACTATGTGAGGCTTTGAAGTGGAAGAACCACAATACCATGTCCAAGAGAGTTGTCCTCTGGTGGTATTCTTGACATTACCAACCTTGGGCTAGGCTGGTCCTCGATACCCAGTACTGAGTGGGATTAGGGGGACATCAAGGGAGCATCATTCAGAAGAGCCTTGGCTATAACTTCAACAGCAGAGATGAAACTTGTTCCCCCTGAACATGTTCTGACTATGTACTTTCTTTTTTTTTGGTCTTTTCAAGACAGGTCTCCCTGTAGCCCCAGCTGGCTGGCCTGGAACTCACTCTGTAGACCAGCCTGGCCTTGAACTCACAAAGATCCGCCTGCCTCTGCCTCCCGAGTGCTAGGATTAAAGGCGTGCGCTATGTACTTTCTAAACGCTTATTTTATCTTTAATTTTATATATATGTATGTATATGTGGGTACATCCACACATGTGTGTACATGTGGGTGTGGGTACATACATACACGTGTGTACTTGTGGGTATGGGTACATGCACACATGCATGTACATGTGGGTGTGGGTACATGCACACATACGTGTACATGTGGGTGTGGGTACATGCACACATGTGTATATATATATGGGTATGGGTACATGCACACATGTGTGTATATGTGGGTGTAGGTACACGCACATGTGTGTACATGTGGGTGTGGGTACATGCATACACGTGAGTACATATGGGTGTGGGTACATGCATACACGTGAGTACATATGAGTGTAGGTACATACATACATGTATGTACATGTGGGTGTGGGTACATGCATACATGTATGTACATGTGGGTGTGGGTACATGCACACATGTGTGTATATGTGGGTGTGGGTACATGCACACATGACTGTGGTGCCCACAGAGGCCAGAAGAGGGCATCACATCCTCTTGGAGTTGAAGTTATAGGCAGTTATGACCTGCACAACATGGGTGCTAAGAACTAGACTCTAGTCCCTCTGCAAAAACAGCAAGTTCAGGCCAGATATGGTGGTGCACACCTTTAATCCCAGCATTCAGAGGCAGAGGCAGGCAGATCTCTGTGAATTCAAGGCCATTCTGGTCTACAGAGTGAGTTCCATGCCAGCCAGCTGGGGCTACAGGGAGACCTGTCTCAAAAACACCAAAAAAACCCTAGTAACAACCAGCAAGTTCTCTTCCCCACTAAGCCATCTCTCCAGCCCCTGACTGTATTTTTAAGCCTTCTATTATGAAGTCTAGAAGTATAAACAGAGTGGATTTGCATTAGGGAAGAGCATAGCTTATTTCCTACTTTAAAGTTTCTTTTTATTTTAGAAATTTAGTAAAGCTTTTTTTTAACCCTGTGACTGGCCACTAGGGAATCCTAAGACTTAGGGCAAGAGTTAATGCCTATCCATAACACAAGTCACCCTGCAAGCACAGGACTGTGCCATGTAACCAGGTTCAAGGGAGAGCCGTGGCAATGCTGTAAGACATGGGGTTCCACTGGGAGCTGCCCAGGCAGCCCACCCACCAAATGATCACCACCTTCCATTCCTGAAGCCCAATGTTTTCCTAGAGTGCTTACAATAACGACCCCTTTTCTTCTTGTTAGAACCATTTTTGTCTCTTCCTTGACAATTCAACTCTAATTGTAGGCTTCAAAGAAGCTCCTTCTCCATTCCCAAGGGTCAGTCTTAATGAACCTGAGCCAACTGTGGTCATTCAAAATCACTTCTAGGGAGCTGCAACTTCCAAGGTCCAGTGAATCAGATGCGTGGTCCGGGGTGAACCAATAAGACCAAGCGGATATCTGCAGAAGGATTTGCAAAGGTTTCTTCCTCCTAAAACCAAGGGGCAAGAATAAGGCAGTCTATTTTTCTGCTCTTGTGGCTTGCCAGGAGGTGGGACTGGGAGATGTTGTTTTACAGCAGTCATAGACAGATGATAGCCTGAAAACTAAGCAAAGAATGCTGAGCAGAAAGGCAGAGCAGAAAGATGGGCGTAACCTAGGTGCTGTACATGCCTGGGCCTTCACATGCACCAGCTCTGCAACTCCTTGTCTGGGAACTTCTTATCACTGGACGCTTACACCAGTTTTCTTTGGGCTCTTTTTATCGCAGTTGATGATATCCTGCCTAATACTTTCATGAACACTGTGTTGAGAAACACAGAGTGAGGAACAGCTCACAGAGGAGGAAGTGAAGACGGGACCATGACCGAAGCTCAGGATTTGGGGTTCAGAAGATACCTTAGAGCGTTCTATACAAGTGATTGGTTCACCATACCCTAAAGATTAGGTGGAATCATTGTCATGGAAAACATAAAACACATCAGCCAAAACAAACAAAAGCACTTACCTATCTGTGTCAAGGCCCTCAAAAGAAGTCAGACTACGGCTAATCAAAGTCAGGCGGCAGACCCAGTGGAGAATCAAGTCAGAAAGAATGTGTTAAAGTCATTCTCCACTTTCAGTTTTGCAGAATTTATCTTTGAGTGGAATCTTTTGGTGAGAAGATGACATTCAGTAAAGGGGCTGTTTGGGTCTGTCATGGTGGAGAACTACCCGGTGAAATTCACAATTGCCTGTCTCCCTACGTAGACATTTACTCTCTGCCTGTCCTGCATAAGATACCTATGTAAGGAGGACCTTGAAGTTGAAGTTTCTGCCTTCAAAGAGCTCACAGTCTGCAGATAGCTGATAAAGCAGGGGAGCGCCTATAAAAATAGAAACTATGACAATTAGGAAAACAAATCCTGTGTAGGGAACAGGAACCAGAGAACCCCAAAACCACCAACATGCAATGACTAAGAACCCCCAAACCACCAACATGCCAATGACTAAGAACCAATGGACGTGCCTGAAATCCTCAGACCTCCATTAAAGATATAGAGTGCTTTGTGTGTGTGTGTGTGTGTGTGTGTGTGTGTGTGTGTGTGTGTGTGTGTTGTCTTTTATTTGATCTTAGTTGATGGGCATGTTTTTTGTGAAGTTTGGCCTTGAACTGCTACAGGGACAGAGTTGGAAAAGCCACATGGAGGGACCTTGGTGTGGAGGGACATCTGGCTACCACGCAGATAGCACTTTGGAGAAGTTGTTCATAGTCATTTCTTTTTCTAATCTTCCTTTTTATTGAGCCGAGATTAGCCTACTAACATCAACCTTAATCCAAGGCCTTTACCAAATAATTTTAAATGTCAGTTCATTTGGGGAGAATTAAAGATAAAGAATCCAGCTGTTTAATGGCTACTAGGAAAAGGTTTGATACACTGAAGAGAAAGCTAACACTTATTTATCCTACCCATAAAGTAGAAATAAACTATTTCTTGCTATGAAGTTTTTAGGCAGTTCAGTATTTTACCCCACTCTGAAATAAAAGTCCAAAAATCTTCCATAAGGAACACTCTGGGTTTTTTTTTTTTTTCTCAATGAGTCAAACTTTATAACATGGGCCAGGTTGGACAAAGCACTTCTCCATCTCCACTGTCCAGTTTCCTGGGCCCTGCTTTCTTCTCACTACCCTCCGAGGTGCTCAGTGCCACTCAGACCCCCCCATGTCCATCATTCTACCATGCCCACCTTTCTATTCTGCTTCATCAAAAAACCCATCTCCGATCTCTGTTGCTAGAACTATTCCTGGGGAGACTCAAAGATACGTCTACTGGCCATAGATGAGGCACCAACCACAGACCAAAGTAACGAGCCCCTCAGATTCCAACCTGGTAAACTGGTGGGTTTATTGGGCGTGCTTACAGAGAGAGAGCATGGGTGGCCCTAAAACAGCTGCATCACTGCAAGTCTTACCGTAAAATGAATGAGGACTTTCCCAAAGTTGCAAGATGGAATCTCCTCAGTTAAGCTCCACACCCCATACACTGTCTCCCTTCCCAAGACCACAAGTGCCTGGGACAGAATTGGGTACAACTGAAAGGGAAACACAGGAAGGAGTGACTGAGATCTCGGGTTAAGGTCCAATGGCCTTATTCTGTGAGGGAGGGTCAACAGGCCTGATCTTAGGGGTCTCCTGGGAAGAGTTATGGTTGTTCTGGTGAACATAGGGATGATTGTTGTTTGGAAGACAGCATTCTATAAGTCTCATGCTCTGCTGAGAATGGGAAAAGTTAGGTATTACTAATGGCCGTGAGTTAGTAAATCTGGTTCGCCTCCTGGGTAGCATGTATCCATGCTTATTGTAAACACCAGAGGCATCGCTCCAGTTAAGAATTCGAATAGGCTGGGCGTGGTGGTGCACGCCTTTAATCCTAGCACTTGGGAGGCAGAGGCAGGCAGATCTCTGTGAGTTCAAGGCCAGCCTGGTCGACGTAGGGAGCACCAAGCCAGCTGGGACTAAAAGGAGACCCTGTCTTCCAGCTGTGGTGGCATTTCCTGCTGGGGCAGGAAGATCTCAAGCTTAAGTACAGCTGAGCTACTGCAAAGTGAGACTCTGTCTCAGAAAAAAAAAATCTACAAAGAGAATGTGTGTAGTGCACTGCATTTATTTCAGTTTGGTTTGGTTTGGTTTTTTTGATTCAGGGTCTCCCGAAGCCCAGGTTGGCTCCACTTGATATGTATCCAAGGCTGACTTGGATTTATGATCTTTATGCTCCTACCTCCCAAGTGCTGGGATTACAGGCATGTTGCATCCCCTAGCCCTTGATGATGTTGGTGGTGGTGGTGGTGGTGGTGTGTGTGTGTGTGTGTGTGGTGTGTGTGTGTGTGTTTTCAGTTGTATTTCATTTATTTCATTTTTTGAGGTAGGTCCCTTCCATGTAGCTCTGACTGGCCTGGAATTGTCTATATAGCCCAGGATAGCCTCAGACTTGTGTTGATTCTCCTACATCCTGAGATTACAGGTGTGTATTACCATGTCTGAGCTATACCGTGTTATATATGGGACTTGAGTAGTCATAAATTTGGGCAGATGTAGGGTGTTCTGGAACCAGTCCTCCATGTAACCAAGGAATGGCAGTGTAGTGAGCACTCTGGTGCCTCCTGAAAACCAGAGGGTAGGGAACTATGCACCTGCCCCTCACAGGCCCAGTGATCCCACCTCTGACCAGGCTCGCATCCTTCTAACTGCTTCTTCTAAAGGGTTCAATGTATAAGTCTAAAAGTATAACTTTTTAAAGATTTAGTTTGCATGTGTGTGTGTGTGTGTGTGTGCGCACGTGTGCATGTGTGTGTGTGTGTGCGTGTGCATGTGTGTGTGTGTGTGTGTTCATGAATGTAGGTGCCTCAAGTGGCCATGAGGTGTTGGACGCCTGGAGCTGGAGTTACAGGTGGTTGTGAACCACCCAAGTGGCTGCTAGGGACCAAACATGGATCCTCTAGAAGGAGCAGCAAGTGTTCCTAGACACTTAGCCATTTTTCCATCCCCATAAAAGTGTCACTCTTGGAGACACAAAGGCTTGAAACTAGGACACTTTATATTATGATGGATTCTTCCGTAAAGATTACCTTCAGTTGAGAAAATGATGTTCCTTCCAAGATCTTTTACCTATTTGAAAATAAAACAAACGAACTGGTTTTCCCTTGAAAAGTGTTCTTCCCATTCCACCCTACCTCCCACGTAAAAGAAACTAAGGCCTGAGATCCACATGGAAGACAGGCAAGCCTCTGGTGAAACCGCCCAGCCCTGATGAAGCCTGAGATGGTTTCTCAGTGCAGATGGGGATCATCTACTTGTAGTTGGCTGCTTCACAGAACACTTCATCAGAGGAGGCCCCGTCCTGGATCCAGAGAGCATTCTACCATGACACACATGACCAACTGTCCAAGTCCATCCACTTCATCTTCAGAAAATCCTCCCAAAGTGCCCAGGGAACAATTCCCTGCCTTCAATTAGACAACAATGAGGTGATGTCTAGTTTGTGTTCAATGGGATAATTATTAACTCAATATCAAATTATTAATTTATGCCAGAAACCAAAGCATGGCTGCTGGCATATTACAACATAAATAATGGAGGAGCCCAGCCGTGAGCTGCACTTGGAGGGTCTCTTAGGGCAATAAGTGATTCCCACTCCCAGCTGGCCACCATCTGGGAAGAGCCATGAGGCCAGCTCAACTTACTGATCAGAGCAGCAGGACCAAAACCAGGAAACGACTAATCTGTGCATGGTCAGCCTCATTCGAAGAGGACATCTTTGACATTGGAGATAAAGACAAATTTTGATTATTGAAAATATCACAAGCAGAAATCTGAAGTGGGGAGAGCTTTAAAATTAAGAAGTCATTTATCTGGGCCAGGCGTGGTGGCGCACGCCTTTAATCCCAGCACTTGGGAGGCAGAGGCAGGCAGATCTCTGTGAGTTCAAGGCCAGCCTGGTCTACAGGGTTCCAGGACAGCTAGAGCTACAGGGAGACCTTGTCTCAAAAAGACCAAAAAAAAAGTCATTTATCTTATGTTATTTAGCCTTGTATCTCTAGATTTATTAAGTGTTTAATATTTGCCATGAATTAGTCAAGAAGGCTTTGCATGCTTTATTCTGATTCCTTTTCAAAGTGATCAAGTAGAATTTATATAGTACCTGTCTCCATTCTACAGATGAAGAAAATAATGAATTAAGGTTGGATAAATACCTCATATTTGTATTGGGACTAAAACTTATTAAAAAGTATTTTACTTACATTTCTGAGGTAGGGTCTTCTTGCAGCCCCAGCTCACCTAGAACTCACTACTTAGACCAGGCTGGCACCAATCTCACAGAGATCCACCTGCCTCTGACACCCAAGCAACTCTTATTTTTTTGTAGATTGAATCCAGGGCCTTAAACATGCTAGGTAAACACTTGACCTCTGAATTGTATTCTCAACTCTTGTTTGGTTTGGTTTGGTTTGGTTTGGTTTGGTTTGGTTTGGTTTGGTTTGGTTTGGTTTGGTTTCACAGGGTCCCACTATGTAAACCAGGCTTGCCTTGAATTTGCAGTCTTCTGCTTCCACCTACCAAATGTGGAGATGACAGGCAGAAGCCACCACATCAGGTTGCATTTTTTGTTATCTTATTTGATCCTCACAACAGTGCAAGATATAGGTGGAGTCTGTCATATTTTTCCACTCTCCATGAGATGACTGATACTAAGAGAAGTCCTCTTGATCAGCATCCCCCTGAGAAATGCTGGTCCAGAACTCTACTCTGAATCTCCTAACTTCCAATCTAATCTCTCCTCCTCTCCAGCATAACAATCTTCTAACAGAAACACCCTTATCCTGTTACTCTTTTGAGAAAAGCCATTTCATTTCAAGAGCATGAATTGAACCAAAAAATGATATTTGAATTATGATGTCATAGTCTGTAGTAGTTCCTACCCCAAAGGGAACAATAAAAAAGAGATGATGTAATATACTGTCTCAACAGGAAAGGAAAGGCGAACATTTGCAGGACACTCGCTCCATTCTGTCTGCCTATGAGAACATATAAATTGGACTTGATATTGACCTACAGGCAATGAGCAAGTGATAAACTTAGCAATGCATTTCAGAGCCCAAGATACAAAATACCAAGCAAGCTTTCTCCCCTAAGAATCCCTGTCCACCCTGCTCAGCCATAATGTTTTTCCTTTTTGACAATAGATATTTATCTGTAAATCAAATATACATTATAGTGTCTGTAGCTATCTGGGGTTTATTATCCTCTATCCAAAGTACATGTCTGGCCAAGCTGATGATTAACTGCTACAAATTAAAGGCCACACCTCTGTATCTACCACACACTAGGTAGCATTTTGAGATTATGTGAGTAGATGCCATGACCTGATGGAAATTTCTGATAACAATTCCATTAAAATATTAATATGAGATGGCATATGAGGTGATCTTTTCCATAATGTTGATTTTATTCTGTAGAGTTATGCTTTACTCTGTGTAAGTTGACCCATGTTTTAGCCATGGATACTTAATTAAAGGTATATTTAAGACAGTTCCTTTACATTTGTTAAGCAGTGTCATTTAAAGATCTAGTACTAAAATTTTAAATCCCATAAATGGGAGTGAGTGGTGGCTGGTTAATATTGGTATTTATATATGGTGCCCATATATAAACCCTAATGAAGGTATACTATAGACATTTTCACCTAGCAATTTCCATGAAAACCAGCCTCTAATCCTGCATCACAATGTCAAGAAAAATAGAACAATTTTCACAATTCAGTTAGCTAGTGAGCTATACATTTCTCTTCCTTCATCTTAGAGGAAAAACCATGTTTTGCAATGATATTACTAAATGCTACAAGATCTTTCACTACTGCCTTGCACCATATGAACTTCCCACAATTTTCACCTCAAGGTTGTGAATCAATAGATAAGAACATAGAAAGTAGTTGACAGCATAAAAATTTTGATGGTCAGAAACAGCCAGAAAAAAAAAAAAACTGTTCATTGTCATTTATCACCCCAGGTCCAGAGGATAAAAACAATAACCCTTCTATTCTTTATTTTCAGTAGAAATACTTGCCCATTATTTCTCTCAGTCTGAGAACCAAGGTCATGTCCCTGGGCATAAAAACCTACTTACCCAGGCAAAGTATCCTGGGTAATAAGAAGTCAGCACAGTAAGTCTCCAGGTGGGTAAATGTCTCTCTCACATGCATCTGCCAAGATGTGGGGCATGCCAGTAACTGCCTACTAGACATGTCCTCATCAAAGCTACGGCTTCTAATCACAGAGGAATAATCCACTCACCTATCCATGAAAGCAGTTATCTACTTCATCTCTTCTCTTCTCTTCTCTTCTTTCTCTCTCTCTCTCTCTCTCTCTCTCTCTCTCTCTCTCTCTCTACCCCCTTGGCATCATGGGTTTACATGTATTTATGAGCATGATCTAGAGATGCAAGTGGAAAGAAACATTAACAAGGCCAGAGCACACCCAAGCCTGGAGAGATGGCTCAGTAGTTAAGAGCACTGAGTGCTCTTGTGAAGGACCCAGATTCAATTCCCAGCACCCACAGGATGACTAACAACTACACATAACTCCAGTTCCAGGGAATCCGATGCCCTATTCTGACCTCCATGGTCACTGCACAACAATGCAGGTGCACTTGCACACACTCAGGTAATACACTCATACACATAAAATAAAAGTCATGGGGCTGGAGAGATAGCCTAGCGGTTAAGAGTACCGACTGCTCTTGCAGAGGACCCGGTTTCGATCCCCAGCACCCACATGGTGGCTAAGAACCATCTGTAACTCCAATTCCAGGAGAACTCCAGTTCCAGGGGAATCCAAGACCCTCTTCTGACCTCCGCGGCATTGCACGACACAGGTGCACAGACCTACATGCAGACAGTACACATACACATACAAAAATAAATACAATTAAAAAAAATAAAAATAAAAGTCATAAATAAAATACGAAATACAAATTGCACTTGATCAGATCTACAGTTTTACATGATTCCTTCAAATTTTTGAGATAGATGCTATTGAATTCTGCAAGGTTTTTTTTTTTTTTATGTGTATGAATGTACTGTCTGCACGTAGGTCTGTGCACCCATGTCGTGCAATGCCACAGAGGTCAGAAGGGGGCGTCGGATTCCCCTGGGACTGGAGTCAAAGACAGTTCTCAGCCACCATGTGGGTGCTGGGGATCAAACCCGGGTCCTCTGCAAGAGCAGTCGGCACTCTTAACTGCTAGGCTATCTCTCCAGCCCCAAGTTTTGTTTGTTTGTTTGTTTGTTTGTTTGTTTGTTTTTTACAACAAGGTTATGCCTAAAGTCTGGAACATATACTGTACAAGTACCCAGAAAGAAAAAGTCCCATGGTGAAATAAATCTAGAAAACACTGCACACCATAGCTTCATTTTTTGATATGCAATGTTTATATTAGCATCTTAAAGGCTCCAAGAAGTCCCAAAGAGAAGAAACTATCCTATGTTTATCCTGTATCCCTAGAGTTCTGCTGACTGCCAAACACCAGACTCTACCTATGTCTACTAAAAAACCAAAAGCCCTCTCCAGCACTCTCTCTCTCTCCCTTCTGTACTTCATTTTTTCTCTCAGTAGTCACTGTTACTACCTAAAATGTGATATATCTTGTCTTGTTTCCTGGACCTACTGATATGATCATTCAATAAGAGTAAATTCCCCTTTTCCTTTATTGCTGTATTCCCAACAGAAAGAAGATGTCTGAAAGTTAGTAGGAGTTTAATACAATCTTGTTACATGGATGAACAAAACATAAAGTAAGCAAAATAATTTCACTGACTTAAATACCAATATAGATTGTTATATATTTGTCCACAGATGCCTAATAGGTATTTGAAAACCATCGGCTCATCTCATCCATATGTTAGAAATTTGTGTGCATTATTTTGTCACACTTGAATTGTTAGGGACTTTTTTTTATGTTTCCACTAAATCCTACTGTTTTATTCCAGCACTCAGGAGATGTTCAGACAAACAGCCTTAGCTACACAGTGAGACTCCGTAACCAAGAAATAAATAAAAATAATAAACAAATCTCATTGATCCAATTTCTCACTTCAGCAAACACCAAAGAATATGAGCTGGAAGATAAATTTCAAGGGGCTAGAGAGATGACTCAGCACAGGGCTAGAGAGATGACTCAGCACAGGGCTGGAGAGATGACTCAGCACAGGGCTGGAGAGATGGCTCAGTGATTAAGAGCACTGGCTGCTCTTACAGAAGACCCGGGTTCAGTTCCCAGCACCCACATAGTAGGTAACACCATCCATAACTCCAGTTCCAGGAGAAACAATGCCCTCTTCTGGCCTCCATGGTCACTGCATACATCTGATACACTTTCATACATATAAGCAAACACTCATACACGTAAAAATAACTCAAAAAAGATTAATTTCAAATATAACAGTCAATGAAAAGGGAATAACTGAAAAGTTAAAACTTAACTTGGCAAAAGTTCATAAACGGTTCAAAGTAGTTGCAATCATAGCCCAAAATTATCAAGGCCTTGGAACTGATGTTTATGGAAAATTCATTGCATGGGGATTTTTTAAAATTTTTATTAATTATTTTTTGTGTATGAGTGTACTGTCTGTATGTAGGTTGATGTACCCGTGTCATGCAATGCTGCGGAGGTCAGAAGAGGGCATCAGATTCCCCTGGTACTGGAGTTAAAGATGGTTCTTAGCCATCATGTGGGTGCTGGGACTCGAACCCAGGTCCTCTGCAAGAGCAGTCGGTGCTCTTAACCACTGAGCCATCTCTCCAGCCCAACATGGGGATTTTTAAACAAAATAGCTATGTTAACCAGTTGTATAAGTCACTTTTCTATTGCTGTGATAGAAACACCATGACAAAGGGAACTTATAAAAGGAAGTTTGTCTGAGCTTATGGTTCCCAGGGAATTAGAGTCCATCGTGGTGGGGAGGCATGGTGGCAGGAAGTACCAGAGCAGAAGCAAAAGTAGAGGTTCACATCAAGCACACACTGGAAGCAGAGGCTGAATGGAGATCCCAAAAGGCCAGCTGACAAGTGGGGGCTCATCAAACTCAAAAGCTTCTGTACAGCGAAAGAAACAAGGAAGTGAAGAGAAAACCCACAGAGTGGGAGCAAACCTTTACCAGTGATACATCTGACAGAGCATTAACATGCAGAATATATAAACTACTCAAAAAACAAAGAAGAAAGAAATCAAATGACTCACTTAAAAGATGGAGTAAAGAGCTGAACAGAGACTTCACCAGTGAGGAATTAAAGATGGCTGAGAAACATCTTAAAAAGTGTTCAACATCATTAATAATTAAGGAAATGCAAATTAAAACCACTTTCAGATACCATCTCACTCCGATAAAACTGGCTAAGATCAAGAAAACAAAAGACACCAAATGCTGGAAAGGTTGTGGGGAAAGGGGAGTACTCATCCACTGCTGGTGGGAATGTAAACTTGTACAACCATTATGGAAAACAGTGTGAAGAACCCTTAAAAGACTCAAAATGAGTCTACCACCTGACCCACAAGTACATACCCACAAGACACATCCTACTGCAAAGATACATGCACAGCTATTTTTATTGCAGTTCTTTTTACAATATCGAAGAGCTCAAACCAACCCAAATGCCCCTCAACTGATGACTGGATAGCAAAAATGTGGTACATCTACACAATGGAGTTCTACGCAGCAGCAAAGAAACATGATATCATGACTTTTGCAGGTAAATGGATGGAACTCAAAGCCATTGTGCTAAATAAAGTAACACTGTCCCAAAAAAACAAACGGGGAATGGTTTCCCTCATTTGTGGATACTAGTACCAAATCCCTCAATTGGAAGGCAAGCTGAACAATGTTATTGTTATATTTCTTTCCATCTGAAAGTAACTGCGATGTTATAATGTGAATCGCCTAATGAGCCCTAGAATTAACTTAACACTTACTTTCAGACATGGTAATTATTGTATATGGTCAGAAAGTATATATTCATATTTTAGAATAATATAAAATTAGAGAGAAAAATGTGAACTCCTAAACATATATCAGAGTTAACATACAGTTTATTCTTAGAGGACATAATTCTAGTACATATATTATGTTTATTTAGGCATATTTTGGAGCAATACAATTGGGAGGGAACCACAACATAAGGACTGGGCCAAAGAACAGACTGGTATAGTTAAATTCTGCCCAAAACAATAAACCTTTGCAGAGAAAAACTTTAAAAAGACTGAGAGAAAGATGCAGGACATGTATGGCAGAATGCATGATCTGGAGTGGGGTGTGGTAGGGGGAAGGGAAAGGGGAATATGTCAAAATTGAACTGAAAAATAATGTCTGAAATACACGAAACATCAATAAAAGTATTATATTAAAAAAAAGAATTCTCTAAGCCCACCCCATGCTTCCTCTAGCATGGCCACATCTTCTAAGACCTCCCAGAACCATGCCACCAACTGCTTGAAGCCTATAGAGGACATTCTCATTCAAACCATCACACAAGTTTGAGTTATTTTCAGTTCAATAACCTAACGCCAGTGTTGGCAGAAGTCAATAGACAGACAGGAGCCATGACAGCAGACTAGACAAGGACAGCACCTTCTGGCTTCCCAGCAGCTCTGAGTCAAAGGAACCAGACATCTCAGCAAGGCTGGTGACTGAGAGAATGTACACCGATGTGATATCAGACAGACTGAGCCCTAGAGAGACCCAGAGACCAGCTATAGGAACAGAAGGAAGAGAAGTGTGGCATGGGTACCCAGCCCAAAGCAGCAGAGCTCAGGGACGAATAACAGGGAAGAAAGAAATGAAATGGAGGGGCTGGAGAGATGGCTTGGCGGTTAAGAGCACCTACTGCTCTTGCAGAGGACCCGGGTTCGATTCACAGCACCCACATGGCGGCTAAGAACCATCTTTAACTCCAGTTCCAGGGGAATCTGACGCTCTCTTCTGACCTCCACGGCATTGCAGGACACGGGTGCGCCAACCTACATGCAGACAGTAGTACACTCATACACATAAAAAATAATAAATTTTAAAAAAAGAAATGAAATGGAGAAGCTGACAGCAGAATAGCTGCTTACCTGAAAGGCAGCCTGAGCTGGTGCAGGAGCCGCTGTCTGGCACTTGAGCGCCTCCTCACACACAGAACTGTGGCCCCGTCACATGGCCTAGCGGTTAAGAGCGCAGACCACTCTTACAGAGGACCCGGGTACGATCCCCAGCACCCACATGGCGGCCGAGAACCATCTGAAACTCCAATTCCAGGAGAACGCCAGTTCCAGGGGAATCCGACGCCCTCTTCTGACCTCTGCGGCATTGCACGACACAGGTGCACAAACTTGCATGCAGACAGTACATTCATACACATACAGAAATAAAAATAAAATAAAATAAAATAAAATAAAATAAAATAAAATAAAATAAACCAGTGTGCTGCCTGGCGTGGTGGCGCACACCTAAAAAAAAAAAAAACAAAGAGGGCTGGAGAGATGGCCTAGCGGTTGGGAGCGCCGGCTGCTCTTGCAGAGGACCCGGGTTCGATCCCCAGCACCCACATGGCGG
The DNA here is from genome assembly GCA_009823505.1 of Rhizomys pruinosus. Taxonomy (NCBI): domain Eukaryota; kingdom Metazoa; phylum Chordata; class Mammalia; order Rodentia; family Spalacidae; genus Rhizomys; species Rhizomys pruinosus. Next base: position 2,669,536 of record VZQC01002950.1, read on the forward strand.
CCGAGAACCGTCTGAAACTCCAATTCCAGGAGAACTCCAGTTCCGGGGGAATCCCACGCCCTCTTTCTGACCCTCTGCGGCATGGAAGCACAGCGGTGTGCACAGACTTGCATGCAGACAGTACATTCCATACGCATACAGAAATAAATAAAAAAAAAAATTAAAAAAAAAAAAAAAGAAAAGTTCACACCCAAGCTTGCTGCTTTGAGAAACCAAGCTCCATTTACATTTTCCTTGAAATTGCTGTGCTGTCCAGGGAGCATCTACCTTGAGTCTCAGTGTAGACTCGGAGCAAGCTCACTGGAAAATCCATCCAGTCGGGGTCAGAAACACAGGATGGAGTGGAGCTAGCTTCCCCTTTAAAACTGCAGCCAACTAAGGAGGGACAGGGGCCTGAGCAGCCATGCAGGATTACACGCAGGGCTTAGGCCGCAGAAAACCACAGTCCTGGATGGTAGACTGTTCCAGACCTGTTGCGCTCAGTATGGTTTGTTGCCGCACCTTCTGGGTAGACTTCCTGCGAGTGCTTCAGAACCAGAAGTGCATCAGCCCATCCCCAGAATACATCAAGCTAATCTGACTGAATTACACTCCAGTAGAAGGAACTTGGGTTCTGGGCTGTGGTGTGCTTGTGAGTAGGGAAACATAGGTGTTCGAAGGAGCTCTGGTCCCAAAGCACTGCTGCTGACGGTCATACACATAGAAGGATGCATATTCCCCATCATTCTGAGAGGCACATGCCCGGCAAGACTCAGCAAGAGCACAGATTGCTGGGAGTGCTGACTATCCACTCCTGCCTGTACAATTGTCCCTACTCCAGGGAAACAATATATTCTCTTTTATTTTACTTGTATATTTTTTATGTGTATGAGTGTATTGCCTGCCTGTTTGTAAGTGCACTTGTGTCATGTAATGACCATGGAGGTCAGAAGAGGGTGTCTGATGCCCTGGAATTGATGTTACACACACTTGTTTGCTGCTGTGTGTGTGCTAGGATTTGAACACAGGTCCTCTGGAAGAGCAGTCAGTGCTCTTAGCCACTGAGCCATCTCTCCAGCCCCTGTTCTCTTTTATTTTTAGCACTGTCTTTTATTGCTGATTGGTTGGTTGGCATATGTGAATAGTCCATTTTTTCTTATTCTCCACATTTTCACTTTATATTATCTTCTTGTTATTGCTACTCTGTCTTGGTCTCCTTTTTAAGGTTTATTCTTATTATTTTGAATTATGAGTACTGGAGGTGTTTAGGGGTGAGGGGAAGTTTAATGCAGGTGTCGTGGAGGCCAGAGGCATGGATGCTCCTGGAGCTGGAGTTACAGGTAATGTGAGCAGCCTGATACAGCTCCTGAGAACCACACGTGAGTCTTCTGGAGGAGCAACAAGTTCTCTTAGCCTCTGAACCATCGTCTTTTCGTGCTCTCCTTTTAGTAGTCAAATTCTTTCGCATCATCCATCTTTTCTGTCTGTAATTTCAGCCTTCACTTTCCACCATTTTCCTTTCACACTGTGAATATTCTGTCTGCTTTGACTATCTGTTACCAATCGCCTTCTCTCTTAACTACTTTTTAAATCATATTTTAAATTTTATTACATGTTTTATTTCTGTGGAGAGGTGCATGCCATAGCACCCATGTGTAAGTCAGAGGACAACTTGCAAGAGTCAGTTCATACTTTCCACCATATGGGTCCTGGGCATCAAACTCAGGTAGTCAGGCTTGGTGGTAAGTGCCTTTACCTGCTGAGCCATCCTTCCAGCCCTTTGATGGTATTTAAATTTTGCCTGGTTTACATTATTTCTGCCCCACCCTTCCTGTTGCCATGTTCTCATCATTAGCTGCTGCAGTCAGCTCTTGGTTTTCATCACAGATACTCACTGTATTATTGTTCTTTACTCTCCTCTCTCCTTCCCCCGCCCCAACCCCTTGCATGACTTTCCTGGAGAGACATGAGCAAACGTTTATTGACCCCAATAAAGCATGACCAAAGACCCAAGAAATGATTCCACCCACATCTAGCATGTGAACCAGTGACTTCATTGGGATTACTTGCAAGACTTAGAATGACAGTGAGGCCACTGTATCACCAAAAGTCCCACCATGGCATACGTAATAATCCATAAAAGCAGTGCCTCAAGAGTTTGTATAACTTGTAGACAGCTCCATGGAAGACTCACTTCTTCTCCCCCAAAAGTCTTTTTGATATTTTACTATTTTTATTTTATGTGTATGAGCATATTGCCTGCATAAGTGTAAGGGCACCCATGTTCTGCAGTGCCCAAGGAGGAAAGAAGAGGCCCTGGACCTGGAGTTACAGATAGTTGTCAGCTGTCATGTGGCTCCTCTTCTGGGGCTGTAGTCCCCTCCTGTGAACCAGGAATTGTGGTCCCCTGCTGTGAACCTGGATCTTGTGGTCCCCTCCTGTGAACCTGAATCTTGTGGTCTCCTCCTGTGAACCTGGATCTTGTGGTCCCCTCCTGTGGACCTGGATCTTGTGGTCCCCTGCTGTGGACCTGGAACTTATGGTCCCCTGCTGTGGACCTGCATCTTGTGGTCCCCTCCTGTGGACCTGGATCTTGTGGTCCCCTCCTGTGGACCTGGATCTTGTGGTCCCCTGCTGTGGACCTGGATCTTGTGGTCCCCTCCTGTGAACCTGGATCTTGTGGTCCCCTGCTGTGGACCTGGATCTTGTGGTCCCCTCCTGTGAACCTGGATCTTGTGGTCCCCTGCTGTGGACCTGGATCTTGTGGTCCCCTCCTGTGAACCAGGAGTTGTGGTCCCCTCCTGTGAACCTGGATCTTGTGGTCCCCTGCTATGAACCTGGATCTTGTGGTCCCCCCTATGAACCTGGATCTTGTGGTCCCCCCCTATGAACCTGGATCTTGTGGTCCCCTCCTATGAACCTGGATCTTGTGGTCTCCTGCTGTGAACCTGGATCTTGTGGTCCCCTGCTATGAACCTGGATCCTGTGGTCCCCTGCTGTGGACCTGGATCCTGTGGTCCCCTCCTGTGAACCTGGATCTTGTGGTCCCCTCCTGTGGATTTGGACCTTGTGGTTCCCTCCTGTGGATTTGGATCTTGTGGTCCCCTCCTGTGGATTTGGATCTTGTGGTCCCCTCCTGTGGATTTGGACCTTGTGGTTCCCTCCTGTGGACCTGGATCTTGTGGTCCCCTCCTGTGGACCTGGATCTTGTGGTCCCCTCCTGTGGACCTGGATCTTGTGGTCCCCTGCTGTGGACCTGGATCCTGTGGTCCCCTGCTGTGGACCTGGATCATGTGGTCCCCTCCTGTGGACCTGGATCTTGTGGTCCCCTGCTATGAACCTGGATCCGTGGTCCCCTCCTATGAACCTGGATCTTGTGGTTCCCTCCTGTGGACCTGGATCTTGTGGTTCCCTCCTGTGGACCTGGATCTTGTGGTCCCCTGCTATGAACCTGGATCTTGTGGTCCCCTGCTATGAACCTGGATCTTGTGGTCCCCCCCCTATGAACCTGGATCCTATGGTCCCCTCCTATAAACCTGGATCCTGTGGTCCCCTCCTATGAACCTGGATCTAGTGGTCCCCTCCTGAAAACCTGGATCCTGTGGTCCCCTCCTGTGAACCTGGATCTTATTGTGGTGCCCTCCTGTGGACCTGGATCTTGTGGTCCCCCTATGAACCTGGATCTTGTGGTCCCCTCCTATAAACCTGGATCTTGTGGTCTCCTCCTGTAAACCTGGAACTGTGGCCCCTTCCTGTGAACCAGGAGTTGTGGTCCCCTCCTGTGGACCTGGAGATGAAGTCCCCTCCTGTGGGCTAGGGTTGTGGTCCCCCTTCCAGAGAGCCCGAGTCATGGTCTCCTCCCATGAATCCCCTCACATGAGCCTGGAGCTTTGGACCCCTAACATGAGCCACAGTCTCACACTCCTCTGGCAGTAGGATGATGCTGGAGCACAGTAGAGCATGGTGGGCTTCCTGATACTGGGCAGCAGTTACAGCCTTCTCTAAGTGACATTCCCTACAGGCCCCTCCCCTGTGGTCCCAGGTTGTGTATGGCAGAGGCTTTGCCTTTTATGCTGGGGAAGGCGAGGTCTCTGATATTTGCAGATTCTGGTCTTAGGAAGATTGATTCTCTGGAACAGACTCACCTTCCCTGGGGGCCAGCTGAGGTCCTCCTAACACACTTACCCTGGGCATCTATGCCTTGACATTGGACTTCTCCCATTACCAGCACCAAGAAGTTTTCCTTTTTTTTTTTTTTTTTTTTTTTCTGTTACTCTTCTACAGCCCCAGTATGCTTTCACCTATGCCCTAATTGAACTTCTAGAGTTAAAAATCACAGTCTGGGAAGTTAAAAAAAAAAAGAACTTAGAAAAACCCTAAGGCTGTCACATCCTTAGACAAGTATAATTTCTTTCCACGTGTAGAGTGTGGATCCTCATATTTACAGAAAGTATCCCAGTCATCACCCATCAAAAGAAGCTTCTTTTTCAACAGAGATTATTAAATTTCTGTAGCTGGTCATACACAAAGATCATCTGTGAAATGCTCAAGCCTAAGTGGCACATCTACAATGCAACTTCTATACCTAAGCCTCATGCAACACAGAACAGGGGGTAAAGAGAACACTAATACATCTCTCAATTCTCATCAGCAAAGCTCCCTCATGCAACAGATGGCCAGGCACACAAATGGCTAAGACAAATAGAATAAGAGTCTTCAGAATGTGGGATCTTGGTCAGGACTCATATACAAACCACCCACCCAGGGCTCAGGGACTATTGCAGAAGAAGGGGAAAAAGATTGTAAGAGCCAGAGAGGAGGTGCATGACCATATGGAAACAGAGTCCAATAGGCTCCTGGGGCCTTGCTCATGTGAACCTATAGCAATGGTGTCAGCATGTATAAGATCCACACAAACTCAAGCAGACAAAAACCAAGCACAGAACTGTGGAAATGGACAGCAGAGCCCAATCTTAGTTGAATGATTATTGACAGCTGATTACTGCTGAGTGAGGCAGAGCTGATCTTCTTAAAGAGAGGTACTCTAGATAGGCTGACTAGACCTCAGTGGATGAACTTGCACTGAAGGATGTCTGGGGACACTAACTTGACTTGATAGGCCTTCACACAAATGACAGAATGTATGAATTCCAGGGAGGGGGTCTATGGGATGGAGCCAGTTGGGGAAGGGGGTACAAAGTTGATTGAGATGTTCTGTACGAAATGCACAAAATTTCACAAAAAACTTACAAAAACAAGAACTAGAAAGTATTGTAATGCTAAACTAATATAATCCTCAAACTAAGCCTATGAAATTATATCTTAGAATATAAGTTCAAAATCCTATATTCTACTATAATTTTAATATTGTTCATTGACAAAACTGTACTATCAAGACTCAACAATAATGTGAAACTTGTCACTGTTCTTATAATGTGACTTTGCCATTCGCTCCCTTTCCAAATTCTCCAACTTATACAAAGTCTTTCAATGTAAGGTGTTACTTCTTAAAGAAAGAAATGTTTTATTAACATTTTAATTAAAAAATAAAAACTATCTAATCACCACCAAAGAAGTAGCAGGAAGACGGCTACAAAATTCAGTTGGAAACATTGAACGCTCCCCACTTCACAGCGATCTAATATCCAAGGACACAACATCAACACAAGGCTGCTCCCTACAAAGTTTCCCTTATAAAAGTAGAAAAGCTTGGGAGGTGTTTCCATCTTTCGATGTCATTTTCAATCTCCTTCTTCAGAGGTTTAAAGTTTTGTTGTAGAGATCTTTGGTATATTTGGTTAGGTTTGTTCCCAGGTATTTTATTATTTTTAAGGCTATTGTGAGTGGGAAGTTCTTCTTATATTCCTTCACTTGTTTATTGTTGGTGTAAAGAAAGGCTACTGATTTTTTCTTCTAGGTTAATTTTGTTTTTTGTTTTTGTTTTTTTTGTTTGTTTGTTTGTTTTTTCTACGTCTCTTCCTCTTGGTTTCTGGTACTCTAAACAGTCAGAGAAACTTCTCTAGTAACATACTATAGAAATGATCCCTGAAAGTATAGTCTTTCTAGGTTACTTTTGTATTCCACCACTTTACTGAAACTCTTAATCATTTCTAGAAGTTTTCTGGTGGAGTTTTTAGCATCTCTTGGGTAAATTATCATATCACCTGCAAAAAGGGATAGCTTAACTTCCTCTTTTCCGATTGGTACTCCTTTAATTTCCTTCTCTTGTCTTATTGCCCTAGCAAGTGTTTCAAGCACTATGTTGAAGAGGCAATAAGGGGCAGCCTTGCCAGGTTCCTGCCTTTAAGGGAAATGGTTCCAATTTTTCTCCATTTAGGATGATGTTGGCAGTAGGTTTGCTATATATGCCTTTGATCATGCTGAGGAATTTTCCCTTCAGTCCGATTCCCTCTAGGACTTTAAACATGAAGGGATGCTGGATCATTTTACCCAAATTGGTATACAGATTCAATGCAATCCCACTCAAAATCCCCATGAGCTTCTTCACAGACTTGGGGAAAAAAAATCCTTAAATTCATATGGAAAAACAAAAGACCCTGAATAGCTAAAGCAACCCTGAGTGAAAAATGCAATACAGGAGGGTTGCTCTACCAGACTTCAAGATATATTACAGGGCCATAGTAATAAAGACAGCCTGGTACTGACACAAAAACAGACCCATTGACCAATGGAACAAAATTGAAGATCCAAATTTGAGCTCATACAATTTCAGCCACCTCATATTTGACAAAGGGGCAAAAAAACCTCAATGGAGGAAGGAGAGCATCTTCAACAAATGGTGCTGGCAAAACTGGATCACCATTTGTAGAAAAACAAAATTAAACCCCAACCTCTCACCCTGTACAAAAACCAACTCCAAATGGATCAAAGACCTCAACATGAAACATGAAACCCTGAAGGTGATAGAAGACAAAGTTGGCAGCAACCTACAAGATAGAGGTGTAGGAAAACAGTTTCTAAACCAGACAGCAGCTGCACAGGAAATAAGGCTAACAGTGGACAAATGGGACCTCATCAAACTCAAAAGCTCCTGTACAGTGAAAGAAACAATCAAGGAAGTGAAGAGAAAACCCACAGAGTGGGAGGAAATCTTCACCAGTGACACATCTGACAGAGCATTAATGTCAAGAATATATAGACTACTCAAAAAACAAATAAGAAAACAAATGACCTACTCAAAAGATGGAGTAAAGAGCTGAACAGAGACTTCACCAGTGAGGAATTAAAGATGTCTGAGGAACATCTTAAAAAGTATTCAACATCATTAGTAATTAAGGAAATGCAAATTAAAACCATTCTCAGATACTATCTCATTCTGATAAGACTGGTTAAGATCAAGAAAACAAAAGACACCAAATGCTGGAGAGGTTATGGGGAAATGGGAATACTCATCCACTGCTGGTGGGAGTGTAAACTCCTTACAACCATTATGGAAAGCAGTGTGAAGAACCCTTAAAAGACTCAAAATGAGCCTACCACCTGACCCAGTCATACCACTCCTGAGTATATACCCAAAAGACTCATCCTACCACAAAGATACATGCACAGCTATGTTTATTGCTGCTCTCTTCACAATATCAAAGAGCTGGAACCAACGCAAATGCCCCTCAACAGATGAGTGGACGACAAAAATGCGGTCCATCTACACAATGGAGTACTATTCAGTGGGAAAGAAAGATGACATCATGAACTTTGCAGGTAAATGGATGGAACTTGAAGCCATTGTGCTAAGAGAAGTAACACAGTCCCAGAAAAACAAACAGCAAACAGTTTCCCTCATTCGTGGATGCTAACACCAAATCCCCAGTTGAAAGGCAAGCTGAACAACATTAATGTTATATTTCTGTTTCTCTGAAAGCAACTATGTTGTTATAATGTAAATCTCTTTATGGGCTCTAGAATTGACCCACCACTTATTTTCAGACTCTGTAATTACTGTATATTGGTGGAAAATATGTATTGATATTTTAGAGTAATATAAAATTAAAGGAGGAAAATGTGAATTCCTAAACATTAAAAAAAAAAGACTGAGAGAAAGATGCAGGACAGTTATGGCAGAATGCATGATCTGGGGTGGGGTGGGGGGAAGGGAAAGGGGAATATGCCTAAATTGAACTGAAAAATGATGTCTGAAATCCACAAAATATCAATAAAAGTATTATATTAAAAAAGAAAAAGATATAAACTTTGGTATTTTACACATGAACCATTTTTTAATTTTATGTATGAAATCCCCATTATCATTGAAACTGTAAAGAAGTTTAGTTAAAATGAACCCTAGGTTTGTTTGCTTGTTTTTATAAAATTCAACTGGTAAAACCTTTCAAGAAAAGTAGAAGAGATATCCATCCCAATAGAGACATACAAGAAATATCAAAAAGCAAGGCATTGTGACCCTTCTAAAAGTCAATCATTCTCTAACTGACTCCAAAGATATTGAAGTGAATGAAATGCCAGTTAAAAATTCAAAATGTAGCCGGGTGTGGTGGCGCACGCCTTTAATCCTAGCACTTGGGAGGCAGAGGCAGGCGGATCTTTGTGAGTTCAAGGCCAGCCTGGTCGACAGAATAAGTTCCAGGACAGCTGGGACTACAGGGAGACCCTGTCTCGAAAAGATCAAAAAATAAATAAATAAAGAAAGAAAAAAAAAAAAAAGAAAAAAAAATTCAAAATGTTTGTAAAAACATCAATAGATTCCAAGAAAATGCAGAAAAACAACTGCTTGAATTAAGGAAGACAATGTAATGAATGAATGAGAATTCCATAAGGAGACAGAGATTTTAAAGAACAGAAATCTTGAAAACAGAAACCTCAATGAGTTAGTAAAAAACAGTGGAAAGCAAAGTCCCATGCATATAACTGGATCGAGCAGACAAGAGAATCCAAGGCTTGAAAGAAAAAGATTGATGAATTAGAACATTCAGACAACAGTAAACACAATATTATAAATTAGGAGTACTGGGCGAGGTACCTCTATTGGTAAAGTGTTTGAATAGCATACATAAGACCCTGGGTTTGAGCTCCAGAACCACATAACCTGGGAGTGACAGTACACACCTCTAACCCTGGCACTTGGAAAGTAGAGACAGGAAAATCTGAATTTCAAGGTCTTTCTCAGCTATAAAGGGAGTTGGAGGCCAACCAGGACTAGAGACCCTGTTTGAAAAGAAAGGGGAGGGGGGCTGGAGAGATGGCCTAGCGGTTGAGAGCACCGACTGCTCTTGCAGAGGACCCGGGTTCGATCCCCAGCACCCACATGGCGGCCGAGAACCGTCTGTAACTCCAATTCCAGGAGAACTCCAGTTCCAGGGGAATCCGAGACCCTCTTCTGACTTCCGCGGCATTGCACGGCATGGGTGCACAGACCTGCATGCAGACAGTACATTCATATACATAGAGAAAGAAATAAAAAATAAATAAATAAAAGAAAGAGGAGTGGGGAAGGAAGGGAAAGAAAGAAAAAGGAAAGGGAAGGAAAGGAAAGGAAAGGGAAGGAAAGGAAAGGAAAGGAAAGGAAAAATAAATTATGAACAAATTCATGCAAGATCTCTTGGACATAATTAAAAGACCAAACAAATTTTTTTTTTGGTCTTTTTGAGACAGGGTCTCCCTGTAGCCCCAGCTGTCCTGGAACTCGCTTTGTAACAAATATTTTTTTTTTATTTAGTACTCGGTACTTAGATATAAATTAAAGAGTGGATGACTTAGATATCCTACTGTTGTCATTAGACAAGTCATCCAGAAAAAAAATCAACAAAGAAACTTCAGAGTTAAACTATTATCAATGGATTTAACAGATATCAAAAACAAGTAACTTGAATAGTACACTTTGGAATAATCAGAGGGTCACTGGAGAAATCCGGGAAGAAGAATTGCAAGTTGTCAGACCAGCCTTGACTACATAGTGAATTCCAGGCCAGCCTGGACTATATAATATAACAAAGAAGACTTTGACTAATATATATATATATATATATATATATATATGTGTGTGTGTATGTGTGTGTGTGTGTGTGTGTGTGTGTATAAAATCAAAAACAGCTAATTCAGTCAATAAGTATACTAATAAGAGGAACAGATTTCCAAAAGAAAAATTGAAAAATGGCTGACAAATACATGAACAAATATTGAACATATTGAGAAAATGCAATCAAAATTACACTGAGGAGCTGGAGAGATGACTCAACAGTTAAGAGCTCTGGCTGCTCTTGCAGAGGACCCTGGTTCAGTTCCTAGCACCCACATGGCACCTAACAACCATCTATAATTCCAGTTACAGGGAATCTGGTGCCCTCTTCTGGCCTCCAAGGGCATTACATGACACAGGTACACTTACATCAGACAAGAAGCTTAAACATATAAAATAAATATTTTTTTAATTTTATTTATTATTTTTATGCATATGAGTATATTGTCTGCATGTAGGTTGGTGCACCCGTTTCATGCAATGCTGCGGAGGTCAGAAGAGGGTGTCAGATTCCTCTGGAACTGTAGTTAAAGACGGTTCTTAGCCACCATGTGGGTGCTGGGAACCAAACCTGGATCCTCTGCAAGAGCAGCGGCGCTCTTAATAGCTGAGCCATCTCTCCAGCTGCAAAATAAATATTTTTTAAACTTCACTGAGGAGTCAGGTGTGGTAGTGTATGCCTTCAATCCCAGCACTCATTCGGGAAGCAGAAACAGGCAGATCTCTGTGAGATCAAGGCCAGCCTGGTCTACATAGTGAGCTCCACACTAGCTGGGGCTATAGAAAGATCCTGTTTGGAAAAAAAAAATGCATTGAGATTCCATCTCACCCTAGCCAGTATGGCTATCTCTAAGACAAATAACAGCAAATGCTGATGAGGCTGGTGTTGAGGTAGGGCTGGAAAAACTGTTAGTAGGTACATAAATTAGTCTAGCCACTAAAGAAAGCAGTATGGAGAGTTCTCAAAAAATTATAAATAAGCCTAGGTGCACATCATCCACAGACGGATGAAGAAAATGTGGTGCGTGTATTCAATGGAGCATTATTCAACCATAAGGAAGAATGAAATCGTGTGGTTTGCAAGAAACATGATAGAACTGGAGATCATCATGGAAGGTACAGACTTGGAAACACAAGGACTCTGTTTTCTCTCAGATGTAGAACCTAAATGTTTTACTTTAGTCAGTCATTTATTTGCATAGTAGGGGTGTGTGCATGCTCTAACATGCATGTGGAGGTCCGAGGACAACTTGTGGGAGTCTGTTCTTTCCTTCTACCTTGTGAGTCCCAGAGATGAAACACAGGTTGTTGGGCTTGGTGGCAAACACCTTTACCCCAAGTCTGTCTCTCTGGCCTTCATATGTGGAATCTTGAAGTGAAAATGGCATTAAAGAGGAAAGTAGACTATGAGAGAAGAAGAAAGAAGCTACGGGGTAGGAGGAAGGGGAAAAGAGATGGACAGAGATGAGTACGGTCAGAATGAAAATAGATGTGTGAAAATATATGAAAATATCACAATAAATGTCCAGAGAGGTGGCTCTGTGGTTAAGAGCACTGGCTGTTCTTGCAGAAGACCTGGGTTCAAATCCCAGCACCCACATGGCAGCTAACAGCCATCTATAACTTCAATTGCAGGAAATCCAACACCCTCTCTGTCCTCCATAGGCATTGCACAAGATAGGGGCACTTACACACATGCAGGCATAACAGTCATACACTAAAAATTAAAACAAATAAAAAAGAAAATGTCACAATAAAATCTATAATTTATGCAATTAATAAATGCATGCTACTTGAAAGTGTTTTTAATATTTTATTATCTTTATTTTATGTATATGAGTGTATTGTCTGCATGTGTGTAAGTACATCTCTGTCATGCAATATCCTCTGAGTCAGACGAAGGCATCAGATTCCCCTGGAACTGGAGTTACACATGGTTGTTAGCTGCCATGTGGGTGCTAAGAATCAAACCTAGGTCCTCTGAAAGAGCAGACAGTGCTCTTTTTTTTTCTTTCTTTCTTTTTTTTTTTTTTTTTTTTGAGGGGACAGGGTCTCCTTATAGCCCCAGCTGGCCTTGAACTCACTCTGTAGACCAGGCTGGCCTTGAACTCACAGAGATCCACCTGCCTCTGCCTCCTGAGTGCTAGGATTAAAGGCATATGCCACCATGCCTGGCTTAAAGATGGTTCTTAGCCGCCATGTGGGTGCTGGGTATCAAAACTGGGTCCTCTGCAAAAGTGGTCAATGCTTTTAACCACTGAGTCATCTCTCCAGCACCCAGACTGTGCTCTTAACCACTGAGCCATCTTTCCAGCCCCAAAGGTGTTTTTTAAAAGACTTCAAGGGCCTGGGGAGATGCCCCACACCTATGTAAAAAGTTGGGTGAGGCAGTGTGTGTCTTGACCCCAGGGCTGGAGATGCAAAGAAAGACAGACTTCAACAGCTCACGGACTAGCCAGTCTAACCAAATCTGTGAACAAGTTCAGCAAGAGACCCTGTCTCAAGAAATAAGGTGCAGAGAGACAAGCCGTGGCCTCCACATGCACATACACATGTTTACATATGCACCTGATACACACACACAGATGTAGCCACACACACATGCACCTGATGCACACACACAAGGTAGCCACACACACATGCACATCACATGTTTACATATGTGCCTGATGCATACACACAAATGTAGCCACACATACAGGCACGTCACATGTTTACACATGCACCTGATGCACACACACAAAAATAGCCACACACACATGCACCTGATGCACATACACACAAATGTAACCATACACACATGCACATACTCAAGTAAGACTTTAAAAGAGAAAAAAGCATCCTGAAAAACTGAGGAGCTGGATTGGTGAGCGAGTCATCATAAATGTTCTTCATAGGAGACTTAAGACCTAAGGCTCTGAAAAGAATGACCCTCCACTTTATTTTTTTTTCTGTTACTTCTTTATTTTTTTCATTTTTTAACAATAAGTAATAATTTAGGAGTACAAGCATCCTTCATGTAAAACCAATTTGCAAGCAGTTGTACCCAAGCCCACACAGCCCAAGGGTCCCACCATCCAGCTGCGGGGGCTTGTATGTTCAATCAAGTTGACCAAATAAGTGTCCAGACTATATTGCTGTTAGTTTCACCATTCACCCCAATCACAGCCCTTACATTCTACCACGCCCCCTCTTCCACAGATTGTTCCTTAGGCTTAGAAAAGGGGCACAGTTAGATGAGAAGCAAAACAGTCTACTTTCTCTGGAGCTGTCGTTTTTTTTTTTTGTTTTGTTTTGTTTTTTTTTCTTCGTCGTTTTTGACTCTGGTCAATTCTGGCTGTTTCCTTTCATGCGCTGACAGTTTGTCCAGGAATGACCTTTCAATCCTACTAATGAAGCACAAGCAATTAGATATATAGGTATTTAAACAGTACTAATTGTTACAGTAGGTTACTTTGGTATAGACACAGATGTTTGGATGGTATGTTAATCCATGAATTACATTTTTTCTGTAAAATATGACAGTGACCCTCCACTTTAATGTCACCATCTGTCACATTAAGTCAGAAACACGCCTCTTCTCCCCACTGTTCAAGGAATTCAAAGAAGGACAAGGGAAATATCTCTGGGATTCCCCAAGAACAGGGTCGGCAACTGTTGTCAGGTGGAGTTTCCAGGTAAATCCACCAGGGGGTTGCTGTTGGTGACCGGCACCTCCATCTTTGCCCTTTCTTTGGATAAAGTTCCACAGGAACACTCGGGTGATTATGGTATTTGTTCCCCATGTCACCCTTACTAACTACTTTGGTACCTTGTACTCTGCCTCTCTCAGAAAACCATTCAGTTGGTATAAAGTGAGAGCTTAGGCTGGATTATTCTACCAAGGAGATGTTGGCCAGGGGATCCAAGCCCCCCCAAAAGGTAAAGGCTTCTTGCCTGCAAACTGCAAGAAAAGAGACAGAGAGTGTTACCAAAGGCCACTAAACCAATAAAGCAAATATAGGTCTCCTTGAGTCAAGCAAGACTCCTCTGTCAGCACCAGCTACACCTCACCTGCCTGGAATCACTGTGCAGCAGAGGCAGCCATATGCCTGTATATCCCAAATCTAATTAGCTATTGGCTCTCTCCCTGGAGGAATAACCCACGGCTGATGCCACAAGCTTACATCCTCTACTGGTTAGGAGATGTAATAAGCCACAGTAAGACCCTGTCATATTTTACAGAAAAAACATAATTCATGGATTAACATACCATCCAAACATCTGTGTCTATACCAAAGTAACCTACCATAACAATTTGTACTGTTTAAATACCTATATATCTAATTGCTTGTGCTTCATTAGTAGGATTGAAAGGTCATTCCTGGACAAACTGTCAGCCCATGAAAGGAAACAGCCAGAATTGACCAGAGTCCAAAACGACAGCTCCAGAGAAAGTAGACTGATTTGCTTCTCATCCAACCTGTGCCCCTTTTCTAAGCCTAGGGAACAATCTGTAATTCCAGCCTTGACTTGAAGGGCAGAAACAGAGGATCTCCAGAGCAAGCTGGCCAGCAGGAGTAGGCATGTCTGCAAGTTCTGGGCTTGATTAAGAAGACTTTCCTCGATGGATAAAGTAGAAAAGTGATGGAGGATGGCTCCTAACATCAATCTCGGCCTCCATATGCACTGCACAGACACATGCATGACCCACACACATGCAAAACACACGTATACACATGCACACTACCTACACTCACATGAAAATCTGGGGGAAAGTAAACTATATGTCAAGATTTATACTACCTGGCCTACTAATGAAGTCACAAAACCACTCGACTTCCAATAACCAACATAGCCTGAAGCACAAAGCTTGTGCTTTCCATCTCTATAATTGTACATAGTAGACAGTAAACACATGGCTTTTAATGACGACGAAGGAGCTCCACGTTCCCTGCTCCAGCTGGTGGGGGGAACGACCAAATAGGTACACCAAACAGAGGTCAAAACCATCGTCCCAGATAAAACTAAGTAGGGAAAGTCTCTGTAGCACGATCGTTTTGTCCATTTCAAACCCCGCCCCACTGTCCTCACCGTCGCATTGCTACCGTCATAATCATATGGTTATGCCCTTGTATTATGTCAAAATTTAAAATTAGCTGAGGAGGCCTGGAGAGATGGCTTAGTAGTGAAGAGAAATGGCTGCTCTTGCAGCCATTAGGAACTCCAGGTCCAGGGTATCTTGTGCCCTCTTTTGGCCTCTGTGGGTTTTGCATGCATGGGTTATGTCCCAAGAGAGCATTTACTTAGTGTAAAATGTGCTGAGGTAGTGTGTGTGTGGGGGGGGGGGGAGGAGCATCTTAAAAATCAAAGAAATGTTTTCATTCATGTGGAAGATGGTAAGTCCTTTAAAGTGTGATTTTCCCATATTTGAAGAAAAACAAATGCTTTTGAGAATCAGAGGGGGTGATAGATCTTTCAAGATGGAAATACAGGCCTCAGACAAGAGAAGAGTGGTGTTAGATACTTGTTCTGTGGACAGCTTCCCAGCACATAGCAAATGCTCACAGACCAGGCCTGACCATTCATTTTTCTGGGATGGGTCCAACACCTCCACCCTCATTTTGCAAGAATAATGGGGAAAGTGGAAAAGGCCACGCACACCGAGTGTTCTCCAAGGCCTGGGAAGGTGTGAGTTATAGCTCCAACTTCATCGCTATTGCCAGCAGCTGCAGAACTTTCAACAGAGAACTGGGAATTGGACCACCCAAGCTCTGAAGACCTGTGAGGCATCACTTCTCTGAAAATGAACTGTCCACAAAAAAGCCTGCTTAAAAAGGGTGCGAATCAAACCCTGCCGGTAAACAAATTCTTTGACTTGTAATATTGGTCAGCCAGTTCCAAGGAGATTAAACTTAAAAGAGAGTTAAAATCTCTGTCACGGTAGTTTTGCCAACAACTTGATTCTTGAATTATTTGACCACTTTAGCTGATAAACGCTTACTGGATTTGAGCCTGCCTAATTCTGAAATATTTGCATGGATGACTATTCAAGACAACTCTCCACCAAAAAAAAAGAGGAGGGGGACAAAGTCCCAACAAAATGGTGGTTGTGTGAGACTTCAAACAGTGAAGTACCCCTGTGCCCTCGGTTACCCTATTCACGGTTTCACTCATCTGGTCGACCACAGTATGAACATATTAAATGGAAAGGTGCAGAATAAGCAATTCATAAGGTTTAATTCGTGTGTCATTCTGAACAGCATGACAACATTGTAGGTCATCCTCTTCTGTCCCAACAGGGACATGCATCACTTTGTCCCATGTATATTCTCTGTATAAGTTACCTGCCTCTCATTATGCACAGCACAATAGAGAGACAGACACAGACAGATAGACACAGAGAGAGAGAGACAGACAGAGAGGAGAGAGGAAGAGGAAGAAAGAGAAGAAACAACTACATCCATATAACTTTTATTATAGAATATTTCATTATTGTTATTGACTCCTTACTATGCCTCACTTATAATTTCACTGCAAGTACATACATAGAAAGGAGGGATAGTATTTCAAAGAGTGGGTTCTTGGAAATACAGTGTTTACTGGACCAAAGTGCAAAGCAATTTTGCATAGAGATTTTTCTGAAAGAAATTTTGATTATCCTTTTCTTATGTAAATTAATAGCAACTATAAGTCAGAATTACATGTACTCTACCAGTGATCCATATATACAACCCCCAAAATTGTAAATCAAAGAGCTAAAAAGTATACATTGATGTAAGTGAATATTGGCACATAGCGTATAAGGTTCTCATATTTGCCTGTCAGATAATCAAAGGTAATTTTATTTTTAAATATGTTCTTTTTACTATATTGTTAATTTATCTGGAGGAGGGCTGGTGCACACTTTCCACAGCACATGTGTTAAGGCCAGATGACAAGTCTCAGGAGTTGATTATTTTCTTCCACCATGTGGGTCCCAGAGATCAAACTCAAGTTGGGGATCAAACTCAGGACATCGCCCTCAGCAGTAAGCATCTTTACCCACTGACCCATTTTGCTGGCCCTGATAAATAATTTTTAAAACTAGTACTGGGCTGGAGAGATGGCTCAGCAGTTAAGAGCGCTGACTGATCTTGCAGAGGACCCGGGTTCAATTCCCAGCACCCACATGGCTGCTAAGAATCGTCTTTAAGCCAGGCATGGTGGCACATCCTAGCACTTGGGAAGCAGAGGCAGGTGGAGCTCTGTGAGTTCCAGGCCAGCTGGGACTATAGGGAGACCCTGAAAAAAAAAAAAAAAAAAAAATACGCACAAAAAAATTAGTACTTATATAGTTTAATCATTTTATTTTAACTTTAAACATATATATGTACATTTATTCATGCATTTTAGAGAATAAGTCTCTGTTCTTGAAAATTGGTCATTTTCATTTGTACATGAACTAAATTCATAATGTTATATCCAGTTTAGAGTTCCTTGAAGTGCAATGGGATTTGTAAGGACACTTGTGAAGAACTCGGGGTGGGCACAAAATCCTGAGTTTTTATGGGGTTGTTACACCCAACATTTTCAGTCTTTTCCTTATTCCTAATTAGCCACATAGACACTTTCAGTGACTGCCTTCATGAGCCTTTCTGAAGTGTTCGGCCTGACCCTTCCACACAATAAAACCACATATGCACAGAACTTGTGGACTTCTCTCTAGCAATCATGCACTGTTTCTCTGCATTCTCCAAAATACCAGGCAGATTATTCGAAAAGAAATAGACCAAAAAAATACAATAGAAACAGCACAATGCTTACTTCAGATGCCTACTCCATGTTTCTCACAGTGTGACCTTGAGCACT
The DNA here is from genome assembly GCA_009823505.1 of Rhizomys pruinosus. Taxonomy (NCBI): domain Eukaryota; kingdom Metazoa; phylum Chordata; class Mammalia; order Rodentia; family Spalacidae; genus Rhizomys; species Rhizomys pruinosus. The sequence goes on from VZQC01002950.1 coordinate 2,687,333, forward strand.
GCAGCTCTGTTTTCTGGAACACAGGTTCTCCCTCAAAACTGAGAAGATAGTTTGAGATCTGAAACTTTTAAGCTGTAATTCTAAGAGTTTTGGGTAATCAATATTCCCAGCAGACAGATGTCCCATCTCAGTAGAGAAAGGACCCGTGTGCCCACACTCACGTGCCTTATATGCATAGATGCGTGAGGTCACCAACGTCATTTACCAGGCTTCTGAGTACCATGGGATTCCTGACCTTAAAAAATGGAAACCCGAGCTGGAGGAATGGCCTAGCGGTTAAGAGCGCCGACAGCTCTTACAGAAGACCCGGGTTCGATCCCCAGCACCCACATGGCGGCCGAGAACCATCTGAAACTCCAATTCCAGGAGAACTCCAGTTCCAGGGGAGTCCGACACCCTCTTCTGATCTCCGCGGCATTGCACGACACGGGTGCACAAACTTGCATGCAGACAGTACATTCATACACATACAGAAATAAATAAAAAATAAATTTAAAAAATGGAAACCCTCCAGGTGCACGCCTTTAATCCCAGCAGAGGCAGAGGCAGGCAGATCTCTGTGAGTTCAAGGCCAGGCTGGTCTACATGGTGAGTTCCAGAACATCTGGAGCTACAAGGAGACCCTGTCTCAAAAGATCCCCCCCCCCAAAAAGGAAACCCTTACATGACACCTGTGTCCTGACCAACACTCACTTTCTTGGATTCTTTCTTTTCGACTGCTGTTCATGCAGAACATTCTCAAAAACTATGAGTTGTTGATGGTTCCTGTCACGATCTTTGCAAAACTGAACACTTGGTTATCAAAGCTGCTAGAATTAAGTCCTGGTCGTCATATAGACAACTCCCCCACATGCCTGTGATTTAAAACATGCTGCTTAATTATCAGAGAGCTTCTTTTAAATAAAAGAAAAATCTTAATTGCTTGATTTTGGTGTTGTCTTCAAATTATAATCCATTTGCATATATAGATCTTTTTTGAGTCAAGGGCTCATTGAATGCCCCTGGCTGTCCTAGAACTCACTATATAGACCAGGTTGGCCTCAAATTCACAGAGACTTGCCTGCCTGTATCTCCCAAGTGCCATTTGCAATTTTTGGGGGGGGTCTTTTTTGAGACAGAGTCTCCCTGTAGTCCCAGATGTCTTGGAACTCACTATGTAGACCAGGCTGGCCTTGAACTCACAGAGATCCACCTGCCTCTGCCTCCCAAGTGCTAGGATTAAAGGTGTGCACCACCATGCCCAGCAAACCCATTTGCAATTTTTAACATTAGAGCTTTTTAAATGAAGTGAACCCTTCATTCTTCTGTTAAGGTTAGATTCAATCCAAAAGGACAAGGGAAGAGAAGCGGGGTGGAAGGAATAACCCGGTGGGTAACAGCTCTGCAGGGAAAGGTTTGCTATGAAAGCACGAGTTCAGATCCTGAGTACCTACCTAAAAGCCTGCAGCATTGGCTCACACCTAGAACACTGCGGATCAGAAACAAGCAGACCAGGGGCTTGCTGGCTAGGAAGTCTAGCCAGACACCGGACTCCAGACTCAATGGCCAGGTGTGGTGGTGCACACCTTTAATCCTAGCACTTGGGAGGCAGAGGCAGGTGGATCTTTGTGAGTTCAAGGCCAGCCTGGTCTACAGAGTGAGTTCCAGGACAGCTGAGGCTACAGGGAGACCCTGTCTCAAAAAGACAAAAAAAAAATAAAAAATAAAAAATAAAAGGTGGAGAGCAATAAAAGAGAATATATACACACACAAGGAAAGACCAAACCAAGCAACTACATTGGTGGATAAGGATGAGCAACCTGATAAAGATCACTGGAAGATTACTGCCTCTAGAGGGTTCAAGAACTTGGTAATAAATAATCCTGTATAAACCTGCAGAGGTTTGAAATGTTTAACTAGTTTTTAAATACACACAAATACACACAGCTGTCTAATAGGCTTTAGTTTCATATCCTGAGCCTGATAGAAGTATCCCATTATTGGTATTCACAACAATTTAATGGCTTAGATAGATTATATTCCTTAGAGGCAGAAGGCAGCTATAATGCAAGGCTCAAGTTCTGAAGTTCAGATGGTTTTAGGACATTAAAAAAATATTTCCCATAGGAAGAATTAATTTGTCTCAGGGAAAAAAAAAAAAAAAAAAAAAAAAAAGGAGAACTTCTTCAATTAGTCCTGTGTTTTGGACAGAAACAATAGAAATTCTCAGTCCCATAGGTGACTTTTGCAGAAAAGCTTAAGCCAACATTTTCCCAAGAGGCCATATCCAGATCTGTTAGAAGTGTGTGAGCATGAAGCTCTGTAGGAAATTTACATATTCATTGCACATGGTTTCCACAGACTGACAAGGTCCAGACAGTCTATTCCCACGCCCTTTTCAAGTTCACATTTTATTGCTGCTACCTTATAAGTTAGTTGGTTTGAAAGTTTGTCCATCAACATTTCTACTTATTCAGCTAATGTTACTCTCTTGGGTCCCCTGAGGGGGAGGCACAATACTCAATTCATAGACACACAGGGTGTGAGAGGAGGAAGGGGTCTCTTCTTTACCTCTCTGACATGCAGAATTAGGGAGACACTGGCAAATTCATCTGGTGAACAGCATGTTGGAAAATGCCATCCTAAAGGGGAAAAATGCAGAGCCAAGCATCCCGAGAGTTGGTTTAGGGCATAGGCTTTGGAGTTAAGGAGTAGTAAGTAGGTCTTTGTCCCTGCTATGCTGCTCACTAATTAAAATCATGTAAGTTCCTAGACTTTTCAGGAGCTTTATTTTCTAATCTGTGAAATGGGAATAAAAGACTTTTTCATAGGGTTGTAAAAAGGGGAAAAGAAGCTTCTAAAGTGTTCACCGTCAGGCTGGGTCTTAGCTGATCACTGTTTCAGAATATTAATGCTGTCCTTCAGTGCATGACTTTGAGCTTCAATGGCATCTAATAAGTCCCATAGGTAATGTTAGGTCTGGCCTTCCCAGAATTCCAACAGACACACAGATGTCCACTTCTCCAGAGGCTGTCAATCTTCTGACCTCTTCCCCTGTACCTGAGGTCCCGCCCCATGGCTATAAATGGGTGGCCCCAGTCGACACCTTATGCCTACTGCTGTTCACAGTGTGCCCACAGGTAGCCCACTCTGGCAGTTCCAATGGAAGTAAACTACATTCCCGAAGTGACTTAAGTCTCATGTGCCTTTTTATCAGAGGGTTTATGCCTGTATAACCTAACAGGTAATTGCTCCTGAGCAGACACAATATAATCACAATTCTTGTGCTCCATGCTAGCATAAAAGCCAGGTCAATTCATGGGGTGGAATTCACATTTATCCTTTTAAAAAACTGAGCCCAGGGGCTGGAGAGATGGCCTAGCGGTTAGGAGCGCCGACCGCTCTTGCAGAGGACCCGGGTTCGATCCCCAGCACCCACATGGCGGCAAGAGCCGTCTGAAACTCCAGTTCCAGGAGATCTCCAGCTCCAGGGGAATCCAAGACCCTCTTCTGACCTCCGCGGCATTGCACGACACGGGTGCGCAGACTTGCATGTAGACAGTACATTCATACACATACAGAAATAATAATAAAAAAAAATTAAAAAAAAAAGAAACTGAGCCCAGGTCCTTAGTCCAGTTGTCAAAACAGCAACCTCCCATTACAGCCCTCCTGATGTAGCCATGGCCCTCTGTGCCTCCTTGGGCACTGACCATGATTAGTCCCTTCTCAGGACATATTTTTTTTTTAATTTTTATTATCAATGTACTGTCTGTATTCAGGTTTGTGCACCCATGTCGTGCAATGCTGCGGAGGTCAGAAGAGGGTGTTGGATTCCCCTGGAACTGGAGTTCTCCTGGAATTGGAGTTTCAGATGGTTCTCGGCCGCCATGTGGGTGCTGGGAATCGAACCCAGGTCCTCTGTAAGAGCGGTCGGCACTCTTAACCGCTAGGTCATCTCTCCAGCCCCTCAGGACATATTTTTACAAAGAACTACATACAGGGCTAGATTGGGGAGATGGTTCAGTAGGTAAAGCACTTGCCATGGAAGTTTGAGGATCAGAATTCAGATTCCCAAAATTCACATAAGGTCAGCTGAGCATGGTAATCTGCCTATAAACCTAGTACTCAACAAGTAGAGACAAAGAATTTGGGAACAACTTCTGTCCTCCACAGGTATACACATACATACATACACATACACACACACACACACACACACGAGTGCAAAAAATAAACTGCTGGGTGTGGTGGTGCATGCCTTTAATCCTAGCACTTGGGAAGCAGAGGCAGGTGGATGTTTGTGAGTTCAAGGCCAACCTGGACTACAGAGTGAGTTCCAGGACAGCTGAGGCCACAGAGAGACCCTGTCTTGAAAAGACTAAATAAATAAATAAATAAATAAATAAATAAATAAATAAATAAATAAACTGTATGGGTGCAAGCCATTTCAGGAACAACAGTACAAATGGACTTGATTTTCATTCTCTCATCTTTTCCATGTATAAGAAAGGGACACAGAGCCAGAACTCCGTGTCTAGAAGGAAGGAGAACACTAAGTCCAGCCCTTGGCTGCTTTTAATTTGAGGCATTTTGCTCTGGTTCTGTCTCAGAGTCATCGGGGGCTAGTGGTGCAATCCAATTTTGCCTAGATGAATTTCCCATGACAAACAAGATTGCTCATCACTTGTGGTCGGGATGGAGCCCAGTGTTTTTCTTTCTCCAAAGCTTGGGAGGACAGTGTGGAGCTCTTATGTTCCTTAGGACATTTGTTTCCAATTTTGCAAACACTGTGGATGTGGGTATTTTTGTAGCTCTGTTAGGAAAGTGCCTGGCATTTGGTTTTTCTTGTTGGAGTTAATTATAAATCATTAGGGTTCCAATCCTCACAACAAAGTCCCCGAACCTTGAGGCTCAATCACTGGTGATTGCTATAGTCCTACCCATAACCCGCACTTCTTGCTAAATCTCTCTATTTTTTATTATGGAAGAGGGGGAAGGGGTGTTATTTTAAGATGTTTTCATTGGCTTTTAAATGTAAAGCTTGGGATCCAAGGTCTTCTTTTTTTCCCAGAGCAAGATAAACTTGGGGGGGGGGGCTGTAAATCATAGGACTTTTGTATCATGTGATAGGATCCATGTTTTTTTATTTTATTTATTTATTTTTATGTGTATGAATGTACTGTCTGCATGCAGGTCTGTGCACCCGTGTCATGCAGTGCTGTGGAGGTCAGAAGAGGGTGTCGGATTCCCCTGGAACTGGAGTTCTCCTGGAATTGGAGTTACAGACGGTTCTCAGCCGCCATGTGGGTGCTGGGGATCAAACCCGGGTCCTCTGCAAGAGCGGTCAGCACTCTTAAGGACCCATGTTTTAAAGTTATTCGAGTCTCCTCTCTGATGACCTAGGGAAGAAAAAGGACTTACCCACTCATGGTAAAAAGGATCCCTTCAGCAGCGCTGGGACCATGGCCAGATCTGTCACTTTCAGATAACCAGTCATTTCTGTTTTCACTCCCACCTCTCTATGTCCACCTAACCTTTATAGAATCCGCACTGTAAGGGCTGAAGAGATGGCCTAGCGATTTAGAGCACCGACTGCTCTTGCAGAGGACCCGGGTTAGATTCCCAGCACCTACATGGCTGTTGAGAACCATCTTTAACTCCAGTTCCAGGGGAATCTGACACCCTCTTCTGACCTCCAAGGCATTGCATGACATGGGTGCACCAACCTACATGCAGACAGTACATTCATACACATACAAAAATAAAGTTAAAAGAGTCAGCACTGTGGCCAGCCAAGGACAAAACAATAGGTCCCAGATGAGGCTCTTCTCAGCCTCAAAGCAGACCTACCTTCCTGCCAGTAGTCAGAGACCCAGAGGCCTGCACTGCCCGAGCCTCCAGCTGTTACAATGGTCCATCTATGTTGCTCTCTAGGACAGCACCGATCATTGTAAGTCTGTGCCATTGAAATGTCTCTATTAATGTCCTATAGAGCTCTCTCTCCAGCTGGACAACATATGATTGATCTAATTTTAAAGAAATGACCTGCATTCATAATATTGATTGGTGCCAATAGGAGGTGAAATAAGAGGGGAACTTGTTTTCTACTATCTTGCTCTCTGTCCTGCTTAATTTGGGTCTCTGAAGCCTCCTTTCATTCAAACCCTCCCTCAGGTGAGGCCAAGCAGGTATCTGAGAGGCTCTTGTTGTATGGCTCTACTCTAATGCTTAGAACTGTACCTGGTATACAGCAGGCCTGTACCTGGTATACAGCAGGCCTATACCTGGTATACAGCAGGCCTCTAGAGCTACTGGAGAGTGAATGAGAAACAGTGCCACTTTTCCTGCCACCTTCTGCTCTTGACGGGTCTGAGGAAGAATCTAGACACAGAACTTGCAGAGTAGATGAAACCCTAGAATTTTGAAGTGAGAATATTATTTTGTGACTTCATAGATTAGAGAGACCACCTTCCACTCAAGGCCCCACTGAACTCCAAACCAGTTCTCTGCCTACCCCCTGCTTCCCAACTCCATTCTTTATCTTTTTTTGGTATTTTTGAGACAGGGTCTCCCTTTAGTCCCAGCTGGCCTGGAGCTCGCTCTGTAGACCAGGCTGGCCTTGAACTTATAGAGATCCGCCTGCCTCTGCCTCCCAAGTGCTGGGATTAAAGTTGTGTGCCACCATGCCCGGCCCAATTCCATTCTATAACTTTCACAGAGACCCTCTAGAGACTGGAAGATCCTTCCTCATTCTCCCCCTCCCACTTCCAAATCAGGAATTACAAGTCTGCTGTTGGTTGAAGACAATTCAGCTATTATTCCCTTTACTTTATTTCTAATGTGAAAAAAATATTGTAAGCTGGGCGTGGTGGCACACGCCTTTAATCCTAGCACTTGGGAGGCAGAGGTAGGCAGATTTCTGTGAGTTCAAGGCCAGCCTGGTCTACAGAGCAAGTTCCGGGCCAGCTGGGGCTATAGGGAGACCCTGTCTCAAAAAGACAAATATATGTGTGTGTGTGTGTGTGTGTGTGTGTGTGTGTGTGTGTGTGTGTAGTAAGTCAATATTGCATTCTAACAACAAAGAGAGGTGATGGGAGGGGGAGGGGATGAGAGGATGCGTGGTGCTGGGCAAACATTTGAATGTGGGTTCACGATCTTCAGTTCCACCTGTATCTTATATCTGCAAGTACACCCTTATTATCAACCTTTCCCTGTGGACCCTGCATTTTCTGAGGGCAAGAACATATCTGTGGTTTTTTATTTCCATGATGCCAGCTCATGGTACAGAGCCTGAACATAGAAAATCATCGATACATTTCCATAGGACTGTGACCGACGCCTATAATTAAGGTAACTTGATTATGGTGAGTTGTAATCAGTATGTTTGGGATGAACAAGGCCTCCCACTGGTTTCTGTCTAGTTTTCCTTATCTCCTGAGCTCCTTCTTTGGATGGCAGATGGTGCTGTTCCTCAAAGCAGCCTAAATCAGTAGAACTCCAGGTGAGAGGGTCCCATCAAGTTTCATTAAAGGAAATTTGCTAATACTTCCTCCATCTAACCTCCTTACTGTCAAGACCCATTTATGAAACAGAGGGCTTAGGACCATAAAAGATTAATCAGGTTTCCTCTTTTCTTGAGAGGGTAAAAATACAGCTTCCTTACAGACTGAACTATATGATGCTATCACTGTCTGTTCTGGGAAGGACAAGCCTCTTCCAATTAATGGTGAGCATTTTCTCTGTATTTCATCTTCTTGGAGTCTTTCACAGCAGCAGGCAGCAAGCAGGAAGGAGGCTGGCAGATCAGCTGCTCTCGACATGGCACAGGGAAGAGGGATGGATAGCAGAAACAGAGTGATATGACTCTCTAAAGGGATCATCTGCAAGTTTGGCTATATTCAGGGAGAAAGTGTGTGTATGTATACGTTTGTGTCTGTATGTTTGTGTGTGTGCATGTTGCATACACACACAAACATACACACACAAACATGCACACACACAGAAGTGTTATAAGAGCTCACTCCTAATCGTCAAGGAAAGGGAAGAGTGTTATTGTAAAGAAGAAAAAATGTTGGTGCTGGAGAGATGGCCTAGCAGTTAAAAGCGCTGACTGCTCTTTCAGAGGACCTGGGTTCAATTCCCAGCACCCACATGGCAGCTGAGAACCATCTTTGACTCCAGTTCCAGGGGAATCCGACACCCTCTTCTGACCTCTGTGGCATTGCACAACATGGGTGCACAAACCTGCAAGCAGACAGTACACTCATACACATAAAAGAAAGAAATAAAATTTTAAAAATAAAATAAAATAAGAAGAAGAAATGCCTCATGGAAAAGTAGAAAATTTTGAACCAAGACTTAGAAAAGGTAAGAAACAAAGCAACTCTGGAGCCAGGCATAGTGGCAGACACTTAAACTGGTACAATAGGCACGTAGAGCGCTGGAATAGATAGAGAACCAGGGACTAAACCCATAGCTAAGGCCATCTGATTCCTCGCAAAGTTGCTAACTGCATCTGTTGGAGAAAAGACAGCTTCTTCAACAAATAGTGCTGGGGAAACTGGATATTCATATGTAGGAGAATAAAATTCGATCCTTGTCTCTCACCTTGGACAAAAAGGCAATTTAAAAATCGATCAAAGATCTTAAAGTGAAACATGATTCTTTGGAACTACTGGAAGAATATATAAGAAAAACTCTTCAATATACAGGTGTAGAGGATGACTTTCTAAAATGTAATTGCATCACATTTAAAAGGGTCTGCACAGATAAAAGGATCAGCTGGGTGAAGAGAGAAGAGATAACACACAGAACGAGAGAACATCTTTGTCAGCTATTCATCCAATAGAGGGTTGATACTCAGACTATATAATGAACTTGAACTTTTGGCGAGGGAGATAACTCTGTTGGTGAAATCCTCCCAATGCAAGCATGAAGATGAGTCTTATCCCCCAGAATCCATGCAAAAGAGCTGGACATAAAAAAAAAAAAAGAGCTGGGCATAGTGGCACACACTTGTAATCCCAGTAATAGGGAGATGGAGAAAAGCAGATTGCTGGAGGTCCCTGGTCAGCCAGCCCAGCCTACTTGAAGAGTCCCAGGCCCATGAGAAACCCTCATGGACAGCTCCAGAGGACTAACGCCTGAGGATGACCACTGACCTCCACATGTGCACACACACACACACACACACACACACACAAATACACACACATACTTTCTCCATGAATATAGCCATCCTATGTTGCTCTCTTTATATGTTAACATTTTAATTCTAACCTTAACTGGTAATTAATCATCTCTGTTTCTCAAGTCCTGAACTGGCATGCTCATTTGCACTAAAACTAATTCCAGTGACAAATCATAAGTTTTTGACAGGCCCATAGACCTAATAACAAGTATAGACTCTGGGACAATCAGTGTGGTGGGAATGGAAATGGCCAGGGAACATTCCAAGGCACACAGGACAGTGCCACGCCTTCTCATGGGAGAGTGAAGGCAACATTTCTTAACAAAACCATTTAGAGGACAAAAACAAACTAAAAGGTTAACTTCTTCATTTCTGTCCTGTAAGGGTTAGTAGCTGGTGGTTAAGGATACAGAAATATTTTTAACATTTTATTTCTTTTTATTTTTGTGTGTACGAGTATACTGCCTGCATGTGTATAAGCGCATCTGAGTCATGCAATGCCCACAGAGGTTAGAAAAAGGCGTTGGATTTCCCCGGAACTGGGGTTAAGGAAAACTGCAGGCTGCCATGTACTTGCTGAGAACTGAACCTGGGTTCTCTGCAGAAGCAGCCAGTGTTCTTCACCACTGAGTTGTCTCTCTAGTGCCAGAAACACTAACTTGGTAAGGTAGTTGTAACGGAGCCTCCTCCACCACGCCTGGACAGGATGACCACTTCCTCTATAGCGCACACAAGATTCCACCTGAGGTTTTCATTCATATGTACATATTGAACTCTCACTCAAAATAAGGCACAGGTGCATGTGAAATGATGGCCCCAGAGAAGCACAAATGGGAATTTTGAATGCCCCGGAGCCTTCAGCAGTCTGGACGCAATAGAAACTGTCTTCCAGAGCACATAAACTGTTTTCAGGAGCATAGACATATTCGATTTCTTTCCTCCCTTCTCTGAGACTGAGATTTACAAATCTCCTTCCAGATTAACCAGTACGTCCCAGGACTCTGTCAGATCTCGTTCTTCTCTGTGTCGTGCGGTTTCTATGAGACAGTCCCTTCGGAACACTGACAATCAGAAGCCAGTGGCAAAGCCCACAATGCATCCTTTCCTTCTCTGAAGTATTTGTGCTCCTAGGTCTTCAGAACTTGTAGAACAAGTTACGTCTTGGCAATAAAAAGTTACTCAAACCAGATTAAGAAATGAATCAAGTGATCCACTTTCAGAAATATGTCACAGTCAGAAGATACAGTCAGCAGCCAAACGTAGAAACAGTGGAAGTTTTTTAAAGGGAAGGGACAAAGTCTGTTCTTAAGAACTTAACATCTGGGGGCTGGAGAGATGGCCTAGTGGTTAAGAGCGCCGACCGCTCTTGCAGAGGACCCGGGTTCGATCCCCAGCACCCACATGGTGGCCAAGAACCGTCTGAAACTCCAATTCCAGGAGAACTCCAGTTCCAGGGGAATCCGACACCCTCTTCTGACCTCCGCGGCATTGCACGGCACGCGTGCACACACCTGCATGCAGACAGGACATTCATACACATACAGAAATAAAGAAATAAATAATTTAAAAAAAAAGAACTTAACATCTACCCAGGCATGGTGGTGCACGTTTTTAATCCCAACAGGCAGATCTCTGGGAGTTCAAGGCCAACCTGGTCTACATACCAAGTTCCAGGACAGCTGGGGCTACAAAGTACTCAACATCAACAACATAAAGATGCTGTGCTAATATAGGAATTTATGCAATTCAAATAAAAATTGTCAGCAGTATTTTCTTATGGAAAAGTAAATTAGTAAACATAGCTAGAAAATTCTTATGTTGATAAAAATTAATGTGGGCAAGTTAGGCATTACAGATATGAAAATATAAAGTTACATTAATCAAAGAAACATTACACTAGCCCATAAAAATACTTAGCACTGGGATAGTCTCAGGATTTATCTAAAAGAATAGAGAAATTTAATGTATGATAAAGAGATATTATTTTTAAAATGGCATGCACACGATACATAGCCATTTGTAGGAGAAAAATCAAATTCATTCCTCTAACCATGATATAAAATAAATTACAGATGGAACAAATATTTAGATGTAAAAAATGAAAACCACAAATCTTTTGGAAAACAATGGAAGAGATTCTTGTATAATCTTGGAATCAGGGAAGACCTCCTAAATGTGGTTAAAGAAAACACGTTGGGTTTGGGTTTGAAGGAAGGGTTTGAGTTGTGGTTGTGTTGGGTTGTGTTGGGTTGGGTTGGGTGGAGTTTGGTACAAGATCTATATAGCCCAGGCTGGTCTGGAACTTTCCATCCTTCCATCTCTGCTTCCAAAGGACTACAATTACAGTTGTGCGTCAACATGCCCAGTTGTAAGAAACCACACACACACACACACACACACACAATCTTTGAAGTCTTCCATGCCAAAGACCTTCGTAGGAAAACTCAAAAGAAAAAAAAAAGCTTGATCTATGCAATTCATATACAAATGAATCAGTTCCCTAGTATATAAAGATATCATGCAAAATCAACAATTCATTTGCCAATATATGTATAAAGGATACAAGTTGGATTTGTTTGAGACAAAAATCTCATTCTGTAGCCTAGGATGTCCTCAAACTCTGGATCTTCCTGGTTCAACCTCACGAATGTAGAGATTACAAGTGTGTGCTGTTACACCTGGCCCCACATACACAAGTTTGAGATTCCGAATGGGTGAGCATGCTGGGGCGTAGGTGATCTTATACATTGCTAGCCTATATACAAAGGGCAAAGTCTATGGAAATTGCATATACACAAACCCTTTAATCTAGCAATTTTACTTGTATGGGCAATTTAGGACCCTTTGTATTACAGAAATCAGCCGATGTTTCCTACAAAGGGCTAAGTAATAAACACACTTTACAACGTGTGGACCATGCAGCCTCTGTCTCAACATTTTCCTGTCATTGTCTTGTGAAATTAGCCTCGGATAATAAATACATGAATGAGCAATGCTGTGCTACTGTTTGCTGGGCTCTTCCTGGCACAGACTTCACATTCAATTTCTGGTTCCCTGGGTCTCCGTTGCCACACTTCTGTTCTTTCTATCCACCTCACTGGCTAATGACAGTGACCAGGACGAAGCTAAGTTCATGCATACTATAGATACAATGCAGAGCTGCCATTAACCAGGGTTCTCTGAATGACCTGAGGGGAGAATCTTTTTGCTTAATCACCTCCTTCTGAGAAGTTAGCATTCCTGATAGAATGCTTAAGCAATTTGCTGTGAACTTTAATAGGATTAAGGTTTGCTCTGGGAAGCCAATTACCCACATGTCCAATTACCCACATACACAGTTGCCAACTGTCAGTCAAGGTTCTACTGACCTTTAACCAGATTTTCCTTTCTGCGTCTAACAATGATTACCTAACCATGCTTTCCCTGCCCTATGAAATGTCTCTGCCAAAATCGAATTTGGAAAGTGGTCTTCTCGGGTCCATTTCACTTAAATGCATGATTATGAGACAACTTTGATACATGGTCATAGGCAAGTTGTCCAAAAGTCTCCACTAGCCCTTGAAACACTCACCTGGTACTGTAGCACAGTGAGAAATAAACTTATTTTTCTTCATGTCATTAAAGTTTCCTGTCCATTGCCACAGCCAAATCCAGCATCACACATTCACACTTTAGAAACTTGCTTCTATTCACTAACCGCACACTATGTGCCAAAGGCTAGACTAAGCACTTTCTATACATTAGCTGTCACACTAGGTGCCAGGTCTACACCCATAGTAAAGATCTTTAACTAGGGCTGGTGCCCAACCAGAAGCCAGCATCACTAATAACAATTACAATGATCCTGTCAGCTCATACTTCTAGAATGCTTATAGTACGCCAAGTACTGAGAAAAACTCTCTAAATATTATTCTTTATTAATCTTATGAAGATTCTCTTTTGTAGAAAAACCCAAGTTTAACTACTAGCGTTAAATTAATCTCTGATAGGTTAATACACTCCATTTAGAAAAGAAAAGAAAACCAACTGCTTTCCTAAGACAAATTTCTAATAATAAAGCTCAATCTAATTTTCCTGCTTAGGGACATACAGGGAAAATGAAGCTACTTTTAAAGGGGACAGGATTCCCTGGGGACATATCAGCGTCACTGGATCAGAACTGGTGGTAGGATTTTATACACGCTTTCCATGGAGGGATATTATTCTTAAAGACTAGAGGTACCATGTACACACTTGCTAGTTAAAACTATCTCTGAGGTCCTTCAGGAGAAAAAGCTTTTGAACACTCACCTCAAGGCATAATATCCCTTCTCTTTGAACAAAGAAATCATCTGTCAATGCCCCCAAAGACTTGGCTTAGTTTTAAACTAACCTCAAATTACTGACATAGTAAGGAGAATTAGATTTAAGGAATAGGACAGGCTAGATCCGGAAGGTGTCTATAATCTTTTCTCTGAGGGAATTTTAAGGTCGAGAAGATGCTACTCTGACTTCAGTAGGGCTGGATAACTTTTCTTTGCTATTGTTTTTCTGCTCTGCTTTATTTTGTGTTGTATCTATAGCCCCAACCGGCCTGGAATTTACTATGTAGTTCAAGCGGGCTATGAACTCCTCCTGCTTCTACCTCGAGGGCTAGAACGGCCAGCTGGCGCTGCAGTAGTACACCACCGTGCCTGGCTCTGATTTTTACAAGGATTCAGTGGGATTGTTTCTAGCTGACAGTACTTCTGAAGTGAGAGACAGAGACATCAAATAGAATATCTATATTGAAACATTGTTATAAAATATCTGAATAACACATTGGTGAATATACACCAGACCCAATGAGTTCCTTGCAACCAAAAAGAAGAATCAACCTATTCTGTGTTGTCCAAGGACATAACTCTGTTTGTAGAGTACTTCAAAAATCATTTGAGCCTCAGTGGCTTCATCTGTTAAACAGGACAAATTCTAGTACCCTGTGAGACTGTTGTGAGAGGAACTGTGGAGTGATTAAGCATAAACACTCTGAAGGCATGGAGCCCTAATTTTAATCTTTATGTTACCCTTCACTAATATATGTTTTGAATAAATAATTTAATAAGGTTTTGCTATACTCCAATGTTTTTCTTTTCTATAATGACAGTAATGAGAATGTCTGTATCATTGGTTTTAGAGAAGGGTTGATTTTTTTTTTTTTTTTGGTCTTTTTGAGACAGGGTCTCCCATTAGTCCCAGCTGGACTGGACCTCACTCTGTAGACCAGGCTGGCCTTGAACTCACAGAGATCTGCCTGCCTCTGCCTCCTGAGTGCTAGGATTAAAGACGTGTGCCACCATGTCCGGCAGGATTGAATTTTTGAATGACATTGAACATGATATAATTGATTGGTGCCAAATCCACATTCACCACCACTGTGTACTAGAGCTATTTAGCCAGAGATGTCTTCGGCCATGTCACACCATAAGCAGGAGTTGACAGGGAACTTTGGAGCCCCTGAAATAGTCTCCCTTGGAAGAGAGATCTCTATAAAAAGAAGGTTAAGCACTCTGGATGTTTGCGTGCAAGGAGCTGGGACCAGTCTTATACCATTCAGCCTCTCAGGGTAGTCCTGTGTCTTGGGTTGTAGTAAAGCAGAACGAAGGAAAGGCTCAGCTCTACAGTCTTGGCTCTCAGAGGGCTGAGCATCCATGACCTCACCTAGCACCATAGCACACTGAGAAATAAACTTATTTTTCTTTGTGTCATTAAAGTTTCCTGTCCAGTGCCTCAGCCAAATCCAGCATCACACATTCACACTTCAGAAACTTGCTTAAACTAACTTCACACTGTGTGCAGAAGACTCTTATTAGTGTAAGGAATGTGGTCCCTTGAGGACTGCCTTGGCCTTTGCAGGGTTAGAAACAGCTCCTCTTGCACAGAAACTCCCTATCCAAGGATGAAGGAGCCTGTTGGACTAGCCAGAACAGAGCTCCACCAGTGACACCCTCTGGCAGCAAGAAAGAAACAGCTGAGACCAAATACAGATTTATTAAAGAAGTCTGGCTGACTAGGCCTCTCCTTTGAAACTAAGAAAATACATTTGAATTCATAGACATTGTCAGGTCATAGAGGTCTCAAGAGAAAGAAGTTTAGAGTCTCTGAATATGTAGAACAAGTAAATGTTGGAAAAAAAGTAATTGTCCACCTCCCCATTGATGTATTTCACAAATAATTATTGAGTGTTTGCCATGTAACGGGCATAATCCAATGTATGACAGATATAATGGCAAGCTAAATAGTCAAAAAGATGTGACTATAATTGTATCATGTTTATAGAGTAGCTCATACAAGCCACCTAGATAAAATCAAATGATATCAAGTGTGTTTGTTCAGTTCTCATTCATCTATCATCAAATATGTACTTAACACTGACCCTGCCATGGGGCCATCTCTACACGGTGTCGGCTACACATTGCCAAATGCTCACCTCCTTGGCCTGACCATAGATTGAAATTCTCCCCAAAGAGGAATTACTCATTTAGGTTCAGACTGTGCAAACAGCAGTAGTCCCCATTGGCATGCAAATAACCTTGTAGACATGACACATCACATTACTGTCATTCATTAACACCTTTAAGTGTTACAGAAACAGAGAAGGCAAAGAAACAGGAAGAGGAACTCTAAGGGATGGATTCCAGGAAGAACAAGACTAGCTGATTGGGTGGGATGGGGAGGGAAACAAAAGGACTGCCAAGATGTTAGTTGAGGGGAATATAAAACCGTATTTTCCTGTTTCATGGTCTCTGAAGAAGTCTCTTAAGGGAGAGACTAGCAGACAAGACTATCAGTCACCACCTGAATGCTGTCTAGTTTTACTATGTAATCAAACATCACTGTTTGTACACACACCTTGAGCCATAAAAAGTTCACAGTCAGGGTCGGGCATGGTGGTGCACGCCTTTAACCCTAGGCAGAGGCAGGCAGATCTCTGTGAGTTCAAGGTCAGCCTGGTGTACAGAGCAAGCTCCAGGCCAACTGGGACTAAAGGGAGACCCTGTCTCAAAAAAATAAAAAAGAGTTCACAGTTGTCTTTAAAAGTAGGCAAGGGGCTGGAGAGATAGCCTAGCGGTTAAGAGCGCCGACCACTCTTACAGAGGACCTGGGTTCGATCCCCAGCACCCACATGGCGGCCGAGAACCGTCTGAAACTCCAATTCCAGGAGAATTCCAGTTCCAGGGGAATCCACACCCTCTTCTGACCTCCGCGGCATTGCACGACACGGGTGTACAGACTTGCATGCAGACAGTACATTTATACACATACAGAAATAAATAAAAATTAAAAAAATATATAAAAAAAAGTAGGCAAGTGATTGAACAGAACTACATCAGAATCTTGGTTTGGTTTGCTTTGGTTTCATTTTGAGACAGGGTCTCCAGGTTGACCTCAAACTCAACAATCCTTCTGCCTCAGCCTCCTTAGTGCTAGAATCATAAGCATGTGCTACCAGGATTATCTAACTCAAAAGCATTGATAGGAGAAGAACTCCAAATGTGCTAGATGGTCCCTCTGGTGATTAATCAGAGTTTGGTTTAGCTGGATGGGGCATGTCAGCTGTGGACACGTGCTGTACGGTCTGTATAATAAAGGCTATTTGAAGGAAGGGAGGGGTTACTAGCAGAGGACAGAGTGGAGATGAGACTTCTATTTACTGTCTACTGTGTGGTCTGTGCTGTAAATCATCTTCCCTGTTTTCTCATGAAATCATCAGTTTAAAACAAAAGTCCATTCGTGTGTATGCTTTTCTGGGCCTTAGGGACTGGTGTGAGTACCAGCTCTCCACAGGAGGCATGCCACATTGGGTTCCAATTATTAAATATTTAAAGAGCTCTCTTTTCATGCTGCTTACTGATTGTTGGTTTGGGTGGGATATTTATTTATTTATTTATTTATTTATTTATTTATTTATTTATTTTGGTCTTTTTGAGACAGGGTCTCCCTGTAGCCCCAGCTGTCCTGGAACTCACTCTGTAGACCAGGCTGTTGGGTGGGATTTTAAAATGGTAGTGGAAAGGTTTTGACGTTCAAAACATGGGTATTTGTGGACCAATAAATCAAGTGTATTCAAATGTCAGGTCCCTATTTGCTGCAAATAAAGATGCCTAATCGTCAAAGTCAGGGGAACAGTAGATAGAAGTTTCCATTTTCAGAAGGGACATACCTCTAGCCTGACCAGTCTAGAGAACTCCACCAAGGTCACATCCACCAATGATAAGATTCAGAGAACCTGGCTGGAAGAGATACAGGTGCCAATCACAGGGCCTGGGATCCACAAGTGAGCTCAGAGGTAGATCTTCCATGTTCTCCTGCCATCGACGAGCTACGGAGACGCCATCGGGTGGCACTATTGCTCCAGGCCATCAGGACAAGTCAAGTTTCAGACCCTGCGGTAAAAACAGCAGAGGCTCTCTAGAACTTTTCCTTCTCAAGGTTCTTCGCCAAGAGAATTCAACCACCGATACAGAGATACAGTCTCCCACATTCAATGAATGTTAGCATACTCACTGCAGTTTCTACATAATTCAACATCTTTTAAAGAGCTCTGCTTTTGGTCCAAAATGGATCATCACCAATTGCTATTCACTTATGTTGAAGGGCTAACGAGTGAAGGGATACAGCACAGTTCTGCGGCTTTTCCTTTCCACAAACACGCTTATGACTTAATGAATTACCTCCATGACTCCTATATCCATTTACCGTAATTCCTATTAAGAAAAGTTCCATCTCTTACACTAATAAGAGTTTTGACGACCAACCTAAGGTCCCCAGCTACTATGCTGAGCTGCTGTCTCTGCTAGACCTCCAGGACCTTTCTCAGCATTATGGAAAAATAAATCTTTTTTTTTTTTTTTTGGTCTTTTCAAGACAGGGTCTCCCTGTAGCCCCAGCTGTCCTGGAACTCACTCTGTAGACCAGGCTGGCTTTGAACTCACAAAGATCCACCTGCCTCTGCCTCCCAAGTGC
>VZQC01002950.1:2711518-2762128 GCA_009823505.1 Rhizomys pruinosus
AAGGAAGGAAGGAAGAAAGGAAGGAAGGAAGGAAGGAAGGAAGGAAGGGAAGAAGGGAAGAAGGGAAGGAAGGATAAAAGGAAGGAAGGAAGGAAGGAAGGAAGGAAGGAAGGAAGGAAGGAAGGAAGGAAGGAAGGGAGGGAGGGAGGAAAGAAGGGAAGGGAAGAAGGGAAGAAGAGAAGAAGGGAAGGAAGGATAAAAGGAAGGAAGGAAGGAAGGAAGGAAGGAAGGAAGGAAGGAAGGAAGGAAGGAAAGAAGGAAGGGAAGAAGGGAAGAAGGGAAGGAAGGATAAAAGAAAAACCTCTACAAATTATGTACAAGTGTGATAATATACCTCAACACAACAAAAGCTCTGTAGAACAAAATGCTATCATTTAGGGGATTTAGTTCAGTGATGGAGCACTTGCCCAGCAAGCACAAGGCCCTGGTTTCAGAGGGTTCATAATAACTGGAGGAAAGCTGAAATCATTTCTCCTAAGATAAGAAGCAGGACAAAGACATCCACTTCAGCACCAATATTCACCACAGTACTGGAAGCTTAGCCAGAGGCAGCAGGCACAAGCAGTCAGGTATCCAAGTAGGAAGAGAACTACGGCAAGTTATCCTTGTTTCCAAATGATGTCATTTTACATAGAAAAACCTAGACTCCACCAAAAAGCTGTTAGATCTGATAAATCTAGTAACATACCAAGATAGGAAATCAACATGGGAAAACCTGTATCATTTTTATAAACCAGAAACAAAGTTGCTGAACAATAAATGAAGAAAACAAACCTTTGTATCAGACACAAAGCCAGTGTGGGAGCACATTCCTGCCATTCCTGGACCTTAAAAGGATGAGGCAGGAAGATCCCAAGTTTAAGGGCAATGTGGGCTATTTAGTAAGAAATATTAGTCAGAAAAAATATATATATAGAGAGAGGGGGGGGGGGAGATGGCTTAACAGGTAACAGCATAAGCATGAGGACCTGAGTTCAGATACCAGCACCCATATAAAGAAAGTGGGCATAGGGCTGGAGAGATGGCCTAGCGGTTAAGAGCGCCAACTGCTCTTGCAGAGGACCCAGGTTCGATCCCCAGCATCCACATGGCAGCTGAGAGCCTTCTTTAACTCCGGTTCCAGGGGAATCCGACACCCTCTTCTGACCTCTGCAGCATTGCACGACACAGGTGCACAAACCTGCATGCAGACAGTACATTCATACACATGAAAAATAAATAAAAATTAAAAAAAAAGAAAGCGGGCATGAAAACACACACCTGTAACCCCAGTATTGTGGGGCACAGAGACGATTACTGGGGTTTCTGGCCATGAGTCTAGAAGCAATGGCAAGTTCTAGGTCCAGTGAGAGGTTCTATCTCAAGAGAATAGGGGGAGAAGGATAAATGAAGACATCTAACAACCTCCTTAAGCATACAACATATGCCATGCACATTCATCACACATGCATACATACACATTGAAATATATGTGTATATATAACAAATATTTTAAATAAAAATAAAGACAATATGGGGGCTGGAGAGATGGCTCAGCAGTTAATAATAGCACTGGCTGTTCTTGCAGAAAACCAGAGTTCTAATACCAGCACCCACTTGGCAACTAACAACTGTCCATAACTTCAGTTCCAGGGGATCCAACACCTTCTGTACTCCACATAGACTGTACAACACGGGTGCACTTACGTAGATGCAGGTAGTGCACGAATACACATAAAAACTAGTAATTTTAAAAAAATGATAGTATGAGCCGGGTGTGGTAGCACAGATCTTTAATCCCACCACTGGGGAGGCAGAGGCAGGAGAATCTCTGTGAGTTGAAGACCAGCCTAGTCTACATAGTGAGCTCCAGGCCAGCTGGGACTAAATGTCTCGAAAATACTAAAAAAATAAATAGCTGGGCGTGGTGGTGCACGCCTTTAATCCTAGCACTTGGGAGGCAGAGGCAGGTAGATCTTTGTGAGTTCAAGGCCAGCCTGGTCTACAGAATGAGTTCCAGGACAGCTGGAGCTACAGGGAGACCCTGTCTCGAAAATAAATAAATAAATAAATAAATAAATAAATAAATAAATAAATAAATAAAGTATATGAACACTTTTTAAGAAGCCCTTGAGGGGCTGGAGAGATGGCCTAGCGGTTAAGAGCGCCAACTGCTCTTGCAGAGGACCTGGGCTCGATCCTCAGCACCTACATGGTGGCTGAAAACCATCTTTGACTCCAGTTCCAGGGGTATCCGACACCCTCTTCTGACTGCCGCGGCATTGCATGACACGGGTGCACAAACCTACATGCAGACAGTACATTTATACAAATATGAGAATAAATCAAAAAAAAATTTTTTAAAAGAAGCCCTTGAGGGGCTGGAGAGATGGCCTAGCGGTTAAGAGCGCCGACTGCTCTTGCAGAGGACCTGGGTTCGATCCCCAGCACCCACATGGCGGCCGAGAACCGTCTGAAACTCCAGTTCCAGGAGAACTCCAGTTCCAGGGGAATCCGAGACCCTCTTCTGACCTCAGCGGCATTGCACGACACGGGTGCACAAACTTGCATGCAGACAGTACATTCAGACACATACAGAAATAAATAAAATTAATTAAAAAAAAAAAAAAGAAGCCCTTGAACATTCTGCCTTTCTCTAAAACACTTTAGTGACACATTTCCTACATCTAAAATAAATAAGAACCTAAATCTCTAATTCTATTTTATAGATTTAGACTATAACTTGTTCAAGTTTACTAAAAATCACTTTGGCATATTGCCAACTTGGCAATTTTAATACATTCTCATTATTGTTTTATAAAATCTGCATTTTGAGAAACAAAGTTTTAAGCTGGCTTTTGAAACGATCCCCAGGGAAATGCTACAGACACCCACTGACGTAGAGAAAACCCCAAGTTCACCACGTGGAATTATCCACACAGCCACAGGGGCCTTCGTAGAAGTTGCTTGGGAATTAACCTTCTGGCAGTGAGAATGTCTCTCTGTGTCTCCTCCTAAGGCCTGTCTTTCTGATGTGGGTGCCAGTAACTGACCAATAAGCACTACTGATCTATTTCGTTAAATGAGAGGATGGGGCCAATCGCCTATTAGAGCACTTATTACATGTTCAGTTTTGTATTTGAAGAGGGAAACATACTTGTGGGTAGTGAGCAGAACTTCAAAGACATTGAACAAAAATGTTTGTTGAAAGCCTGTAGCATCTAACAGTGATGACTGTGAAAAGAAAAAGAGTCACCCATGAGGGAATCTCTACTTGTGAATTCAGGGGGTAAGAAGAACTTTTGCCTACTTAGGAACACAGAAATAAGTATCTATTGGGACACACAGAAATTCAAACTCTAAAACCTACACATGTGAGCAGCTCTGAGCAATGTTTTTCCAGCTTTTTACTTCAGCCCAACAATAATACATTTTGTATCACAATCCAACACAGACACATCTATGTTATGTGTACACATAGATAAATAAAAGTTTCCTAAAAATACCACTTGATATATTGTGTCTTCTCCACTACAGGATTATCATGAGGTTTCAGAACTCACTGTCGATTTATTAATATCAACTATTCAATGAAATTAGGCAGGGGAAAAGAAACTTCAAATACAGGAAACTCTGGCACCTAATCAAATAACTCAAGCTTTTGAGTCACTGAGACTCTGTTTATTGCCTCTATCACTTACTGGCAAAGGTGCCTCAGTTTCCCCAAGTGAAAATGAAGATAATAAATAATATGCAGTCTATAATAGACCTTTAAATAACAACTAACCATCAACCCTATCGAGAAGATGATTAATATTTGGTAGAGTGCGTGCCTAGCCTGCACAGAGCCCTGGGTTTGTCCCTGGCATTGCCAAAACTGGACATGATGGTACACACGTAACTCCAGGCCTCCAGAGGAGGACAAAGGAGGACAAGGAGTTTGCGGTGTTACACTGTTACAAAGTGAGTTAGAGGCCAACCTGAGCTACATGAAACTCTGTCAAAAAATAGAAGAAAAAGAAAGAAAGAAAGAAGGAAGGAAGGAAGGAAGGAAGAAAAAGAAAGAAAGAAAGAAAGAAAGAAAGAAAGAAAGAAAGAAAGAGAAGGAAGAGAAGGAAGGGGAGAGAGAGAGAGAGAGAGAGAGAGAGAGAGAGAGAAAGAGAGAGAAGAAAGGAAAATAATGGCTGCTGAGTACAGTGGTACAGCCTGTGTTCCCAGTACTCAGCAGGCAGAGGCAGGAAGATGGTGAGCTCAAGGCCTACCTAGGCTACATAAGAAAATGATACTCATCCTTAAAATGTCCCAGAAATGGGAACATAACTCAGGGACAAGCAAGTCCTAAAAAAGGAAAGCAAATTTTACATAAGTTCATTTCTTTGTGAATAGCATAGCTACCCAAATGAAAGCTTTCTAGAAACTAAATAGTGTAAATTATTTTATTCATAAAAGTCACCACTTATAAAAATAACTCTAAGGGCTAAGTGGTACAAGACTTGCCCTGGATCACTTACCACCTCCCAAAAACAATTAAATAATACACACACACACACACACACACACAGAGAGAGAGTGTGTGTGTGTGTGTGTGTTCACAGCAGCATTATTTGCAATATCCAAAAATGGAAGCAGCCAAATGACCATCAATAGATGACTGCATATACAAATGCACACTGCAGAGTTATAAACCCATAAAAAGGATGAAGAACTAATGCATGCTATAATATACATGAAGCTTATACAAAGTATGATATTAAGTAAATATCATACTTATACAAAGCATGATATTAAGTAAAAGAAGCCAGAGACAAAATGCATATGTGCAAATTCTTTCACTCACATGACATCTCCAATGTAGAGTAATCCATGGTGACAGAATGCAGACTTCTGGTTGTTGGTGACTGTGGGCTGGAGAGGGGAGGAAGATGTTAAGCAGGTAATTCCCTTGGAAGGATGGAAATGTTTTGGAGCCAGATAGTGGAGATAGTTATAGGACTTTAATGCAGTTGTTTATTTTAACAGGCTCCAGTTCACATTACATGATTTCCTTCTCAGATTTTTTTTATCTGTATGGGTATGAGTGTACCATATGCATGCAATGTTCATAGAGACCAGCAGAGGGCCTCAGATCCCCTGGAACTGGAGTTAACTGGCATGTGGGTGCAGTGAACAAAACCCATGTCCTCTGCAACAGCAGCCAGTGCTCTTTAACCTCTGAACCATCTCTCCAGGCCCCTCAGTAAGATTTTTTTTAATAATCCCTAATACATAGGAAGAAACTCATCAGCCTCCATCATATAAATACTGCTTCATTACAGTGTTGTTCCTAAAAGATTCACACAATGCAAAATCATAAGCCCATTTTAATAACATTGTGCCTAAAGAATCATGGAACCTCTTGAGATCGAGAAAGAGGGCCAAGGAGTATCACAGAAGCTGGGGGGAAAGAGGGTAAGAGCCAGAAGTTGGGGACGAGTGCCAGGAGACGATGCCTTTTGGATATGACATGGCATTCAAGAACTCACCACAGCTGTGGTTACCTGCACTAGCTTGGTCACCATTGCATCATGCTTGAGCAAGGGGTTCAGGAAACCCCGCTTCTCACTGAGAGTCTGTGGGACAAAGAAAAAGAAGAGGAGGAAGAAGGAGGAAGAGGGAGAGGGGAGGAAGAGGGGGCGGAAGAGGAGGAGGAGGAGGAGGAGGAGGAGGAGGAGGAGGAGGAGGAGGAGGAGGAAGAAGAAGAAGAAGAAGAAGAAGAAGAAGAAGAAGAAGGAGGAGGAGGAGAAAAATAGGAGGAGGAAGAGGAGGAGGAGGAGGAGGAGGAGGAGGAGGAGGAGGAGGAGGAGGAGGAGGAGGAGGAGGAGGAGGAGGAGGAGGAGAAGGAGGAGGAACAGAGAAGACAGTATTCATAAAAGCCAGAAAGAAAGCTTCAGCACCAGCACATGAATAGGTGGGAGAGGACACAGCAGCCAGGCCTGCATGCGAACACATAGGCAGACCTAAAGCATTATAAAGCCACAAAGACAAAACCATTACTCAGTATTTGTAAAAGGCAAAATTACTTATTACATCCAGAGAAAATACCTTTAATAAGAAAATTGCTCTCATAGAAGCAAGGTTATTTCAACATCTAGAAAAGAACAAGGAAGAGGAACAAGAAAGGAAAATAAAATTTAACGGGAGCAATGTGACATCCTCTATTTAAAGACAAATACTGAATGAGGTAAGTATGGCTTGGGAGCTATATATTAAAAAAGAAAAAGACTGCCGGGCGTGGTGGCGCATGCCTTTGATCCTAGCACTTGGGAGGCAGAGGCAGGCGGATCTTTGTGAGTTCAAGGCCAGCCTGGTCTACAGAGCGAATTCCAGAACAGCTGGGGCTACAAGGAGACCTTGTCTCAAAAAAGACCAAATAATAATAATAATAATAATAATAATAATAATATAGAAAAAGAATGTGGAATTGAATCAACTAACTAACAATAACAACAAAAAGTTATCTCATTGATAGTAATTCAGTGTCCATGCCCATGGAAAGGGCAATTCACTCTATTATACAGCCCTTCTGTTACTCTATTGAAAACCACATTTGAAGAAAGACATTGATCTAATAGAACACAGTCCAAGACCATATTAATATTGGCAAAAGACTAAGCAAAACACTCCCCCCAAAAAAAAATTGCCCAAGGAAAATATTTTAAAAAACATAATGCAAAGAAGATTAGGGGTTATGTCCTAATAATCTCATAAGAAGAAAATTGGTACAGTCAAAATAATCCACAAAAATTCTGTAAACCACCCACAGAACACATGTGCAGCTTTACAGAGGAAATCCTAGGCACACTCAGAGTGGAAAAATCTCAGAGGGGTGAGCAAAAAAAAAAATAGTATCTATGCCAAGTGAACAGCCTTCCAATCTTTAGGCTAATTCTCAAACACACTAGAAGAAAATTGGAGGTTTTATTAGTTTTCTGTTATAACCAAGTACCGCAAATCGAGTGGCTTAAAATCACTCCAATTTATTTTCCCACAACTGTGTAAGCTAGAATTCTGAAATCAAGACGCCCGAAGGACCAGACTCTCTGAGGCTATAGATAGTGTCTCTCTCGCCTTTTCCTGGCTTCCAATGGTCAGTCCTTGGATCTCTGTGTCTCTGTCACAGGGTATGCTGTCTTTGTATCTGTCTTCATGTGGCATTATCCTTTTCTTTAAAAGATACCAGTTAGATTTAGATTAGGTTTAGATTAGATTTAGGGCCCATCCTACAAATTTCATCTTCATTTGTTAGCATCTGCAAAGACCTTGTTTTCTTTGTGTTGAGGACGATGGCACCTGCACATGCACACAGAGGCCAAAGTCAACCTTGCATTTCCTTCCTTGGGTGCCATCCACCTGTTTTTGCTTTTGGTTTTCTGTTTTGCTTTGTTTTTTTTTTTTTAAGTAATACTTCCCACTAACTTGGAGCTGGATGAGTGGCCCAAGCGGAACAAACCAGGTCCTCCTCTTTACACAGTAAACTATTTTCTGGGAATCACAAATTAACAATGTATCCAATCTGTTTTCTACTGTATACTTGGCTTGTTTAAATTTAACTTGGTATACGCAGCTTGTTTAAATTTAACTTGCCTTTAAGAATAACTATGTAATCCATCTTACTATGGTTTGGACTTCCAGCATGATTAACTCTTACAAGTTAAGCTGAATGCATAGCTTTAACCTTATACCATGGTCCCTATTATGGCTCAGTTATGTCCTTAACTCAGAACAATGTATGTGTACATGAAATGTGATGTTGAAAACAACACTGACAACAGAGGCAGGCAGATCTCTATGAGTTCAAGGCCAGCCTGGTCTACATAGCGAGCTCCAGGCCAGCTGGGACTAAAGGGAGACCCTGTCTCAAAAAGACTAAATCAATCAATTAATCAATCAATCAATAAAAAGAAAAATTCCTATTACCAAAAACAGTCACATTTTCAGGTACACGGGTGGCGAGGATGTATTTAGTGGGTAGCCTTAGTGTCAACCTGACACACCTGGGTTGAGAGAGCCTCAACTGGGGAGTGGCCTCCATTGGCTTGGCCTGTGGCCACCTCTGTGGAGTATTGTCTTGATTGTTGAGTGAAGTGGGAGGGCTCCCTAAGTAATGAACTTCGATCCAGGAAATGTAAAATGAATAAACCTTTTTCTCCCAAATTGGTTTTGGTCAGAGTCTTTTGTCACAGCAACCGAAGGCCAACGAGAACAGGGATACACAATAAATCTGCAACAGGATTATACAAAATAGATTCCAAAGTGCATACAATAAGGTTTGCATCCTTTAGTTTTAATAGTAAGCTTCTGTCACATCAGTAGATGCTAATAAATTTGGTGATTCCACTAATTTTTGCTAGATTTTTTATCTGATTTTTTTCACTCCAATACACCCACATTGTGTGAAACCCTGAAAACACTGAAAAGTTTTGGAAAGACATTTGACTAGATGTCATTCCGAGTCAGCCACTGTCATGTTGGCTTTGGTTATCAACTCAACACACCCAGGATGAGGGAACCGCAATTGGGGAATTTACTCTATCAATCTGGCCTGTACACGTGTCGTATAATAAACCCTCTCCTCTCCAAGTTGCTTGCGGTCAGTGTTTTATACAGCGACAGAGGCTATCTGTTACAGCGATTGTCCATGGCGTCCCCACAAACCAGCTTCACCCTCCTGCCTTCAGTCATCTTCCTAGGGAGGTCAGGCTCTAAAGCCACCATGTGAGGAGTGAGCAGACATTGTTTTGGCCTCACTGCTCGATTGCTAACAGCCTCAGTCACCTCATGTATGAAATGGAGGAACAAAGGTCAACCTGTCTCCATGTCACTGTGCATTGTTACACTGAATGATTTAACACCCGTGCAACCTCACTGAAAACAAAGGCTGACCTCTGACAAGTGTACAACAGAAAGGAGCTACATTCACTATGATGACAAAATAATAAAGTAATAAAAAAAAGTTTTAAAGAATATCTACCTCAGTGGTATTTCAGGAAGACATGAAATCTGGGCCTTTACAGAGGAGAGTTGTGGTATTAATAAAAAACGTGTACCCCAAGCCGGGCATGGTAGCACACGCCTTTAATCCCAGCACTCAGGAGGCAGGGGCAGGCAGATCTCTGTGAGAGGGGCTGGAGAGATGGCCTAGCGGTTAAGAGTGCCGACCACTCTTGCAGAGGACCCGGGTTCGATCCCCAGCACCCACATGGTGGCTGAGAACCGTCTGAAACTCCAATTCCAGGAGAACTCCAGTTCCAGGGGAATCCGAGACCCTCTTCTGACCTCCACGCCATTGCACGACACGGGTGCACAAACTTGCATGCAGACAGTACATTCATCCACATACAGAAATAAATAAAATTTTAAAAAAGGGTAAAAGATTGAGAAATAACTAATATATAAAGTGAAATAACTAAAATTTAAAAATCAGTTGGGTTGGAAGTACCACTCAGCCTTTAGTCACCAATTTATCCTCTCTCAGCTGCTCTTCTTTTTAGGGAGGTTGTGTCATTGACGTAGGGACATTAAGACAGGTTAAGAACACTTACCATAGCACCCAGCCTGTAACAAGCCTTCCATGATGGTGCTGATGGTCCCATCCTGAAGAATCTGGCTGGAGATCTCCCTTCTCTCATTTCAAAAATAAAGGTAGTTTGTGTTAAACATGATAGAGCAGATCACACAATAAACGGGACATGTTAACCCAATGTTGAAAATTAGTCTCAAGACCATACTTTCAGGGATCATTTCTATAGTTTGTAACTAGAGAAGTTTCTCTGACCGTGTAGAGTACCAGAAACCACGAGGAGGAGTCGTAGTGCGCCCTCCTGAGCGTGAAGCCGGCTCTTAGTGTTGCTCTTTTGCAACTGCTATTTGCCATTGATGATCGTTCTGCTCTCCTTTTTGGGAGAGTTAGAGGGAGGGAGCACAGTCTGAGTGGAAAATAAAAAGAAAATAAAAAAAAAAAAAGAAAATTAGTCTCACAGATGGACACCTTATACATCTACATCAGCCAAACAGAGTTTAGAGAAGGTAAACACACACACACATCAAGAGAGATGTTTAAAATAAATGACTCTGGAGCTGGAGTGATGGTGCAGCAGTTCAGAGGCAGAGCCCATACTGCTCTTGCAGAGGATCTAGAGCAGCTCCCAGCACTCATGTCAGGTGGAATTTAATAATTTCATGTGTAGATATACATACACATATTGTGACCAGAGAATGAGAAATGTGTCAGGATGTTAAAAATTAGTGAAGTTAAGCCTAGAGAGATGGCTCTTGTGGAAAACCTGAGTTCAGCTCCCAGCACTTAGTCAAGCAGCTCATAACCACCTGTAACTCCAGCTCCAGGGATCTGATGGCCTCTTGTGGCCTCCTTAGCACTTACATGCATATAGGCTCAGAGACAGAGATAGAGAGAGAGAGAGAGAGAGAGAGAGAGAGAGAGAGAGAGAGAGATCAAAAGTAACTTGGGGGTGTATTTTGGAGACAGGTCTCCCTTTAAGTCCCAGCTGGCCTGGAGCTCACTCTGTTGACCAGGCTGGCCTTAGAACTCACAGAGATCCACCTGCCTCTGCCTCCCGAGTGCTAGGATTAAAAGTGTGCGCCACCACGCCCAGCCAAAAAATAACTTTTAAAAAAGATTTTAGGGCAATTTTTTTTCTTTGCTAGATGGAGTGCCCACTAGATAGCAGTAATCATTTTTTATAACCGTTCATTTGGGCTATTTTTTTAAAAAATAGAAAAGTTGAAAGAAATTAACCAATGAACATTTCAGGAGCCAGCACTTGATTTCAAACACGTTCCTCTGTGTTTTCCTCCTCTGTCTCCATACACCTCCTCCGTATTCTCCTCCTCTGTCTCCGTACACCTCCTCCGTATTCTCCTCCTCTGTCTCCGTACACTTCCTCCATATTTTCCTTCTCTGTCTCCATACACTTCTCTGTATTTTCCGCCTCTGTCTCCATACACTTCCTCCGTATTTTCCTTCTCTGTCTCCATACACTTCTCTGTATTCTCCTCCTCTGTCTCCGTACACTTCCTCCGTATTTTCCTTCTCTGTCTCCATACACTTCTCTGTATTTTCCTCCTCTGTCTCCGTACACTTCCTCTGTATTTTCCTCCTCTGTCTCCGTACACTTCCTCTGTATTTTCCTCCTCTGTCTCTGTACACTTAATCTGTATTTTCCTTCTCTGTCTCCATACACTTCTCTGTATTTTCCTCCTCTGTCTCCATACACTTCCTCTGCATTTCCTCCTCTGTCTCCGTACACTTTTTCCTGAACCAAGGTATAGGCATCATCCCATCTTGTCCCAGCCCCTTCAGCATGACTCAGAGAAAGCAAAGCATTCTCCTCAACAGCTAAATCAGCATCAGATGATGGAAATTACATTCCCACAGGAGTAAACATCGCCACACAACTATTTCTTATTTCCGCCAATATTTCCTGACTTACTATCACCTGGAGAGCTAATGAGTCAAGTATTCTTTCTGCCTCCATGGGCAGAGACTGACACTTCAAAAGAGCCAGATGGGCCAGGAAATAATTTCTAATGTGAACATCAGAAACAAAGCTATCATAGTATAGCTGCTTTGAACTTACTTTTTTTTAAGTTAAAGATTTATTTTTATTCTTTTTAATTTTGCGTATATGAGTTTGTCTGTGTGCAGGCATGTGCATCTGAGTTCAGATGCCCTAGGAGGCAAGAAGAGGGTATCAGATCCGCTATAGCTGGAGTTACTAGCAGTTATGTGACACCTGATTTGGGTGCTAGAAACCAAACATGGGGTCCTCTGCGAGAGCAGCAAGTACTCTTAGCTCTGAACCATCTCTCCAGCCCCTCAACCCTACTTTTGATTCTCTACTAGTAACAGCAGTCATGACTAGTGCTGAATGATGGACTTTCACCTCAACCGCATTTACAGGTGTGACAGAAACCCAGTGTAATGAGCTTACGAGAAAAACAAGAATGCATTGGCTCAGTCTAGGCACAACCTGAAAACCCAGCTTGAATGATGATGGCTCAATTTCCATCTCCAGAGCCAATCTTCATCCTCAGTGTTGATTTAACTCTCAGCTTCTCTCTCTCCATGTGAACATAGAGATGGGGACTGACGGTCCAGGTATACAAGGACCCTATAGCTTTGGATGCCTAGGAGAGATGTTCTGCCTCCCACTGTCCTCAAACTGGTCATGGACTCTTTCTGAAGCAAGCCCTCGGTCAGGCTGAGTCCTCTGGCCACTCACAGTGCCTGAGGAAGGACAGTTGCTTCCAGCCACTCTAAAGAATGGCTCTAAGAAGCGTTGTATTGTCCAAATCCATCTGCTTCAAAATCTGAAATTCTGATGTCTCCTAAAGTCCTAGAAATCAGAGGACCTCAAGGAACTACAGGTTTCTGGATACAGGGCCTGCTCCCAGCCAACTGGGGAAAGGAGGCAAAGGTATTCCAGTCGGTATGTCTGTGTGTCCTAGCAGGCTGATTCCACCAGAGGGCGGGGTGGAGCGAAAAGCAGAAAGTCAGAGGCCGGCTCAATTCCACATCAGCAGCTCTTACCAACATCTCCAGGAGCCGCAGAGCTGCAGGAAACAACACAGGCTACATACAGGAAACACTGGAGCTAGAGAGGCCACAGACAAAACCCAGCTGCAGCAGCAAAGCACGCCTCTACAAGAACGGACCCTCTTACCTGTGCAGAGCCCTACCCAATGATCAGTCTGATTCCCAGCAGACTTCAAAATCTGTCAATTTACCTACAGGAAATGCAGGGACACTCATTCACCTACAGGATTAAAATCAGCAAAATACAGACAGGATGGGCTGGAGAGATGGCCTAGCAGTTAAGAGCACCAACTGGTCTTTCAGAGGACCCGGGTTCGATCCCCAGCATCCACAAGGTGGCTAAGAACCGTCTTTAACTCCAGTTCCAGGGGAATCAGACACCCTCTTCTGACCTCCGAGGCATTTCACTACACGGATGCACAAACATACATGCAGACAGTACACTCATACACATAAAAAACAAATAGGGGCTGGAGAGATAGCCTAGCGGTTAAGAGCGCCGACTGCTCTTGCAGAGGACCCGGGTTCGATCCCCATCACCCATATGGCAGCTGAGAACCGTCTTTAACTCCAGTTCCAGGGGAATCCGACACCCTCTTCTGACCTCCGCGGCATTGCACGACACGAGTGCACAGACCTACATGCAGACAGTACATTCATACACATATGAAAATAAATTTTAAAAAATTAAAAAATAAATAAATAAATAATTTTTTTAAGATATTTAAAAAAATACAGACAGGATAATAGCAACCCAAATTCGTCAAAAAAATTTATATAAAAGATAGAGTGGAAACTCAAAAATTAAACAGGCTTAAAAGATGTATTTAACTCAATGTGGGAGGCCTACTTGGCTCCCGGCTTAAGCACACGATCTGAAAAAGGAAAAAATTTCAAAATGTAGGCGACATTAAAAACTTGTAACACCAAGAAGCTGATACTGAGGAATCCTTTTTACAGGCATTTTCATTAGTTTTGCTTACATAGAGTCTTTTCGTTTCATAGAGACTGAGCTGAAATATGAATACAATTTATAGAGGGAAGATAGAAATAAATTAAAAATCTCCACATATTTGGACTTTCACGAACACAATAAGCCCGAAGTTATTACAGCTTTCCAAACTCGAAATGATAAGGGCTTGACTAAACCACTGTGCTGGAGCAATTTCTACTAAAGACAATGTAAACAGAAGGCAGCTGCTGGTTAGGATTCGTGTGTGTGTGTGTGTGTGTGTGTGTGTGTGTGTGTGTGTGTGTGTGATCTTCCTCAATCACTCTCCATCTTATTCACCGAGTAAGGGTCTCTCCATTGAACACAGACCTCACCTATACAGGCTAATCTGGCTAGCCACCTTGCCTTGAGAATCCCCTGGCTGCCTTTCAAGTGCTGAGATTTCAGGCTTTGACCACATCAACTTGGGTTCTGGGGATTCAAACTCCAGCTTCACTCGCACTTGCACATCAAATGCTATACCCACAGAGCCATGTCCCTAGCCTCGTGCTGAGAATTCTTGTTAACTCTAAGAAGAGTGTTCCTGGAACTGGAGAGATGGCTCAGCGGTTAAGAGCACTGACTGCTCTTGCAGAGGACCAAGGTTTGATTCCTGGCACCCACATGGCGGCTAAGAACCGTCTTTAACTCCAGTTCCAGGGCAATCTGATGCCCTCTTCTAAAGACCTCCACGGCATTGCATGACACGGGTGCACCAACCTATATGCAGACAGTACACTCATACACATATAAAAAATAATAATATTTTTTTAATTAAAAAAAAAGAGCCCATCATGGTGGTGCACGCCTTTAATCCTAGCACTTGGGAGGCAGAGGTAGGCGGATCTTTGTGAGTTCAAGGCCAGCCTGGTCTACAAAGCAAGTTCCAGGACAGCTGGGGCTACAGGGAGACCCTGTCTCGAAAAGACCAAAAAAATAAAATAAATAAAAATAAAAAATAAAAAAAAGAGTGTTCCTTAAACTAAACATTGAGAAATAAGTGGGTCATCACCAGAGGCAACAGCTTCTCCTCTTGCTCTGATCTGCTGAGGGCAGTGGGTAAGGGATTCCCAGCCCCTGTATGAGTCCCTGGCTCAGCCAAGGCTGTGGTCCCTCTAGCTCTGATATCCCATTTTCAGTCATCTGTGCAGTTATAGCCAAAGTTAATAATAGCCTGGTTTCTCCCTGACAGTCTAGTCTTTCCATTTTATTGTTTTTCCTTGAGTCTTTTTCTCATCTTTCCACTTTTTTAAAAATCTTTCCACATTTTACCCTTTGTCTATCTTTCAGGGGTTTTTTTTGGGGGGACGGGGCAGGGAAGACTCTGTGGTCTATATCTGTTTGTACTAGGACGGAACCTACGGCCTTTTATATTAGGCAATGCTGGGCAAGTGTTCTAACTCAACTACATCCTCCGTCTGTCATGGATTTTATTGTCAGAATTAAGGATTTCAGCCATCTCTTTAGTAGGTGAAAGTGATCACCACACAAGCATGTGGAACTGAGTTGAACTCCTCAGAATCTGCATAAAGCTTTGCTCAGCAGTATAAGTCTGTAACCTCCAAACGTCCATGGAGATGGGAACTGTAAACAAGAGGCTCCTCGGAAGCCTGCAGGCCAGACAGGTGGTGCGTGCATCAGAAAAACAGCAAACAAGATAGAAGATGAAGACTGATGTCTGGGGTTCTGTGCGCGCACGCGCGCGCGCACACACACACACATCAATGACTGCACACTCAGGTACACACACACAAAGAATTAAGGGCTTCACTGAAAGCCCTCCCACTTTTCGCTTTGTTTAGTCATTTTTCCCTTTTCCTTGGATCTTTTCTCTCATTTTTCTCACTCTTTTTTCTGTATTATATCTTTTCTTTCTCTTTTGTTTGCTTGCTCACTTTTGGAGACAGGATCTTATATACACCAAGCTGGCCTCACACTCACCGTGTAGCTAAGATGACCTTGAACTCCTGACCCTCGGGCCTCCACCTCCCAAGCACTGAGGTTACAGGTGTTCACTGCCACTCCCAGCTCCTCACGTTTTTATTTTCTTTTCCTCAATTTTCATTTTTTTCTTACTTTTGTGTGTGTGTGTACATGTTCATGTATGGTTGTGTGTGTGCAGGTGTGCCCACGCACATGTGTGCACATGCATGTAGAGGACAGAGTTTGATATCATGCATACTCCTGGATTTTTCTTTAATTTTTACCTTTTTACCTTACTTTCTGAGACAGTCCTTCACTGAAGGAGAGCTTGTCAGGTCAGCAAGAGCAGCCGAGCACCGAGGCCCGGGGAGGGACTCTCTCATCTCTGCCTACCCAGCAACAGGGTTAAAACCATGTTTGGCTTTTTATGTGGGACAGAGATTTAAACTCAGGCCCTCGTGCTGCATAGCAAGCACTGCTACCCTCTCCCCATCTTTCCTGATTCTTTTTCTTTTTGTTAGTATTTGTCTTTATTTTTAATTTAGTCTGGCACTGATTGGTAGCATTTCTGGTTTGTTTTGTTTTGTTTTGCTTTGTTTTGTTTTGTTTGAGATGGGCCCTAACATATTCCAGACTAATCTTGAACTCATTGGGTACTTGAGGATGACCTTGAACTCCTACTCATTCTGTCTCCATTTCAAAAGTGTTGACATTTCATGTATACGCAACTGACCTACTGCAGGGCTTCACAGCTATCTTTGCTTAAACCCATAATGGCAAAACCCAGTTCTTCAACACCATCACCCCAGATCCACTACTATGTCAGAATTGGTTTGGCATGTACTCACTAGGGAAAATGTAGCCATGATGACCATTAATAAGACTCAACCAAATTTCTCTACCTTCTAGACTTTCCTGCAAAATCAAAGTCATGAAGACTTTGAACACCTAGATGTAGAAACATCACTGGAAGTGACTGAAAAGGAATATCGGGTGTCTCAGCATAGATTGTGCTAAAGGACGGAGATGGCTCACGGAAGGAACCCGAAAACGAGTTCTAAGGCAATTCTACCTTACAGCTTCTATTGTGTTTTTCCACCAGCAACAGTAGTCTGGAGACTCAAAGGTAGAAACCGTGCTCTCAGATGCTGATAGCAACAGCAACAGCGTAGCCTGTGGCTTCAACGAATTCACATTTGGCAACAAAGTGGCTGTCCTCTGGGAAGTCCCTCCCTCTCCTGCTGCCAGGAGTTACCACTCACACTGGTTAGTGGATTCTCACCTTTCAAGGAACTGGGAAATGGTGTAAGGTAGAATGTACCATGTCCTCTCTATGTGTCCAGAGAACATGAAATTTCTCAAGAAATTTCTCATTCTCAATCCTGGCAATACAGGTACTATGAAGCAAACCAACATAGGGCCTCTGCCAATCCAAGCATGAATTCCAGGGAGCTTGCCAGTCCTAACTTTAATTACCATTTTAACTGGTACCAAGTTGGCCTCACATTCACTGTGTGCACAATACCACAAAGAAGCAGCTTAAATAACAAATGAATCTTCTTGTAGTTTTGGAAGACAGAAAACCCATTATCAAAGTGCCGAAGGGCTATAGTTGCTCTCAAGGCCTCTCACTGTATTTTATAAACAAAGGTCTTCCTTCTCCCCCTTTTCATAGCTCTTTGTTTTTTTTCTGATATTGGGATCCAATCCATGCCTTGTGCATGCTAAGGCGAGTGCTGTACCACTGAGCTTATAAGACATCAGTCCTACTGGAGTAAGACCCCAGACTCAGGACCACATCGAATTTACTGCCAGGAGTTATCAGCACTACATGGGTTAGCAATTCTTATCTTCACGGACAGAACTTCAAGGAAACACTTTGAAAGCCCTATCTTCAAATACAGTCACACTAGGGGCTGTGAGCTTCCATCTATGAATGAAAGAGGCACAACTCAGCCAATACCAATAGTTATCTTAAGAATACTCAGAGAAGGGAACAGGTTTAGTATCAAGTATCTGTAATCCCAGCATGAGGGTGGGAGAAGCAGGAAGATCAGTTTGAGGTCATCCTCCGCTACATCTCAAATTCCAGGCCAGACTGAGCTCCATGAGATCCTGTTTCAAATAATAAATAAATAAAAGGAAAAGCAAAAATACTCAGAGGAGGGGTAGGTAGATGGGTCAATGGTTAAAGTGTTAGCTGTGATAGCTGGAGAGATGGTTCAGTAGTTAAGAGCACTGGCTGCTCTTACAGAAGACCTGGCTTAGTTCCCCAGCTCCCACATAGTGGCTGACAACCATCCATAACTCCAGTTCCAGGAGTTCCAATGCCCTATTCTGACCTCCAAGGGCATTGCACAACATGGGTGCACTTACATACATGCAGGTAATACACTCATACACATAAAACTTAAAAAAATAAATAAAATATTTAAAGTGTTTGTTATGCAAACCAGAGGACCAAGTTTGGATCTCCAGAACCCAGCAGGTGAGTGTGTAAATACATGTAGGTAATACACTCATACACATAAAACTTAAAAAAATAAATAAAATATTTAAAGTGTTTGTTATGCAAACCAGAGGACCAAGTTTGGATCTCCAGAACCCAGCAGGTGAGTGTGTAAATACATGTAGGTAATACACTCATACACATAAAACTTAAAAAATAAAATATTTAAAGTGTTTGTTATGCAAACCAGAGGACCAAGTTTGGATCTCCAGAACCCAGCAGGTTAGTATGCTGGCTAGCCTGTAATTTTAGCCTGAGAAGTCAGAGAGACGGGATTCCCAGGAAAGCAGGCTGGCTGGATGAGCTATCAGTGAACTATGAGTTTGATTAAGGAACCCTGGGTAAATGAGTAAGATGGAAAGAGTCATTGAAGAAGGTTCTAGACATCACCCTCCTGCCTACACACACACACACACACACACACACACACACACATACACCCATATTCATGTGTACCCATACATGTGTGAACATGCATATAAACCCACACATATACACACATGCATATACATGAGAAGAATACTCAGAGGAGCAAAGCAGGTCCTAAGGAAGTTTAGAACATGAAGCAGAAGTTCAGCTACTCAGCCAACATGCCTTTTTTACCTTGTGGTAGGGAATGACTTCTTTTTTTATGCAAAACCTATATACATTTATTTATAGGCCTTAATACAACAAAACATACATGAAAATTGAGAACATTGCTCATTGAACCAGTAGTGTTGGGTTTTCATTTGAAATATAAACTGCAAAGAAAAGATCACGTGAAAAGTGCCTGACCTTTGAGTTCATGCTTTAAGAGTGCATTTAGAAAAACCAGAAAAGAGTTTGCATGGACTGGCAGGTCCTGTGAACAGGGGGAGTCAGCCCAGGGGGCTCTGGGAAATAGAAGCTGAGGTTCGAACACAGAGAGCTGCGCAAGCGGTTGGGGCAGACTACATGCTGTCCATGCAGCAGCTGAGGATGGAGTTTGCGTGGACCAGTGTGCAGGCTAAGCAAGCAACCCAACACCGCCCAAGCTCCCTGCCAACTGGAACCCCCGCAACTGGAACTCAGGAGAGAGTGGCTGGCAGCAGAGGGAATGCCATGTTCAGAAGGTGTCATCTGGGTTGTTACCCACCCAGCTCTTGCAGAACAGAAAGGGAAAAGTGAACTATACCTTCCAATATATAACCAAAATTGAAAGCCTAAAACCTAGACAAGTCAACACTCCATTCATAAGGAGAATACAACAAAGACACCCTAAGAAATCAAGGAAAGCAATCCTTCAACAAGGTGAAGAGGCATTCGAGATTTGCATCAGAATACAGGCAGAAGGCTAACCACATGCCAAAGAGCACAACTAAAGAACAATATGGGAAAAGCATAGAATAACTCCACACCAAACTGTATGGAGCCAGTGGAGGACTCCTACAATGGGATCTCCCTAGAGGTAACCCAGGACACAGATCCAAAAATAACAATCACAGATATATTCAAAGAAATCATAAAAGTAAGGGGAGAGAATGAAAAACTCAGAAAGGACCTAGAGGAAGACAAGGACAAACTTTGGAAAGAACTAAAAGGAGAAAATGACAGATTCCAGAAAGAGCTAGAGGGACAAAATGACAAACTCCAGAAGGAAATGGAAACATTGT
The DNA here is from genome assembly GCA_009823505.1 of Rhizomys pruinosus. Classification (NCBI taxonomy): domain Eukaryota; kingdom Metazoa; phylum Chordata; class Mammalia; order Rodentia; family Spalacidae; genus Rhizomys; species Rhizomys pruinosus. The sequence goes on from VZQC01002950.1 coordinate 2,731,150, forward strand.
TTTTTTTTTAATTTTTTTTTTATTATTTATTTATTTTTGTATGTGTATGAATGTACTGTCTGCATGCAGGTCTGTGCACCCGTGTCGTGCAATGCCGCGGAGGTCAGAAGAGGGTCTCGGATTCCCCTGGAACTGGAGTTCTCCTGGAATTGGAGTTACAGACAGTTCTTAGCCGCCATGTGGGTGCTGGGGATCGAACCCGGGTCCTCTGCAAGAGCGTCGGTGCTCTTAACCGCTAGGCTATCTCTCCAGCCCGGAAGTGGAAACATTGTAAAGATCCCATGCTGAAATGAAAAAGGAAACCAATGAGCTACAAGAAAAGTTTGAGAAGCTCCAAAAGGAAATGGAAATAGTAAAGAAAACACAGGAAGAAATGAAAAAAGAAAATGAATAATCATCCAATCAAGAGGAAAGAATGGGAAAAAGTCTCAGAAGCAGAACAGAGGAAGCAGAAAAAAGAATATCGGACCTAGAAGACAACACAGAACAACTAAAAAGCTCAAGTAAAGACTATGAAAAATTTTAAAATATGCAAGAGTGGAACAACCAGGAAATGTGGGACACTATGAAAAGATCAAACTTCCACATCATAAGAATAGAGGAAGGAGAAGAATCCCAAGAGAATGGTATTGATCATATTGTCAACAAAATAATAGAGGAAAATTTCCCCAAATTATAAAAAGACAAACCCATGCAAATACAAGAAGCAAGTAGAACACCAAATAGACTAGACCAGAAAAGAAACTCCCCCCACCATATCATAATGCTAGATATCCAAAACAAAGACAAAATTCTGAAAGCCAAAAGAGAAAAACAACAAGTTACATATAAGGGAAAACCTATCAGAATTACAGCTGACTTTTCAGCACAAACTATGAAAGCAAGAAGAATGTGGACCAAAGCATTCCCAGTGCTAAGCGACTATAAATGCCAACCCAGGTTAATATACCCAGCAAAAATGTCGATTCTAGTTGAAGGAAAGAGAAAAATCTTCCGTGACATAAACAAGATGAAAGAATACATGTCTGGAAAACCAACCCTTCAGAGAATATTGAAGCAATTCAAAGGGCAGAGGAGAGGAGCAACTACCCCCAGGCACCTAGAAAGAGAAATTAATAAAAGCATAATTGCAGAAGTAGAAACCTAGACCAAAAATGCAAATGGATAATAAGGTGAAAGGAAACAACACACATCTTTCAATTATAACCTTAAATATTAATGGACTAAATTCCCCAATCAAAAGATTTAGACTGGGAGAATGGATTAGGAAACAGAACCCATCTATATGCTGTCTACAAGAAACTCATCTCAGTCTCAAGGATAGGCACCAAATTAAGGTGAAAGGATGGGAAAAAAATATTCCACGCAAATGGTACCAAAAATAAAGCAGGAGTTGCTATCTTAATATCAGACAAAATAGACTTCAAAGTAGAGGCAATTAGAAGAGACAAAGAGGGTCATTATATCCTTATCAAAGGGAAAATTAACCATGAAGACTTCACAATCATGAATATATATGCACCAAACTCCGGTGCACCAGCCTTTGTAAATACAACTCTACAGGACCTCAAGGCACAGATTAACCCCAACACACTCATAGTAGGGGACTTCAATACCCCACTGAGTCCTTTGGACATATCAACTAGACAAAGAATAAACAGAAATCTGAACTGACCAAGACAATAAAGGAAATGGACCTCACAGATATCTTCCGAATATTCCACCCAAGCACCAGAGAATGTACTTTCTACTCAGCACCCCACAGAACATTCTCCAAAATTGACCACATACTTGGACACAGAAAAAAACCTCAACAAATACAAAAAATTGAAATAATTTCATGCATTCCATCAGATAATAGTGCAATAAAGCTCAATATCAACACCAGGATAAGCCCAGCTACCTACATGAACACACGGAGACTAAACAACACACTCCTGAATAATGCTGTGTCAAGGAAGAAATAAAAGCATTTTTGGAACTAAATGACAATGACAGTACAACACAACAAAACCTATGGGACACTTTAAAAGCAGTCCTAAGAGGGAAGTTTATAGCCCTGGGTGCCTATATTAAAAAAACAGAAAGGACACAGATAAATGACCCAACACTGCAAATAAAAACACTTGAAAGACAACAACAAATAAACCCTAAACGCAACAGACAGGAAGAAATAACAAAAATCAGAGCAGAAATTAATGAAATAGAAACAAGGAAAACAATACAAAAAATCAACAAGTCCAAAAGTTGGTTCTTTGAGAGAATAAACAAGACAGACAGACCCCGAGCCCAAAACCAAAAGAAAGAAAAAGCAACTCCAAATCAATAGGATTCATGATGAAAGAGGAACTATCACAACTGACAGTGAAAAGATCCAGACAATCATACAGGAATACTTCAAAAACCTATACTCTACTAAATTTGAAAACCTAAGAGAAATGGATGAATATCTGCAATCTGGGGAATCACCAAAGCTAAACCAAGAGGAGACTGACAGCTTAAACAGACCCATAATATATGAAGAAATTGAAAATGTAATAAGAGACCTCCCAACTAAAAAAAAGCCCAGGTCCAGATGGTTGCACAACAGAATTCTATAAAATATTTAAAGAGGACTTACAACCATTATTACTAAAACTGTTCAGAAGGATACAAGCAGAGGGAAATCTCCCAAATTCCTTCTATGAAGCCATCATCACTCTAATACTAAAACCAAGCAAGGATGCAACCAAAAAAGAGAACTACAGACCAATCTCATTCATGAACTCAGATGTAAAAATTCTCAACAAAATACTTGCAAACTATATACAGACCCACATCAAAAAGATCATTCACCATGATCAAGTTGGATTCATACCAGAGATGCAGGGATGGTTCAACATACAAAAATCAGTAAATATCATAAAACACATAAATGGACTGAAAGACAAAAACCACACGATCATCTCAATTGATGCAGAAAAGGCCTTTGACAAAATCCAGCATCCCTTCATGATTAAAGTATTAGAGGGAATTGGACTGGAAGGATCATTCCTCAACATAATCAAAGCCATATATAAAAAATCCACAGAGAAAAGTTAGAAGGATTCCCCATAAAGGTAGAAACCCATCAAGGCTGCCCCTTGTCACCACTCCTCTTCAATATAGTGCTTGAAACACTGGCTAGGGCAATAAGGTAAGAAAAGGCAATTAAAGGAATACTAATTGGAAAAGAAGTAAAACTATCCCTTTTTGCAGACGATATGATAGTTTACCTAAGGGACGCTAAAAACTCCACCAGAAAACTCCTGGAAATGATTAAGTTTCAGTAAAGTGGCAGGATACAAAATTAACCTAGAAAAATCAGTAGCCTTTCTTTACACCAACAACAAGCAACTGAAGAAGGAATACAATGAGTCCTTCTCACTCACAATAGCCTCAAAAACAATAAAATACCTAGGAATAGACCTAACCAAAACCACCAAAGATCTCTACAACAAAAATTATAAGCTCCTGAAGAAGATGAGATTGAAGAAGACATCAGAAGATGGAAAGATCTCCCATGCTCATGGATTGGAAAAATTAATATAGTAAAAATGTCCATTCTACCCAAATTAATATATAGATTCAATGCAATCCCAATTAAAATCCTAAGGTCATTCTTCATGGGCTTGGAAAAAAAAATTCTTAAATTCATATGTAACAACAAAAGAACCCGAATAGCCAAAGCAACCCTGAATGAAAAGAGCAATACAGGGGGGATTTCTATACCAGACATCAAACTATACTACAGGAATATAGTCATAAAAACAGCCTGGTACTGGCACAAAAACAGACCTGTAGACCAATGGAACAAAACTGAAGATCAAAACTTGAGCACATACAATTTCAGCCACCTCATATTTGACAAGGGGGCCAAAAGACTCAATGGAGGAAAGACAGCATCTTCAGCAAATGGTGTTGGCAAAACTGGATCACCACTTGTAGAAAAATAAAATTAAACCCCTACCTCTCACCCTGTACAAAAATCAACTCCAAATGGATCAAAGACCTCAATATGAAACTCAAAACTCTGAAGGTGATAGAAAAAAAAGTTGGCAGCAACTTACAAGACATAGGTGTAGGAAAAGACTTTCTAAATCAGCAGCTGCTCAGGAAATAAGGTCGACAATTGACAAGTGGGAACTTATTAAACTCAAAAGTTTCTGTACAGCAAAAGAAACAGGGAAGTGAAGAGAAAACCCACGGAGTGGGAGGAAACCTTCACTGCTGATATATCTGACAGAGCATTAACTTCCAGAATATATAAACTATTCAAAAAACAAAGAAGTAAGAAAACAAATGACTCACTCAAAAGATGGAGTAAAGAGCTGAGCAGAGACTTCACAAGTGAGGAAATAGAAATGGCTGAGAAACATCTTAAAAAGTGCTCAACATCACTAATAATAAAGGAAATGCAAATTAAGACCACTTTAAGATATCATCTCAGCCCAATAAGGCTGGCAAGGATCAAGAAAACAAATGATACTAAATGCTGGAGAGGGTATGGGAAAAGGGGAACACTCATCCACTGCTGGTGGGAATGCAAACTTGTACAACCACTATGGAAAGCAGTATGAATAACCCTTAAAAGACTCAAAATGAGCCTACCACCTGACCCAGCCATACCATTTCTGGAAAAATATCCATCAGACTCTTCCTACCACGAGATACATGTACAGCTATGTTTATTGCAGCTCTCTTCACAATAGCAAAGAGCTAGAACCAACCCAAATGCCCTTCAACCAACAAGTGGATAGAGAAAATGTGGTACATCTACACAATGGAGTTCTATGCAGCCGTAAAGAAAGATGACATCATGAAATTTGCAGGTAAATGGATGGAACTAGAAGATTTTATGCTAAGTGAAGTAACACAGTCCCAGAAAAAGAAAGATGAACGGTATCCCGCATATGTGGATGCTAGTACCAAGTACCTAGTTGTAAGACAAACTGAACAATGTTAATGTTATATTCCTCAAGATCTAAAGACAACTATGCTCTTGCAATGTGGATCCCTAAACAGGTTCTAGAGCTGACCTAACACTTATTTTTATACCTTGGATTTTGGTACATGATGGAGGGTATGTGTGCATCTTTTAGAGTAATATGGGATTAAAATGGAAAGATGCAAATCAAGAAATATGCTATGGAAATAACATACAGTTTGTTTCCAAAAGATAAAATCTTAATATAGGTGTAATAGGCTGGTGCAACTTAGCCTTTCTGGGTGCTTAATGACCATATTTAATGCCCATACCAATTCTGCCAAGGGACAGAAGGGATAACTTTGTTCCTTGCCCTCAGAGGTCAACCAAGTCTTAGGGTATTATGCATGGGGGCACCTCTTGAAATGTCCTACAGATGTGGGTCACCAGTCTCTCTGATCAGGGAGGTCTTGGAGAGCTACAGATGGGACTTCAGCCAGTGTCTAGTCTAAAGAGAGGAAAGTCTGCTCATGCTTCAGAAGGGGAAGCCTGGTCTAGCAAGACCTGCTTTTGTCCTCAAGTAGATAGAACTGGTGAATGAAAAGCTGAAAGGAGCAAGGGGCTCCCATCCTTCTCCTCCCCCCCCAAAAAAAAAACCCAAGAGACACCTGAGGACCAGATCCTCAACTGACCTTGAGAAAACAAAAACCTTGGTTAATCTGGGCTAACTGTGTGGCCTTAAGCATCCAAAAGGAAAGTACAACCAGATACAAATAATCAGTAAGACCAGAGAAACTATACTGCAGACACAGAACTTGAGATCTTCGTAAAAAAGACAAAAAGAATAGAGGATACTGTTATTTGGCCTATCTCCAATTCTCACTGGCAAGTGCATCTAATCTGTGGCTGCCACAACTTTTGGAACTCCTCAAAGGCATGAGACACAGCTTTTTAACCTCCTAATATGGACTGAGGACGCATGTCCCTACAAGAATCCTCCAAACATTCAATGCCAGATGGGGACCACTGAAATACCCAGCTTATGGACTAAACAGCCAAAGGGATGTCAGCCTCGTCAGAGTGTAGACTGCCATTGTTGAACTACCTGGGCTGTATCATAGAGGCTAGTGCAGGGGGAAAAAGACAGGGTGTGTGCTTACTGGACTTCATTTTGGGGGACCATGGGAGGGAAAGACCCCAATGTGGAGCAAAAGAGCAGGATTGATGGTTGGGGTTGCCAAGGAGGAACCTTCGAGCACTTCCTTAAGGAAAACATGACATCTTTTAAGGAAGAAAAAAAAAAACGTCCAATTCAAGTGATATGTGTATGCATGTATGTATATATGTATGTATGTGTATATTTATGTGTATATAAAACTATATATATATATATATATAAAAGAATATAAAGTTATACTTCTTTTAACCTGCATGTAACTTTACTATTAAAATGTGAAACTCTAAATGTGTTTTGGAATTAACCTATAGTTTATTTTCATAATTTGTAATTTTGATTTATGTGTAGAGTGTATATATACATATTTTAGAATAATATAAAATTAACAGGAAAAAAAAAGAGGAAAAAAACCTATTCAAAGAACTGACCAAAACAGTAAATTTGTGCATCAAAAGGGTTATAAATGACAGAAAAAGATGCAAGACAGGACTGAACATGTATAACAGAATCCATGAGCTCTGGCAGGGAGTGGGGGGGGTGTGAGGGGTGGGCATGGATGGGGGAATGAGTAAATTTGATTAAGAAATGTTGCATGAAATGTGCTCAATAAAAATTAACATAAAAAAAGAAAAACAAGAAAACCAGACTTCTTTACATGTAATTAAAATGAACATAAGTGAATCATTTCATTCATGTAGTCGCAAAAAGAGTCAATAATCCTCTCAGAAAAGAGACTATTTCATTTTCTTCCAACTTGGATTCACCATAAATTCAATCCATAAACAATATTGTGGGACCTCGCCAACAGTGTAATTAAACTGTCTTGCCCAGACAATCATCTCCATCTGAAAGACATAGCCTTTAGAAACACATTTTTCTATTAATTTTTTGTAGAACTTCTTTTTGATATAATCTGAAACTTCCGGTAAAAAACAAAGCTCCTGGTCTGAGCAAAATCTGAGTTAGGAACTTGGCTCCATGGCTGATTATTTTTCTTCTCAAATCCCAGCCATAAAATCTCCATTTCCTTTGTGGTGACTTCCAGAGACAATATCAAAATTACCTTCCCTTTGTTTCCTGATGAACTCAGAAATAAATTTTGGATGGTGTGAGAGGTCGGCGTCCAGAATGATGACATAGTTTCCTGAGGCACGCTTTCTCCCAAGAATATAGCCAGTTCCTAGTCCGTTTTTTTCTCTCCGGGTCTTGGGAGAATTCTGTCTGACCCACAGATCTTTTCCAGCTGCTCAGTAACCTTCCTTGTCCCATCTGGGCTGCCATCCTCTGTGATTATGATCTCACAGTTGACTGCACCAGCGGAGAAGCTCTTCACCGCAGCTGCAGGGTGGGAGGCAGGTTCTTGTTGTGACTGGGCAGAAGCACTGAGGACTTGTCCTCTCTCTACTTCAACTGGTCCTGCGGCTCTCACCACGACACCTCCACATGCCGGGGAAGACTTCTCTTAAAGGCATAAAAAGCATTAATTATGAAAAAGTAGATTTATTCGTTTGACTACTTAAAATTAATAACTTATTCATCAAAAGAAATCAGGAGAAAAAAAAGAAAAATTACAAACTCTCAAGCAAATGCTCTCAACACATGCAAATGGTAGAGTTTTCATGAAGTCCCCCATGAATTTGAAAGGGGGAGGCGAGTGGGAGAAAATACAGGAGTTAGAAACAGGGAGGGTGGGATATGATAGAAGTGCATGGTACTCAGGTATGAAAATCTAAAAATAAAAAATAAAAATAAAAAAGAAGTCCTGTATAGTAATTAGAAAAGTAAAGCAATTCACTATAGAAGTCAGTGCACTTTGTGTATGTGTGTGTGTGTGTGTGTGTGTGTGTGTGTGTGTGTGTGTAATGTCACATGTGGAGGTCAGGGGACAGTTCTCTTCTTCCACCTTTATGTGGGTTTCAGGGACTATACTCAGGCATCGGGCTTGCATAGCAAACATTTTACCTGCTGAGCCATTTATCCACCCTCTTGGTTTTATTTTGTTTGTTTTGTTTGTTTTCTTAAAGGATTAGACAGTAAAGATTTCAGTGCTTCAGGGACAGACAACTTCCACCCCAGAAACTCAGACATTTCTCGCAAGCAGCCTTAGGAAATACATAACAAATCAACCATTGTCCACAAACTTTCTTAAAAACACAGAGAACCAATCTAGGTGCCTAAGTTTGAAATGAAAAAAATTATTTGATAGAGTATAATTCACTTGACTGCTGTATAATAAAATAAATCTTAGAGGCTTATAGCAGCAAGGGTATGCTTTCTTGTGTTCATGGATCTGCTGGGTACGCCCTATCTAAGCCAGTTGGAAACTCTGAGAACAGGAACTCTTGCCTTCTCTGGATCTTGCTAGGACAGATGCTCCAGGGCCACACCTAGGCCATCAGGGCTCTGCTCTGAGAGCCTTCTCCTCCTGTAACAGATGGGTCTACCCTGCTTCATATGGCGATAGAAAGGGCAGTGCCAGCCAGGAAGGGAAGGCCCCAGGGACAACCTCTTCTCAAATCTCCACCTGCATTACTTGTTATAATGTTTCTTTGAACAAACTAGGGAACATGATCAAGTGTGGCTTCCCCAGTAGAGAACTATTTCTGTCTTTGTTGTAGGAGTTATTGAGACAGGGTCTCCTGTAACCCAGGCAGTCCCCAAGTTTACTATGTAACCAAGGCCAGCCTTGAACTCCTGATCCTTCTGAGTGCTGGGATTATAGGTATACTCTACCAACCCTGGCTAGACTCTACTTCTTTTTGTTTGTTTAAGATTTATTTTATGTTATGTTCATGTGTATGTGTATCTGTGTGTCTATGTGGATATATGTACATGTGTGTGCAGGTAACCACAAAGGTCAAAGGGGTCATCAATCCTGTGGAGCTGGAGTTATAGGTATTTGTGAGCCACCCATGTGGGTGCTAGGATACGAAGTCTGGTCCTCTAATAGAGCAGTAAACAATCTTAACCATGGAGCCATCTCTCCAGGCCTAGACTTCATTTCTTAATAGAAAGAGAAGCAAATTCAAGTGGCAGGAGAATGTAGTCCAAGATGGGAGAGACTTCTAGTTATTTTATAATCTACCTAATGGTAACCATTTAAACTATGATAGTGTGAATCACATTCTAGGTAATAACTCAATAGCTATAAATATGTAACTAAAAATCACTCATATGAGCCTTGATCTAAAAGACAGCTTTCATGCCCATAGCGAGGTTATAAAACAGACCAGGACTATGTTTCACTCACACAGCTCTCTTCTCTGGATGGGCCAGTGGATACATTCCTAGAAGTACACTATTTATTTATTTATTTATTTATTTTTATTAATTTTATTTATTTCCGTATGTGTATGAATGTACTGTCTGCATGCAGGTCTGTGCACCTGTGTCGTGCAATGCCGCGGAGGTCAGAAGAGGGCTTCAGATTCCCCTGGAACTAGAGTTCTCCTGAAATTGGAGTTTCAGATGGCTCTCGGCCGCCATGTGGGCACTGGGGATCGAACCTGGGTCCTCTGCAAGAGCGGTCGGTGCTCTCAACCGCTAGGCCATCTCTCCAGCCCGAAGTATACTATTTATAATGGTGACTTCTCAATAAACCAAGCCATCACTTTCCCCCCCACACCAAGAGATTTTTCCACACCGGGGTGGGAGTCGGGAAAGGAATTTAATTTTAAAACATTCACTTGAATCATAACATAATTTTATAATTAGAGAATTAAATATGTGCATGTATGTGTGTGTATATATAAACTCACATACATCTATAAATCAAAATACAAACCATTTCACATTTATTAAATGGAGTTATGTCTGGCATGGTGGGTATACACCTGTAATCCAGTACTTGAGAAACCGAAGCAGGATAATCAGGAGCTCAAGGTCATCTTTTGCTATATTAAGGCTAGCCTGAGCTACATGAGACTCTGCCAAAAACATTAAAAAGTCATGCTTTTTGAAAACTCAAAACATCAGCTGGGCAGCACAGGGATTCCAGTTTCTACTCTAACTTTGGTAGAAGCCATTTCTCTCCAACTGACCCTGTGTATCCCCGGGCAGCCATAGCACGATGTTCTCAATGTCCGAGCCCTCACCTGCTGACACCCGGCACCCTGACCAGTGTTTACATTCAGGAGGTCAAGCTCTCAGTGACCCTATCCACAGAGGTAATACAGAGAGCCTTTCACTCAGGCCTGGATGCCCAGGCCTGGCATCTGTACCTTGCGCCTGGAATTCTAACAGCTATGGGCCAAGAACCTACTAGGTTCCCAGCCTGGCCTCTCAGAGTTAGTGCAGCAGAACTTTTGCTGAAGGTCCATGTCCAAGTTCACTCAAAGGACCTCCTCTCCCGCTTTCTCTCTGTCCACCTGAATAACTGGTTGTATTTTTCTGCTACTCTGTCACCCTCAAAGCATTTCCCTTCATACTCGTTTGATCCTCTCCAATAGGAGAGGGTGTTAAAACAATCACAAATGTCCCTTTTGTAAGAAGAAACCAACAGGCTCAGCTAGACCATGCAATTGAGTGTTAGTAGAAAAACATAACACCATGGTTAAAAACAGGGTTGGGGTGTGACTGAGCCAGTAGAGTACTTGCCTAGCAAGCACAAAGGCCTGGGTTCAATCACCAGCTCCACACAGACTTAGATGTGGCTGTGCATGCCTATAATCCCAGCAGGCAGGAGGTAGAGGCAGGAAGTTCAAGGTTATATAAGTTCAACATTATCCTGGACTATATAAGACTCTGTCCACATAAACAAAGAAGTATTTTTTTTTCAAAGGCTTTAGAAACTAGAGAGATGGCTCAGTGGTTAAGAGTACTTGCTCTTCCAAAGGACCAGTGTTAGATTCCCACAAATGCTGGGCAGTTCACAATCACCTGTTAACTCCAGCTCCAGGAGACCTGATGCCCTTTTCTAAATTTCACAGGTTCCCATACTCAGGTATACACACACACACACACACACACACGGTAATTTAAACTTTTTAAATTAAAGAATAAATGGAAAAAAGAGTCACAATCTCCAGGAAACACTCAACCATGACTGTGTAAGACAAAAGAATATAAAGAGAAAAATTTACACAGAAATCTAATTTTACTGCATTGTCTAGAACCAAAGAACAGAGCACAGTAAACCTCCCACTACCATTAAATTAAATACAAATTGTTTTTGTTTCTAATTAACATATGCCAGGACCAAATATGACAGTGGCAGTCTCCTTTAATAATGTCTTTCATATGCCACTGAAATGCTCCAGGCAAAATGAAAGATTATTGATGGTCTTCAGCATCTCCCTGATGCCAAAGACAAGCTCCATGGAAGGTATTTGCACAGGTCATTGGAATTCCACCTGCATTCGCTGGATGAGGTTCCATTACCATACATAGCCAAGGACTCTATAATGAGGAGACATTCCAGACCAATCGTTTCTAAATTATGCTATTAGATTATCTTCATTTCTCTTATGAAAGTGTGCCTTGTTATTTTTAACACAGCATGAGAAATCCTTGACTCTGCTTTCATCAAATTAAATCTCCAGTTTTCATGGCTGCTCTCCCTGATGTGTAGCAATTTCCTCCATGTTGAAACATTCCTTCCTGGAGAGATGTTCATTAAGACTCTGGAAATTCTGGGCTGGAGAAGGCGCCACAGCACTTACTGCTGTTGCAGAACGCCCAAGTTCAGTTCCCAGAACCTCGTTGGGTGGCCCACAACTACCCATGACTCCAAGTCCGGGGGATCTGAGACCTTCTTCTGGCCTCTGTGGGCACCTGCCCTCACATACACATACCCACACGCAGACATACACATAAAATTTTTAAGATAATAAATAATTTTCCAGGGGTGGTGGCACACCCCTTTAATCCCAGCACTCAAGAGGCAGAGGCTGGCGGATCTTTGTGAGTTCAAGGCCAGCCTGATCTACATAGTGAGTTCCAGGACAGCTGGGGCTATAGAGACCCTGTCTCAAAAAGACCAAAAAATTAAAAATAAAATAAAATAAATAAATCTTTTTAATAAAGCAAAAGACTAAAGCATTTCTAAAGGAAGACTCCTTCAGACTCAGGAATTAAACAACCCGCAAATTTCAGAAGTCCTTGAAAGGTAGCAGATGCCCAAGCTCCCTCTGCCTCCAAGGTTATCTAAGCAGTGAGGACCACTGAGGGGAGAAGCCTGTGGAGCTGCCTGAAAGTTATGCAGAGAGCTCCAGGATTGTAGCTCTCGTGAGTCCTCCCCCATGCTGTGGTGCGCTTTGCTGATCCGGCTGCCTTTGAGTCACCCCTGCTCCTGTAACTGACCCCATTGGTTCATGGAGTTGGATTTTTGCAGCATCATTACTTTGGCCTGTCATGGTTCCTATGTGGGATGAGAAGGTGCTTGCTTACATCTCCCCAGGAAGAGCGTCACAGGACATGAACACCCAGCTGACACCTGCTCCAGCCACAGCTTATATGAGCTGATATGAGAAGCAGATTCTTCAGCTCTTCCAGACACTGCAGCAGCGCTGCCTCATTGACTGAGACGTGGTGAGAGGGTCTGCAGTCAGAACCACTCAGCTGACCATTAGCAGATTCTCGACCCTCAGAAACCATGGGAGGTGATCGATGTTCAGTTTCAAGCAATGATGTTCTGGGTAATTTCTTTAAAGTGATAGATCAGGGGCTGAAGAGATGGCTCAGTGGTCATGCACTGGCTGCTACTGCAGAGGACCAGGGTTCAATTCCCAGCACCCACATGGCAACTAACAACCCACCGGTAACTCTAATTCCAGGGGAATCCAATGCCACCTTCTGACTCTGTGGGCAGTACACACCACAGGTGCACTTACATGCAGACAATACGCTCATATACATATTTTTTTAAAGTATAGATTAGTATAGGAGAGCAATGTGCAAATGTGGTCCCTTCCTGTCCTTGAATACTGCTCTTCACAGATCAAAAGAAGGAGCTAGGGGCTGGAGAGATGGCCTAGTGGTTAAGAGCGCCAACTGCTCTTGCAGAGGACCCAGGTTCGAGCCCCAGCATCCACATGGCAGCTAAGAACCGTCTTTAACTCCAGTTCCAGGGGAATCAGACACCCTCTTCTGACCTCTGCAGCATTGCACAACACAGGTGCACAAACCTACATGCACACAGTACACTCATACACATAAAAAATAAATAAAATTTTTTTTAAAAAGGAGTTAATTTTCCCTTGTTTCAAGTCTGCAACTACTTCAAACAATGGTATGAGGCACAAGCAACATCCTGAGCCTTCCGGATCTGATCTTAGGGAAACTAGCCAGTTCATTCCCTAGCACTTAGAACCAAAAACATGCCGTGAGTAATGAAAGCACATAGAGAAAATACGTGGAAGAGAGAGATGGAACTGCGTAGTCCTGGAGAAGTCCCACCCAACCTTCAGTAGCCTGCCTGCCATGCCGGAGGTCCGCCTCAGTTTAGCTCCCCAGATGAGTGTGCATCCCAGCAACATCATGTAAAGCAGTAGTGTGCATATAACCATAGAATTGTAAATAGCCAGGAGTGGTGGTGGACACCTTTAATCCCAGGGTTCAGGAGGCAAGGAGTTCAAGGCCAGCCTGATCTACATAGTGAGTTCCAGGCCAGTCAGTGTTACATAGTAAGAGAACCTGTCTCAAAAAAGAATAAATGATTCTTAGATGGGGCATAGTGGTACACGCCTTTAATCCCAGCAGTTGGTAGACAAAAGCAAACAGATCTTTATGACAAGGCTGGCCTGGTCTATATAGCAAGATCCAGGCCAGCTGGAGCTACAGGGAGACCCTGTCTCAAAAACAACAAATAAATTGTGGTGGTTTGAATGAGAATGTCCTGCATAGGCTTCAAGTATTCAGACATTTTGTCCCCAGTTGATGGTGCTATTTTGAGAGGTATTAGAAGGTATGGCCATCCTAGAGGAAGTATATCACTGGGATCAGGCTTAGAGAGCTCAATAAGCCTTGCCAGTCTCCAGTTGCTTTCTTGCCCGCTCTCTCTCTCTCTCTCTCTCTCTCTTTCTCTCTCTCTCTCTCTCTGCTTCCTGTATTAACTGGAAGACGTGAACCTCAGCTTACTGATCTAGCTCCTGCCACCATGCCTCCCTACCACAATGGACTCTAGTTCCCTGGAACCATCAATCATAAGCTCAAATAAACTCTTCCTTTTATAAGTTTCCTTGGTCCTGGTGGTTTTATCACAACAACAGAAAAGTGACTAATGCAGTAAATGGTACCAGAGAGTGGGCTGTTGGCTGTGAAGAACCTAATCATGTGAGTGTTTGGAGTATTGTGGAAGACTGGAACTTTGGGCTAGAAAAGCTGTTGACTGCTGTAAGGAGAGCTTAACGGGCCATTCTAATAGAAGCCTGGAAGAAAGCAGTGGTGAGAAAAATTTATTTCCGGAGGAAAATAAGGACTGAAGCAGCAACTGGGATACTTTGACAGAGTCTGGCTGGAGTTTGCCCACAGCCCAAATGCTTGCCTGATGCTAAATTGAAAAGCAATGGACTAATTTCTTTGGTGGAGGATATTTCAAGACAGCCTAATGTAGAAATGGTGGTGTGGCTATTAATGGTGAATATTATACAGATCTACAGTGAAAAAGAGCAAATGGGGCAGAGAGAAATGCAGAATGTACAGTTTGGATTGGAAAAGTGCAGTAGGGAGATTAATGTTGGAACCAAGGCAGGTGAAGGAGAGGCTCCCTTTGATAAGGAGAGTAAAGTGATTAAGGAGAGGCCTAGAGATTTACAAGTAAACAATAGAAACAGTACCTCCAGGGCAAGACCACACCCACCTAAGCCTCCAACTTTTTTGTGTGTGGGGGTGTCTTTGTGAGACAGGGTCACCCTGTAGCCCCAGGAACTCATTATGTAGATCAGTCTGGCCTCGAACTCACAGAGATCTACCTGCCTCTGCCTCCTGAGTGCTGGGATTACATGCAGGCATGTGCCACCACACCCTGCTGCCTGCAACTTTTGAAAGAAAAATACTGAATGGGTTTTCTACTCCAATAAGTCCAGGGCAGAGAAAAAGTGCGAATGTAGTTGAAGTAGGCCAGGGTCCATCCCAAACTTGCAGCCAAACTCAGCAGTTTCATTCAGGTGGTGCTAGTTTTAGAGGCATGAAAGGATACAAGAGTGAAGGGGTCATCATTTCTTCCTCCATGGTTTCAGAGAGCCGCAGAGGCCAGACAGAGTGCACCAAGGGTGTCCCTATATAAAGAAGGCCCTGACAGGCCATTGCGTGAAGCTGTGAAGGTGAAGCCTGGTTGGCAGTGGAGACCCCAAGAAGACATTTGAGATGTCAGAGCTGTGAGATATTTGCCAAGGAGAGCTGCATACAGGAGTGGTACCAGCCTAAGAAAGAGATGTATGTTGCACACAAAGCTGGAAGAGCTGAGCCATCTCAGCCCTTTGGAAGTAAAGTCCCAGAAGTCGCACATGGAGCTACTGGACTTGGTGTTTGCCCTGCTGGTTTTCAGTTTTGTTTTGGTCCAGTATTTCCTCACTATGCCTCTATTCCTCCCTTTTGGAATGGGAATGTGTATTCGGTTCCACTGTATGTTGGGAGTATGTAATTTGCCTTTTGATTTTACAGGAGCTTACAGTTAAGAGATTGGCCTGGGTTTCAGAAGAGACTTTGGACTATAGACTTTTGAATAGTACTGAGACTGGTAAAGACTATGGGGACTTTTAAGGTTGGACTGAAGGAATTTTGCATTTTATATGTCTATGAGCCTTTGGGGGCCAAGGAGTGGAATGTGGTGGTTTGAATGAGAATGTCCCCCATAGGCTTCAAGTATTCAGACATTTTGTCCCCAGTTGGTAGTGCTATTTTGGGAGATCTTAGAAGGTGTGGCCATCCTGGAGGAAGTACATCACTGGGATCAGACTTAAAGAGCTCAATAAGCCTTGCTAGTCTCCAGCTTCTCTCTCTCTCTCTCTCTCTCTCTCTCTCTCTCTCTCTCTCTCTCCTTCCTGTATTCACTGGAAGATGTGAACCTCAGCTTTCTGCTCCAGCTCCTGCCACCATGCCTCCTCACCACAATGGACTCTAATTCCTGGAACTGTCAATCATAAGCTCAAATAAACTCTTCCTTTTATAAGTTCCCTTGGTCATGGTGGTTTTATCACAGCAACAGAAAAGTGACTAATACATACATAAATAAATAGATAGATGATAGATAGAGAGACAGATGTTGTTATTTAGGTCACTAAATTTGGGAAGAGTTTTTAATTAGCAATAGATATCCAAAAAATACTATCTTAATATAACAAATTTATTCTCTAGTAAATATCAGTCTGTATGTGCAATATAGAGTCCTGTCCAAAGAACATTTCTAGGCAAAGGACTCATGATGAGGGGTGAAAGTGTTAGACCTCACTTTTCCTTTGCTTTGCTGAGGTGGTATTGGGTTTCACTGATGTCCCATCAAGGTTTTTCCTTCACATTGACTTTCCCAATTTCATTTCTTCTTCCAATAGAACTGATATTTACTCTGGTCTGCTAAGCACTAGGCTCTGCCTTAAGTGTGATGAAAGAATTCACCCACATTAGATCAGGGTAGAAAAAGAGAAGTTTACTGAGTACACTGCAGGAAAGGGGCAGGAAAGGCATGGCAGAATAGTCCACCTTGGGGTGCCAGACTGTGGCACTTTTATATGAGAGTTGCCCTCTGTTTTTGGTCCCTGCCATGCAAATGAAGGGCTGAAGCATGGCAGTTGTGATTAGCTGGTGTCTGGTTCTGGACAGGAACTGAGTTTGTAGGTTAAGATCATAACTCCTTTTGACTGGTTATTTCAAGTGGTAAGATGGAACTCTCTGGGTTGGAGAGATGGGCTAGTGGTTAAGAGCACCGACTGCTCTTACAGAGGACCTGGGTTCAATCCCCAGCACCTACATGGCAGTTGAGGACCTTCTGAAACTCCAATTCCAGGAGAACTCCAGTTCCAGGGGAATCCGACACCCTCTTCTGACCTCCATGGCATTGCACGACACGGGTGCACAAACTTGCATGCAGACAATACATTTATACACATACAAAAATAAATAAAATTAAATTTAAAAAAAAAAGATGGAACTCTCTGAAGATTGCTTAACTATGGTCACAACATGGGAATAGTTTAACAGACTCTGAAACAGGAACACACTGAGCTCTCTGAGCCTGAGAAAGTCCCCAGCTCTGACTGTGCTCAGCTACAGAACTCCCAAACTGCCTCTTAGACTTGCTGGTTCCTCCATGCTAACCATAATAGTTTGCCACTTATTAACTTACCATATAGTACCCCTAAGAACTAGGTTCTGTTTTTACTTTCACTCCGCACATTGGAACACTGGGGCTGAAGAGGTCAGGGACTTGATCAACCTTACTTGGAATTGATAAGCAGGAGAGCTAGAAAAAAAGAACCTGTCAGGTTGTTAGATCCAGAAGCCCATTGGAATGCAGAGACACCTAAGACCGGAGGTCCAAACACCTGCTCTACCAGGCATGGCCTTTGGTTATGCTAAAGCAGGCCACCCCTGATTACTCAGGAATCTTCCACCTCGCCCCTCACCCTTCGGAAGCCAGATTCCAGATTCCGACCCACCCCACTCCCACTGAATCCCGCTCCCACCTTCTCCCTTAAATTCCCAAGCCAGACGCTATTCTGTGCTTGGCTTGGCTTTCTCTTTCCCCTGAGCCCAGCCCTGGCTACTCTGAATTATACTTTGCTCCAAAGAGCTTAGACCTCGTGGCTTTTCATTCCAGGGGGAGCGCACCATAACCTTACATTCTCGGATCGCCTTTTTCCCGCCCCCCCCCCGCCCCTCGGAGCAGCTTCAGAGTAGCCGGTAAGCCAGATACTGAGTGCAGACTACAACAGCACCCACCACCATTCGGCCGAAGGTACCTTCTCTCCTCTCCTTATCCTACCCTACTCTATTCCTGTGTGACTGTGCATGAGAGTTGAGTGCATGTTATGGTTCCACAGCTCTCGGGCTACGGAATCTGATTGGACCCTAACCCGAGGTTCCGCTGAAGTCGTTTCACCTCATCAGGCACTCATCACACTCGTGATGACCCAGCACCGGGTTTATACGTGTGGCCCTCATGGTAAGACTTCTTAAGTCGCCTCGCGGGCGGCCGGCCGGCCGGGCACCTGAGTGAGGGGAGATTCCATCTCCCACCCCTACATTCTGTGTAACCCTCTGTATGTTCTGCCCCCTCTAGCTGCCCCCTCTGCCTCGACACTTCCTGTACTAACTACTGCTCTCTCCGATCCTCTTTTTCCATCCTTTTAGTCTCCCGTTCTGTTCCATTTTGGATCCCTGAGTGCCGGCTAAATCAGGATCCCCTTTTCCCTGTCCAGTTTGCTGTCTATTACCAGGACGCTGGGGACAGACTCTGGACCTGAATTTTGGCTTCCTCTGTGATTTTCAGGACGCCGACTTCACAGACATGCAAGCCCCGATTTCAGAGATTCCCACACTGGTCACACAGACCTGGGGTCTCTAAGCGCCCACTTAGAACTAGGGCGGACGTGCCTTAACACTCGGGTGGGCAGTTTCTGAGACTAAAAAGAATCTATTTTCCTTCCTACAGACCTCTTTTCTCTCTCTCTCTCTCTCTCCTTCTCTCTCTCTCTCCCTTCTCTTTCTCTCTCTTCTCTCCCCCTCTTACTCCTTCTCCTCATCCATCTGCTCCTAATATGGGAGCCCTTAGCACACTATAAACGAGACCTTGCCCTGGGCCTCACACCCTGTGATTTCTCCTTACACCTTACTTACCTTATCTGCACACACTCGTCCCAATTCTCGTTTCCGAGACTTCTTCCAGTGCTCTGGTAAATAGTCAGCCAGCCTGTGATGACATGAATCGTAGACACTTTCACACTTTCTCATGTCCCCTCTCCTATTCCTCTTTACGTCCTTTCCCCTCTATACACTAGGACGCGCTTCGCTCCTGTTCAATTCCTCACATTACTCACACGATCGACATCCACGTATCTCACTTCTGAGTACGAAGTCGCGACCTGGTTTTTGCTTCGCTTCTCCCTACGGTTCTTGGGCTCTTCTTGCTTATAATTTGCCTCCTGCTATCTAACCTGTCACTCAGCTACTATCTGTTGTCGCTCTCTCCTCTCTCTCTCTCTCCCTGAGTGTTTAGAGGCTCCTTGCAGGCGCGTCGCGGCCTTCGCTGAATCTTTTGCCTCCTTGCGTTTCGTCAAGTCGACTCGCTCTCGCCTGCTAACTAGAGTGATTGTCAGTCGCGCACCCTTTCGAGCGTCGGCATAGCCGCTCTGTTTTATGTGCATCCGCGAGACCTATCGCGATCACTGGTCGACCTCTGTGTTCTGCTATCGTACGGTTCTGCTCCCCCTGCTGGTCTAGGATTACTCCGTGCGTTGGTCGTCGTCTCTCTGTCACTGCGTCTACATTCTGGGTCAGTGCACGTCATTGATTGTCCGCGCGACCGCCTGTCGCATGTAAGATACCTTTTTATCGCAGTTCGGCATCGCGGCCGGTGCGCCTGTCGGTTTGTGGCTCCGGATGCTTGTCATTAGCCTGGATTCGTCGAGCGAGCTGTAGACGATTCTCGCTTCCTTGTGTATGTTCAGCGCGCGTGTGAGCCAGTTGCTCTGGTCGTGGGCGACTGGTGCTAGTTCCCTGCTGTCCGCACTCACCGTTCGCCCTTCGTTAAGCGCCGCCCTTAGGACCTCCCTGCGCGGCTTGCTGGGCGTCGTGTTCCTTCGGGCGCATTCGCGACCCCCCCACCACTGGTACCCCTACGTACTTCTTCTGCGCGTCCGTTTTTGTGTTTGTTCGTCGGCTTTTCCTGCTTTTTTACACTTCATATTATTGGTGCCATGACATTTTGCAACCCCTGGACTTGCCAGCCGAGTATTTATCCAGACATCCCGCGTAGAGCAGAGACTCTCCCTCTCCTTCATTCCCCTTGTTGACTCCTCCATCTGGTGTAGGCCGCAAGAGAGACTCAGCATTAGCCCCTCCTTGTTTTGAATCCACAGGCTTAAACTGGGTTCCCTCGCAAAGGCGGTGGTACTTTCTCCTGCTTTCCTCCATCTTCCTTCTCCCTCCTTCTCTTCTGCCTGTCTCCCCTCCCATTCTTCCTTATTTTAGCCTCCTGTTCTGCTTCAGAGACCCTCATTGTTTTGCAGTACTCTCTCCTGCTTCCCTCATCTTCAACCTCCTTCTCTCTGCCCCTGAAATGTCTCCATGACATTTTGCAACCCCTGAACTTGCCAGTCGAGTATTTCTCCAGACATCCTCTCTTTATCTGCTCGTCTATCGCCGCTCTACCACTTAATTTCCCCTTGTACTTCCTCCCGAGAGACCGCTGCGTCTGAGGCTAAAAAACTTTACTTCCTTCTTACAGCTCTCTCCCCAGTCTGCCGCACAGCTGCCCCATTTCTGCTGAGCCACAAAAAGACCACGTGGCAGGAAGCCTAAATTTACATCAGACCTCGTAATAACTAATGCTATATTTCTATATTCTAATTCTCTTGCAACTTATTTAATGCCACCATCTTCTGATCCTTTCACAATATTGGTTTTTTTACTCTTTTGGGTTTTACAAAACTTTTGCCTAAAATGTTAAGGGATTGTTTCAGATTTGGCTTGTTCCATTTCATTGGTTTTTCCTTTTAAAAACCCCATTTTATTCAGAAAGAAATCCAGTTTTTGCTGCTTCGGATTACAAGCCCTGTATCTGAGACTTTAAGAATGTGTCTGAACCACACCCCGCGAGTAAATTGTTGAACAGTAGTGTGGTTCTCGCGGACAGACGTCCAACGCTGCCTCACTAGCATCTACCATTTCCCTCAGGCAGTAAACTTTTGGCTGGGATCTTTTGAAGGAAGCCTTTTGTGTTCTGATGAGACCTTAAAAAGCGTCTGCGGACCCACACCCTGTCTCAACTGCATCCAGCTTTTGCCTCGGGAAGTAAACTTTCAAGTTGCTGGGATATTTTGATTTTTCCACTAACTAAATATATTCTCATTAAATTAACAGAAAATATGCACAAGCCATCAGATTTTCATGCTTACCCAGTCCACCATCCTTCACAAGAATGTTACCCAGACCAGGCTGTGCTGCCACGCACAGGTAAACATACAGTCTATTTCCACTCCTGGTCTTTCATGCTTTTTCTTTTCCATATGCCCAAATGGTCTTAATCTCTAAGTGATTCTTTGTAAATTTGATAATTGTCTACAGCCCTTGACAAGGAAGGGCAACTTTAAATAAAAGGGGATTAGGGATTTTCCCCCTGTCCAGAGTTAATGGATAAAATTAAGTCACGTGTCTGTCCAAACCTGTCTCTGTGTTATAACCGTTTGTCATAAATGTTCTTCAATGTGTCTTTTAACTGTCATGTGTCCATGTCTGTGTTTTTTGTCAAAACAAAAAGTGGCCACTTCAAACTTGTTTTATTTTATGTTGCACACAAACAAAATTAAGTTTTAGTTTACTTTTGGCATGCTCTAAAATTTTTTTTTCCAAGGCTCTGATTTGAACCCGGTTCCTAGGTTTCTTACACTGTTTATCTGATAGTTTATTCTTCTCTGTCAAAGTATCTTTTCCACTAGGTAGTATCAACTAAAAATTTCTTTTCCTAGTTTTTTGTTCAGTTCGTCTGAAGACCTGATTTGTTGACCCTTACGTGGTTCTTCACTAACCATGTTTTTTTCTTCTTGTGCCTATGCCACCATCCTCTGACCAGGACCCACTTTTTAAAAATCCTCTGGATTTCATTCATACTCTGGTACTTGGACGGTGACACATTGCTTCCCCTGCACTCCCTTCCCTCCAATAAAACAGCCTAAGTACCTTTGATATTGTCAGTTCTTTAATTATTATATATAATTCTGTTTTCTATCACTTGTTAAAGTATTTCAATAAGATCATAGTTTTAAAACCAAAGGTGCAAAATGTCATCTCAGCCTTGGCAGCACAATTAATCAGAGCTGCATGTTTTTAATAATATTTCTAAAGATGTTTTTTCCAATGCATATGATGGTTCCAATCTGCTGAGGATAAATCTCTTTAAAAATGTATCCATAAAGTGTGTGTATGACATTGTTTAACAACAAAAATATTAAGATCTATCTGTATGATTACAATGCATGTGCCTTTGCTTAACACAACCTTTACAAAGTGTTATCGCCAAATGTACTTATTAGAACCTTATTTACAAGTGTATGCATGAAGTACTATTCACTTTTAAAAATTCTATAATGTAATTATCGCATATACAATGAAATTGTTTTCCACCTACCAGGTACTATTATACCTAGTTACAGCCTCAGTGAAACAGACATATAGTTACCCCTATATACTCAAATTGTTTTGTATATTCGTTGATACGTGGCACAGGTACTTTTAATCATCTTTGGGGAACCAAAAACCATTATGTTTTGCTCCGGTGACCACCACGGCTAGTGCAATTAACCAATTGGTGAGCCCTCGTATTATCTGCGCTTCTGGTATGGACAATGCCCCCCCTTCCCTCTCCTTTTTAAGCTATAATTCAAAAATCTGGGACAAGTGACATGGCCTTATTGAGAAGGTACTTTTCACCCCTTTATTATCTTGGGTTTATTTCAGGCCTATGTTGTTAGAAAATTTTGCCTTGCATGGTTTAAATCATTTTACTTTGAGTACCTAAATGACCTCATAGACCTTAAGGAACAAATTGTAGAAGACTTATGCATAGGTTTAATGTCAACTTGATACACCTGAGCTGAGAAGCTTCAATAATTGCCTTCATTTGACTGGCCTGTGCCCATTGTGGGCAATGCCATTCTTGGCCGGATATTTCTATATTGTATAAATAGGCTGAAAGAAGCCCAAGCAACCACAAGCAATTCAACACAGATCCATTTCTAGTCTGTGCTACAGCCCCTACAGGCTCACACCATGAGTTTTATTATTGTCGAAATACTTTTGCCACAGCAAATTAAGAAATTATTAACAGTGCTTAAGTCAAGCACTTAGGAGTTATATAGTAACTAAAGTAACAAATTCATTCAAATAATCCCCTTGGAGGTTTAGCAACCACACTTAAAGTTCTAATCTGATTTGGCAACAGGGATTTAATGGGACAATATTTTGGCCCCTACTCTCTGAGGTTGACTTGGGTCATAGGGTCCTGCATCCGCAACTTTGTGCATGTCCTGTGGCAGCGAGTCACCAGTCATCCCGAGCAAGGGACAAGTCTTGTAGATTCACTTAAAAGGATTTCATCCTGCCAGTGTCCAGTCAAAGGAAAAGTCCATATAGAGGAGAGACTCCTTATGCTTCAAAGGGAAGCTCTGGTCAAGCAAGGGCTGACCTTGTCCTCACATAGATGGAATTGGTAAGGGGAGCCAGGCATAAGGCCTGAGTGACCCTCTAAGGACCATATCGTAAACTGACCTTAACACCAAAAACAAACTTCATTTATCTGAGCTACCCGTGTGGTTCTAAATACCCCAACAGGAATGAGAGACCTCCTGTTACAAGTTAGAAAATATCTCAGAAAAAGGTAACAGATTTAATGTGCCATGCAAGAAAATACCACAGAGATAGGTGAGAGACCTAATGTGCCAAGTTAGGAATCTACTGTGTCATGTTAGGAAAATATCTCAGAGATAGACGACATATCTACTGTGTCATGCTAGAAAATCCCACCTTTTATATTCTCGTAGTTATGGCTCTCATTCTGAGCCCTGTGTATTAAAGCTGCCCTCATTCTAGAGCTCTGAGTACTAAAACTTTTTCAATTCTCAAAACCCAGGGTACACGTCCTTTTTCCCTCTGCATTCCCTAGCCAGGGACCCTCCAATTGCTAAAAATGCACCCGGTAGCCCCCTGATGGTACTGTGAAGTCCCTGCACTTGTCTCCTCAGTAAGATCTACAAGCTTTTCTTTTCATTTGCAGAGAAAATTCCACTAGATTAGACCACTATCGATGCTGACCAAAACCCACCGGCAGAGTACCTACCCAGAGATAGCCAAAACAATGAAAAGGATTCTAAACCCTCCAGCACCTGACAGCTGTTCCCCAGGACTCCACCCTAATAGCTCTCTGAAGCAATTACAGAAGTCAAAACTCCTCCCCTTTTCCTATAGCAACAAAAGGCAGAATGTCAGGTGTGAGCCATCCAGAAAGCCCATTGGATGCAGGAGGACCAACTCTAAGCCCACCGGAGTCCAAAACCTGCTCTACCAGGCATGGCCTTTGGTTATGCTAAAGGGCCACCCCTGATTACTCAGAAATCTTCCACCTTGCCCCTCACCTTTCAGAAGCAGATTCCAGATTCCGACCCCACCCCACTCCCCACTGAATCCCGCTCCCACCTTCCCTTAAATTCCCCAAGCCAGACACCATTCTGTGCTTGGCTTGGCTTTCTCTTTCCCTGAGCCCAGCACCTTGGGCTACTGTGAATATACTTTGCTCCAAAGAGCTTAGACCTCAGACCTTGTGGCTTTTCATTCCGGGGGGAGCGCGCCATAACCTTACAGAACCTAGTTGGTTCAAGTCCATGGTCATGTTCCTTACCTCTCATCCAGCAGGGAGGTGTTCTTATACCTCTATTCAGAAACAAGGAACTTGAGACCAATGGACCCTGGGCAACATTTATACACTTAACTAAAGGAAGAGCAAGAAGACAAACTTCCTAACACGTATCCTTTTTTTGCATTTGTTTTTTTAATTTCTTTTTTTTTCCTGTTTCTTCTTTTTTGTCTTTTCGAAGACAGGTCTCACTTGTAGTCCCCAACTTGTCCTTGGAACTCACTCACTTACCCAGTTAGCTTTCAGGCTGGCCTTGAACTCACAAAGAATCGACTACTTCTACCTACCCAGTGCGAGATTAAGGCGTGCCACGCCCGCCCGGTGTTTTTTATTTTGTTGTGTCTATGTGTATATGTACTTCGCACACGAGGCCAGAGGAAGGATGTCAGGTAGCTGCTCTGTCGCCCTTAGTCTTATTCCCTTGAGGCAAGGTCTCTCACTGAACCTGTAGCTAAGCTTGTGGCCAGCAAGCCCCAGGAGTCCTCTGCTCGCCCCCATCCCCCATCTCCACCCCCACAGTTTCACCTGAGCTCCGCCAGCCCCAGCTTTGTAAATGAACTCCAGTCTTTGTGTTTGAGTATCTCCCCAGCCCCAATATTTAAATTCTTCATCACAACCTTAAACTACACCATCACATTTGGAGAATGTAAAGAAGGCAGCAGGGTTCGGTCTAATCATATTATCTGAACTAACAGAGTCAAAGAATCATAAACTTGTGATATCATCCCAGAAGCTCCTTAGTCCCTTGTAGAAAGGATCAGAATTTAGAAACAGTGTCATAATTGCTTTACAAACAGCTGACCAATTTTCAGGGACTTAGAAGAAAATCATACATAATTAGAAGTTAAAAAAAACAAAAAAAAAAGCCTACAAACTCACAGATCTGCACTATTTCCTCCTCCCTCCTCTTATCCTGAAACCAATTAAGAAAAATCTCATTTGCATTCTCTCTTTACTTTTAAATTATTGAACAACCTAAAGGAAATGCATTTTAAACAATAAATCAAAAAAAATCCAAAAAAAAAAGAAAAAAAAAAAAAAATAAAAAAGAAAGCCAACTTTCTCATAGACTTTTTCATTTGATCCTCATGGGTTTTGTTGAGCAGCAAAGGATATTTTACATACACATCATGAATATTTATTGAGCACGCAGGATAATCTACTCCCTGGCTTCTTATCTAGGAAGGAAGGAATGTTGCAGATTTCCTCAGGCAAGCCTTTGCGGCAAAGCCAAACGGGAAAGCCTCCAGAAAGGGGTGAGAGGCGGAGAGTGACCTGCTTACTTCTAACTCACATTATTCCTGGCAGTTCTGAATGAATTACCCTATAGGTCAGGGTAGTGGAGAAAGAATATTTCTAGATAGAGCCATAAATACTCAGCTGGATGCCCAGAGTGGATCTGGGAAAATCAATCTAGAAGTGATTACTTTCAACTGGATGGGCTGTTGCAGCGTGCACAGGACTAGCCCTGCGATGCAATGCTTTGGTTACCCAAGGAGGGCTTGTAAGGTTATGGCGCGCTTCCCCCCCCTCCCCCCCCCCCCCCCCCCGGAACGGAAAACCACCTGAGGTCTAGCTCTTCGGGCAAGTTTATTCAGGGTGCCGGGGCTAGGCTCCGGGGAGAGGTAGAGCCAAGCACAGAATTGTGTCTGGCTTGGGAATTTAAGGGAGAAGGTGGGAGCAGGATTCAGTGGGAGTGGGGTGGGTCGGAATCTGGAATCTGGCTTCCGAAGGGTGAGGGGCGAGGTGGAAGATTCCTGAGTAATCAGGGGTGGCCTGCTTTAGCATAACCAAAGGCCATGCCTGGTAGAGCAGGTGTTTGGACCTCCGGTCTTAGGTGTCTCTGCATTGCAATGGGCTTCTGGATCTAACACCCTGACAGGGCTGAGGGAGAGCAAGATGAATCCCAAGGCTGAAGGCTGAGTCCCTCCAGAGCCTTCTCAAGCATCCCACAGTAGGCCTGGGTACCAGGGTGACCATCTTGCTTTGAGTGGCAAAACCTTTGCTGTTTTCTTTTTTTTTTTTTAATTTTTGTATTTATTTTTTATGTGTATGAATGTACTGTCTGCATGTAGGTTTGTGCACCCTTGTCGTGCAATGCCTCGGAGGTCAGAAGAGGGTGTCGGATTCCCCTGCAACTGGAGTTAGAGACGGGTTTTCAGCCGCCGTGTGGGTGCTGGGGATCGAACCTGGGTCCTCTGCAAGAGCAGTTGGTGCACTCAACCGCCCAGCCCCTACCTTTGCTGTTTTCATAACTGCATAATCCATGGGCTCTCAGCAGCCCTATAGGAAGCACACACACACACACACACACACACACACACACACACTCACACACACAGCTGGCATTTTTGGCCTTATAAACACTGTCACATGGGAGCCTGAAGTATATTTAATATTCTTAGAATAATGCAAAACATGCTTTTTATAACATGTATTTTCTTTCTTTCTGTTTTTGTTTTGTTTTGTTCTGTTTTGAGATAGGTTCTCACTGTGCAGGCCTGACTGACCTAGAACTCAATACATCCTATGTAGACAAGGCTGACCTTGAATTCATACATATCCACCTGCTTCTGCTTCCTGAGTGCTGGGATTAAAAGGTATGCACCACCATACTCAGCTTAACACATATTTTCTACTGCTACACAGAAAAGGCCAGTTTTATTTAAATCTCAGTTTCTTCAATATTGACCTTTTCTCTTTTATAGACAGGTTTTCCCTCTAATTGTTCAATAATTGAGCCTATGAAATAAACTGAAACCAGATAAACAGAAGAAAAGATATACAAATATAGTATATACATCAAATGAAAGAAAATTATACCTTTTTTTTTTTTGTTTTTGGTGGTTTTGCACAGGGTTTCACAAGTAACCCTAGCTGGCCTGAACTCACTATATAGCCGCTTGCTTTGAACTCACAGAGGTCCCACCTGCTCTGGCCTTCCAAGTGCTGGATAAAGGCAATTGCCACCATGCCATATAATATATGTATATATATATATATATATATATATATATATATATATATATTTCCCCCCCAGTGGGGACTAGAGAAGTGGCTCAGCTGATAAGAATGGGTACTGCTATTGCAAAGGACCTGAGTTTGTTTCCCAGTGCCCACACAGACACATAGACACACACACACACACACACACACACACACTTAAAAATAAAACAAATCTTTCTTTAAAAATACCACTGGAATCTCTACATGCCTTGTTCACAGGGAGCAGAGAACAGCAAATGCAAGCAATTGAAAGGCATATTCTAATTTAGATCTTGAATCTTCCCCAATTAATCATAGGTTTAAAGTTTGGTCTCTAGCTTCTGGCCCTATTGGGAGATGGAAGAACCTTCTGGAGGTGCGGTCTGGTGGAAGGAATTTGGGTAAGGGGTGGGCAATACTGAGACATGCATGCATGTGCTCCAATCTCTCTCTCTCTTTCTCTCTCTCTCTCTCTCTCTCCTTCTTGGTTAAAAATGGGATGAACAAACATCAATGTGATCTGAAAACAACTGTGCTCTTATATCGTAGAATCCCTTAAAAAAAATAAACAAAGAAAAAGAAGTGGGATGAACAGTTTGACTTCACTCCGTGCACTTCACCATGATATTCTGCCTAGCCAAAGACCCAAGGCAACAGTGTCAAGAACCATGGATTGAAGAAGCCAAAGAAGAGCCAAAGGAAATCCTCCTTTGAAATGATCTCAACTGCCGTGGCACAGCCAAGGAAAGTTAATGTAGGGAGAGAAAGTGCTTTGGGGTGAGTGAACCCTCAGACAGAAAGGAGACACTTCCTGCCACAGGCTGTCTGGGGACAGTGCTGTCTCTCTCTGGCGGGTAAGACTCCTGTGGGTACTGGGTCCTTCAGGCAGACAAGGGGAGGTCAGCCCCCCCCCCCCCCCCGTTTGCAGTCAGCTGACATCCAGCAGGGCATATTTCCAGGGTCGTTTTCGCTCTCCGTCCTTTCTTTGTTCTTATGTCTGTTATCTTCCCTCCCATTCACATCTCCCTTGGGCGGCACAGCTCAAGCTCGTCTTTTTTATGCCCTTGCCCACGTGACCCTCTCTCCTCCTCTTCTGTTAACATCTCCACAGAGCAGCATTTTCCTCCTTCTGGTCTCCATTTACAGGATGGCTGCTAGCTTCTGAGCACTAGGTGGCAAACTAAGACCCCAGAGCCCAGTCCTGCCCACCATATGTGTGTGTGTACACAAAACCTCAGTGGAGGAAGGCTTCCCACTTAATCATGTACCGTGTGGCTTGTCGTTTCCTTGTTCACTTATTGTGTATGTGTGAGTACGTGGTATGTGCTTGTGCTTAGTGCGCATGTGGATGTCAGAGCAGTCGGTTCTCTCCTTCTACCTCTATGTGGATTCTGGGCTCAGACTTATGTCAATAGACATGCACTGCAAGTACCTTTACCTGCCCAGCCATCTTGCAGGCCCTGTGCCTGTTTCTGAGATAAAAATGGCCCACTGAAGACTTTCCGACAAAGACCCTCAAAGCTTAAAATGTTTACTATGTGGACTTTTTTAGAAAAAAATTCTCCTGGAGGGCTAGAGAGATGGCTCAGCAGTTAAGAGCACTGGCTGCTCTTGCAAAGGACCTGAGTTCGATTCCCATCATCCACATGATAGCTAACAACCATCTGTAACTCCAGTTCCACAGGATCCAACACCTTCTTCTGACCTCCATAGGTATTGTATGACATGGGTGCACCAACCTACATGCAGGCAATAATTCGTACACAAGATGGCTCAGTGGTTAAGAGTGCCAACTGCTCTTGCAGAGGACCTGGGTTCGATTCCCAGCACCCACATGGCAGCTAAGAACTGGTTTTTTTTTTTGGGGGGGGGTTGGTGTTTTCAAGACAGGGTCTCCCTATAGCCCCAGCTGTCCTGGAACTCACTCTGTAGACCAGGCTGGCCTTGAACTCACAAAGATCTGCCTGCCTCTGCCTCCCAAGTGCTAGGATTAAAGGCGTGTGCCACCATGCCTGGCTTAAGAACCATCTTTAACTCCAGTTCCAGGGGAATCCCACACCCCCTTTTGACCTCGTAGCATTGCATGACATGGGTGCACCAACCTACATGCAGACAGTACACTAAGACACATAAAAAAATAATGAATTAATTAAAAAATTAAAAATAAAATATTTTTAAAAGAAAAAAAATTCTGCCTCTAGTCCAGAAAGGGGAAAAAAATTTCTCTACATGTGACTAACCTGGACTTGACCCACTTTAGGGGATGGCTTTAACCCCTGGGTTAATAGAGTGTGCTACAGGATCATCATTAGACTTTTTTTTAATTTTATTTATTTCCGTATGTGTATGAATGTATTGTCTGCATGCAAGTCTGTGCACCCGTGACGTGCAATGCCGCGGAGGTCAGAAGAGGGTGTCTGATTCTCCTGGAACTGGAGTTCTCCTGGAATTGGAGTTTCAGATGGTCTCAGCCGCCATGTGGGTGCTGGGGATCGAACCCGGGTCCTCTGCAAGAGTGGTCGGCGCTCTTAACCGCTAGGCCATCTCTCCAGCCCCCATCATTAGACTTTTTAAATCCCACACAATTTGTTTATAGGCCACATCATTTTTAAGACTTATTTTACGGGGCTGGAGAGATGGCCTAGCGGTTGAGAGCGCTGACCGCTCTTACAGAGGACCCGGGTTCGATCCCCAGCACCCACATGGCGGCTGAGAACCGTCTGAAACTCCAATTCCAGGAGAACTCCAGTTCCAGGGGAATCCGACACCCTCTTCTGACCTCCCGGCATTGCACGACACGGGTGCACAAACCTACATGCAGACAGTACACTCATACACATACAAAAATAAATAAAATTAAATTAAAAATTATTATTTATTCATTTATTCTTTCATTCAGTTTTTATTTAATTTTTATGTACTTATTTCTTTATTTTTCCTGTTTCTTTATTGTTAGGTTGTTATTTTCTTTTTTATTGAAGAATACTAAATGAAAATAAGAAATAAAAAAGAATAAATTAAAATGTCTTGTGTTAGTTATATATTTGTTTATTTATGTATGGTGTTTTTTTCTATTGTTGTTTTTGTATTATCCAGGGTTGTGGGTGGAAGGAAGAACAAGGCCTATGCTTAGTTCAGTTGGAAAGAAGAGTGCTGTGGTGTGGATTTTTTATTTTTATTTTTTTAGCCATATTACCCAGGTTGGGAGATATTTAAATGGTCCTAGGTTTGTTTCCTTTGCACAGAATTGGGAGCCAAATATTTTTCCAATGTGACCCAAAGGAGGCAGCCCTCTTGATGTAGGCAGGGAAAA
>VZQC01002950.1:2762688-2910835 GCA_009823505.1 Rhizomys pruinosus
CTTTTCGAGACAGGGTCTCCCTGTAGCCCAGCTGTCCTGGAACTTACTCTGTAGACCAGGCTGGCCTTGAACTTACAAAGATCCGCCTGCCTCTGCCTCCCAAGTGCTAGGATTAAAGGCGTGCGCCACCACGCCCAGCTTCCACAAAGATTTTTATCTTGTTCAAAAACTAGGGTTCAAGTCTGAACTTCATTTCAGATTTTGCCAAGACTGTGATAATGGTAAATGGTTTTCAAACGCGTTTGCAAGTTTACTGACATGTCTCCCACAAAAACACAGGGCCTCTTTGATTATCTGCAGACCTTACTGACTTCTAAGGGACAGAAGGCAGAGGAAGTGGGACCTTGAGACTTATTGGGCTGGGTTACAAAAAGCAATACAACTTCTACTTGATTTTCTCTTTCCTTAGGAAACACACTTCAAGAGCCCTGAGCTGTCACATAAGAAGTTCAATTACCCTGGAGCCACTGTGCTTAAAAGGCTTGTAGAGAGACCACACACAGCTAGAGAGAGAGGCCTACAGTCAGCTGACCTGGCCCCAGCTTTTCAGGGTTCGTAGGCTGGGGAGAGCTCTCAGATGCCGCCATCTCTACCCTCTGGCCTCAAGCTGCAGCTAACCCAAAGTGGGGCCAACGAGAAGGCTTGGCAGTTGAAGGTGCTTGCCACCAAGCACTGCGCCCCAGGACCCAAAGAACTGACTCCTGCAAGTTGTCCTCTGAATTCCACACACAGTGTAACCACACACACACACACACACACACACACACACACTATATTTTTTTAAAGAGCAAAAATGAACTTCCCCTCAAGTCCAGTGCAGATTGCAGATGTGTTGAGATCTGCAGTTGAGAAAAATAAAGAAATGGTTCTAAACCTTAAGCCATACGTTTGAGGCGGTTTGTAACAGAGCCATAGTGAAAACCAGGATGTGGTGCAATGTTCCAGATAAACTACAGAATATTAACTCAGAGCAGAGTTAGACTGGGTGCCGATGATAAAACTGCATATACATCCCGATGCAGCTCTAGTCATCCATGTCAATCAACTATCTGGCCAACAAATATTTATGCACATGATCTCTGCCTTGACAGAGCTTGCAGGCTATTATGGGTTAGAGACATATTCAAAGAGTAATTTATGATTCTTATAAAAGGGGGAACAGCCCAAGATACTTTGAGTCCTTGTCAGATAAGTCACACATCCTTTCTGGAAATTTCTTAAAGATATGCTCACCCTTAATTACAGAACATCATTTGATTTCTGGCAACGTTCCAGATACACAGAGCAAAAGAAAAGCTATCAATTTACAATTTCAGCAGATGTGGGCTGGCTGGGTTATATGGGCTCGTGGTGGCCTGCTTTCAACTGTGACAGCCAACTGTCCTTTCTCTGGATCAAGCACACACAGACAAAATGCTAATTGCATGCTTTTTCCTGCACCTATTTGGAAATTATTTACAATGATGAAACTCTAAGACCATTTGATTAGAAGCACTTCTACACAGCACTACCTTAGTTTGGCTGCAAATCGAAATGAGTTTCAAGATCTGTATTAGATCCATAAAGCTTTCTCATTGAGCTGCTGATAATGAAGTTTGCTAACCATTCTAGTGCATAAAGTAGAATTATGAAAACTGATGCAGTCTAATTATCAAAGGGTCGGGGTTTTTTTCCGCTGTTCTCTAAATGTAGCCAGTGAAGCATCTTGAAAAATCGTTGTCCGGAATTTAAATTACCTATTGCCAAGGCTCACTGACCGCTCAGGGAATGAATGAAAGTGCTTAAAATCTCCGGACTGTTTGATTACAGGTACCTGTCTGCCATTTGCTCGGTCATGTACAACTGTGCAATTAAAACAAATGGTGGTGTAGAAAAGGCTGACTGAGGTAAATTTAGCCTGCGAGCAGAGTGCCAGCCTGTTAGAAGGAAGAGTAGCGCATGATAGACGGAAAAATGAGCAAAATAGACAAAGACCTCCATTGAGTCTCTTCTGGGGTTTGTGGACTGATAAGGGAGAAAGACAGGATGTGGTCATGAAACAGCAGCATGGCTGGGGGACCTTGGGAGTGGGGTATCAAAGAAAAGCAACCCGAGGATGTCAGCTCTAAGCTGAGGGTTGAGTAGGAGCCACAAAACAAAGCCGGGGGACAGGGGAAGGAAGGAAGCAGCCTTCAGAACGAGTCAGGCTAAGAGACTGCACGGACCTCCTTGGAAAGTTAGAGGAACTGAAAAAATTCAGGTGAAGATTAAGAGATGGAATGATGAAAGATGAGGGTAGACAGGAAGGGGAAAGGACCAGCCAGGTCCTGAAAGATGAGGCTAGACAGGAAGGGGAAAGGACCAGCCAGGTCCTGAAAGATGAGGCTAGACAGGAAGGGAAAAGGGTCAGCCAGGTCCTGAAAGGCCTTGTATGCTCTTTCAAAGACAAAGACAATTCTTTATTCTGTATATTTCTTTTTTTTTTTCTTTTGGTCTTTTTGAGACAGGGTCTCCCTTTAGTCCCAGCTGGCCTGAAGCTCGCTATGTAAACCAGGCTGGACTTGAATTCATAGAGATCCACCTGCTTCTGCCTCCCAAATGCTAGGATTAAAGGTGTACACCACCATGCCTGGCCTAATATATTTCATTTCTAACACAAAGCAGATATGCTCAGGAACACCAAGAGGGAAGAACGAGAGATGAATATGAGTGGTTCTTTCTGTGCGTGGTGGTACATGCCTGTAATTCCAGAACTCCAGAAGCTGAAGCAATAAGATTGAAGTACAAGGCCAGGGTGGGATACACAGAGAAACCTTATCTTAATAGTACCTTACCCAGTGGACTGCAACAATGGCTCAGTTACTCAAGGGCTTGCCACAAAAGTCTGAGGACCTGAGTTTGAATCTGCAACAACCACTTAAAACAGGGTCCAGCCTGTAATCTCAGCAATTGAGGAAGAGAGCGCAGATTCCTGGAGCTCATCAGCAGCTAGTCTAGCAGAATCAGTGAGCTCCAGGTTCAGTGAGAGACCTTGTCTCAAGGAATAATGTGAGGTTCGGCATGGTTATGAACTCCTTCAATCCCAATACCTGGGAGGCAGAAGCAGGCAGATCCCAGAGTTCCAGGCCAGCCAGGCCTACATAGTGAGTCCCTGTCTCAAAAAAACAAAAATAATAAAGTTGAGAAAAATAGAGGAAGACACCCAACAGCAACCTCTTACCTTCCCAAATACAGACATGCATGTGACACATAAAAATACACCCCTGCACATACACACAAACGTGCACACACATACACCATGCACACACAAAAAGTAGCCCCCTCAAAATGTTCTTCTTATGACGGTTTCTAAATATGTAATAAATATAAATTTCAGTTCTTCCCTGGTGTCAGGTCAAGAAAGAAGACATCACACTGTTACCTTATTCACAGTTTTTTTTTTCTTCTGAAGAATAATGGGGCAGGGAGATGGCTCAGCTGTTAAGAGCACTGGCTGCTCTTGCAGAGGACCTGAGTTCAGTTCCCAGCACCCACCTGGTAGCTAACAACCATCTATAAGTCCAGTTTTGAGGAAATCAGACACCCTCTTGTGACCTCCATGCCCATTGCATGACATGGGTGTACTTACATACATGCAGACAATATACACATAGACACACAAAAATAAAATAAGAAAGAACAGTAACCATTTACTCTTTTGCCCACTCGACCCTCACTTTTTTCTAGTTAGCAAGTTGGAAAAGCCACAGAATTAGACCTGAAAATTTGTAAAATATTCTCCATGTTCAAGAGGAACATTTCTGTCATGAATGATAAGGATTATTGTTTCAGACAAGCTTAAGAATGCTGAAAGTTTCAAATTGTCAAAGATTTTCTTAAATCTTTAAAGATTTGTGTGTGTGTGTGTGTTTGAAACAGGGTCTCCCTGTAGCCCCAGCTGGCCTGATACTTGCCATGTAGACCAGGCTGGCATTGAACTCACGGGGATCTGTCTGCCTTTGACTCCCGAGTTCTTAAAGGCAATACCATGCCGTAGTAAGATTTTTCTTAAATGTAGAACTCCAATATAGACTATGCATGCCTTGTAGCTGAGTCCTAAGAAAACCACATATCTTCTAGTGGAGTACAAGGCACACACAAACACAGCACCAGCATTTTGTAGCAACCATTCCTACAAAATAAGCAGGTAACACAGAAACCATTTCTCATGAAGATCATTGTGCTTACAGCAAAGAGCTGAGCCACATGCAGGATTCCTACTGAACAACAGACATGCAGTGTGTCCAGCACAGTGCCGGAGCACATCTGTTCATTTAAATGCATTCTACCTTACATTCAAAGTCAATGTAAGTCTAATGGCATGAGTCAGGCAGAGCTTCCAAAGCAAACACAAGTCTGTTCTCCAGAAAAACTTTCCAATTTCATAATTCACAACAAAGAGACTCCTAAGACTGACTATGCAAAAGGACAGTGTGTTTCCTGTTGCCGCTAAGACCTACCAGTAACTTAGCAGCTTCTGATAATACAAATGTTTTCTCCTATAGTTCTAGAGGTCAGAAAAACCAGACGGAGTCCCATGGGATTAGAATCAAGGCATGGGCAGGGCTGTGTTCCTTCTGGAGGCTGGAGCGCAAACTCTTCTCTTGTTTTTCAGCTTCTAGAAACTTCTAGAAACTGTCCAGAGTTCCCAGCACAAGGCTGGTCCGCCGTGTGGCTTCCGCTGCCTTGCTTCCCATTCTGGCTCTTCTGCGTCCTCCTTCTTTGGTAATAACCTGGGGCCTTCCTCTAGCATAGTCTTGCCTTCTCAAAACCCTTCCTAGAATCACATCTCAAAGTCCCTCCGTCTTTGGTAATAACCTGGGGCCTTCCTCTAGCATAGTCTTGCCTTCTCAAAACCCTTCCTAGAATCACATCTCAAAGTCCCTCCTTCTTTGGTAATAACCTGGGGCCTTCCTCTAGCATAGACTTGCCTTCTCAAAACCCTTCCTAGAATCACATCTCAAAGTCCCCTTTTGTCCTTTGAGTTAATACAGCCACAGGTTCAAAACATGGCTTTTTGAGACAGGGTCTCATATAGCCTGGGCTGCTCTGGAACTCACTGTATAGCCAGGCTCCTGATCTTCCTGCCTCCATCTCCCCAAGTGCTACGATTGCAGAGATGTTTCACCATGTCCAGCTCAATGCTCTTTTTGAAGTTATACAAATACATATGAGATCAGTTAAGCAAACAGATGTCTATTTGGGCTTTTAGTTGGTTTATCTTTCTAAGTGTTTATCCTGTTCTGTCTATATCACAGCTTTAAACTCAAACACATATTCTCTCCATCTCTAACACACACATACACACACACACACACACACACACACACACACTATAAACCTGGGCACAACACTAGTATCCACATGGTACCAAAAATACCCTATTGGCTCATAGAGAAAATCAGACAGATTGAACAGGCTTTCCACACACCCAGCATTCAGAATCTGAGTGAATTTTCTTCTCTTCTCAGCAGTTCGTCTGAGCAAAGAATAGACACGTAGCCTTCTGCGTTGGTAAGCTTCCCACTGCTCTGACAAAATACTAAGGAAATCAGTTTATGAAGAGGAAAGATTTATTTGGGCTCATGATTTCAGGGTTTTCTTTTTAATATATTCTATTTATTGTTTTATGTATCTGAGTGCTATGTCTGCATATATGTAACTACATTCATGTTCTGCAAAGCCTGCAGAGGTCAAAAGAGGATGTCAGATACACTGGAACTGGAGTCATGAAGGGCTGTTAACAACCAGGTGGATGCTGAGAATTGAACCTGGGTCCTCTACAAGAACAGCTAGTACTCTTGACTTCCGTGCCATCTCTCCAGTCCCAATTTCAGAGTTTTCAATCCGTGGTCACTTGGCCCTATTTTCTGAGTCGTCAGTGAGGCAGGACATCCTGGCAGAGGATGTATAGGGAGCATACTGCTCACCTTATGCCAGCCAAGCAGAAAACAAAGGGTGTGAAGGAGCCAGAACATCTCCTTCAAGGACATACCCCCAGTGACCTACCAGTCCATCTTTCCATTAGCCCCAACCTCCTAAGGTTCCACCACCTTCCAAGAGTACCCAGGGCTAGCCACCAAGTCTTTAGCCCAAGATTCTCTGAGACACTTAACATCCAAAACCTAATGGCCTTGGACCATTCTCAGAATAGATGGGTCAACTTTACCCCCAAGCTACAACTAGGAACCAGTTACAGCTATTCTCTTCGATAGGTTTATCATCAGTGCTAGTTTGTGACTAGAAAAATCAACTGTGAGGAAAGTTAGCAACCACAAACAATCCACCCCTCAGTTAACTACACCTCTACCAGCACCTTCAGAACACCTAAGTTAACTGCTTCATCCAATTCTCCAGCCTAGTTCTCTCTGGCTCATGTGTGGAGACCCAGAAGACACACAAAAAACTTAGGTCACTCTGCTGAGTCTGTTCCTACACTGGCTCATTGGATCCTTAGAGCATCAGTTACTAACTCATGCAATGTACCACTGAAGTCAGTGGAATAGAAGAACCTGGAGCCCAATTCTGTCTCACTCCATTTCGACCACATCACCTGATCTGCAGCCTTCAGGAAAAGTCAGCCAATGTGCTTCTTCAATAGTATACTCTTTGGGGCTGGAGAGATGGCTCAGTGGCTAAGGACACTGTCTGCTCTTACAGAAGACCCAGGTTCTAATCCCAGAACCCACATGATGGCTAACAAACATCCTTAACTCAGTTCCAGGGATTCCAATGCCTTTTTCTGTCCTCTGTGGGTACTACATGACATGGGTGCACTTACATACATGCAGGCAATACAATCATACACATAAAATAAAAATTAATAAATCAAAAAGTTTAGGGGCTGAAGCATTGGCTCAGTGGTTAAGAGCACCAGCTGCTCTTACAGAGGACCAGGTTTCAATTCCCCACACCCACATGGCAGCTAACAACCATCTGTAATTCCAGTTCCAGGGGATCCAATGCCCTCTTCTGACCTCAAGGGGTATTGCATGACATGGGTGTACTTATGCAGACATATAAATACAATAATACATATAAAATAATATATAAAATTTTTTAAGTTTTAAAAAGAAATACTATATTGTCCTTCCCAAAGGCCTTGCAGACATATAAATACAATAATACATATAAAATAATATATAAAATTTTTTAAGTTTTAAAAAGAAATACTATATTGTCCTTCCCAAAGTCCTTCCTTTCAGTATCCATCTCCCCTCATGTTTTAGG
Organism: Rhizomys pruinosus; assembly: GCA_009823505.1. NCBI lineage: Eukaryota > Metazoa > Chordata > Mammalia > Rodentia > Spalacidae > Rhizomys > Rhizomys pruinosus. The sequence goes on from VZQC01002950.1 coordinate 2,769,937, forward strand.
GGAGACCAGCTCCCTCTTCTTGCCTCTTGAGGAGGAAAACATTTTTATAAAATAAACTTTCATGTCAAGTATCTCTCCTCTAGAATTTGCCAGACCCTTACTATGTCTCTTGTGCTATATTAAATACTTCACATGCATTTTGATACCTAAATCTTTTTCTTAGATATGACTGATGCTGAAGTCTAAGAAGATGTTAGCAAAACTCAAGCCTCGATTCATGATGTCAGACTGAGTTATCGCCCTTTCTGTTCTGTCACAATGCCTCAGGGCCACAATTGACAACTCAAGCATCTTTGCTACCACAGTGAATGCTGGTCAGTGGAATACAATATTTACTTTGTCATATAAACACAGCAGAGCAGAGGGAGGAGAGAGAGAAAAGAACAAGCAGCTCTCAGACGAGGGAAGAAAGGGCTTTTCTATAAACAAAGCTCCCTTACATTTTGCTTTCAAAGAATTTCTCAAAAGCAGCAAACACTCCAAAATAAATTAGTGTTGGAAAGCAGAAGAATGAATCAGCAAAGCCAGGCTTGGTGGTGATGTCTGTAATCTCACCACTCAAGACACAAAAGCAGAAGGATCACAAGTTTCAGAACAGCCTGTGCTATAAAGTGATTTCTGGCTAGTCTGGATTAAGCAGTAAGTCGCTATGTAAAAACAAAGCAAAACAGAAAAGAATATGAAAATATTTCTTCCACGTTTTCTATGCCTTGGGTCCACAGAGCTTGGCAGAAAGTTCCTTCTAGTATGAAGCAAACTCTGGCACTGAAAAATCTAAAAGGGAAGGTATATTCTGTGTTTGTCTTCACAGCATCATGAAGTATTCATAAGATTAACTTCGACACCAGCAGACATGCTAGAAAACCTGGGAGATGTATAACAAGTTTGTTCACAAAGCGTTCATTACTTTCTGAATCACCGTCTCCAGGTAGACCAAAGTTGAGCTGTGTTAGCAAGCCCACTAAATCTATTTGTGGTTCCCTTTTTACTTCCTATTTCAAATCACTGTGTGCTCCCCCAACCCCAGTTTTGTCACTTGTCTGTATATATTCCATGACAAAAGACTGCCCGGGCATCTATATAAATAGTAATGACTGTAAACATTTCTGGTTTAAAATACATAGTGAAGAGCACAAAGGTGCTGTCTTCATTTGACAGACACAGAAACTCAGAACAGAGATGAGAGCACTTGCCCAAACAAACTAGAAAGAAGAGCAGCTTCCCTGGATGTGAGTTTAATACCTAATCTGACTCCACACTCAGATTCTCCCTGTTATACCATACGATCTCCCTGAAGCCACAGACCTTTCTGAAATGGGAAAAACAGGGTGTCCTTGAGTATGAAAAAAACTTTCTTGTCTCAAGTATGCCTAACTCTGGACAAGGTACCATACATTCACCATCACGCAAAACTTCCATTGAGTTAATGGTTTGGGTCTTTGTCCCACAGTCTCCAAGGATAAAATTCACAGACCACATGAAGGATGAGTTCATAAAGGAGTAAGGTTTGGAGGGGTATAAATTTTATGCGTGTGAGTGCTTGCCTACATATATATGTGTACCGTGTGTGTGCAGGTGCCTACAGAGGCCAGGAGAGGGCATAAGATCTCAGGGACCTGGAGTTAAAAGTGTTTGTGGGACACCATGGGGGCGCTGGAAATCAAACTGGAGTCCTCTGAAAGAGCAGCGAGTGTTCTTAGCTCTGAGCCATCTCTCCAGCCCCTAAAGAGGAGTTTTAATTATAGAAAGTTTAAAAAAGAAGGATTGAGGCTGGAGAGATGGCTCGGTGGTTAAGAGCACCAACTGCTCTTGCAGAAGACCTGGGTTCAATTCCCAGCACCCACATGGTGGCTAAGAACCGTCTTTAACTCCGGTTCCAGGGGAATCCAATGCCCTCTTCTGACCTCCGTGGCACTGCAGGACACAGAAGCACCAACCTACATGCAGACAGTACACTCATACACATAAAAAATAATATATACATAAATAAATAAATTTTAAAAAAAGAAGAAGGATTTAGGGATTACAAAAAGGAGTAAAGCTCCAGGAAGCAAGCAAAGCTCTGGAAGGAACCAAGGGAAGGTTGCCATAAAATAAAACTCCTTAGGTTTCAGGAGGGGATCTACAAGGGGTACCACTGAGCATCCAGGACTTTTCTGGAATTTTCTGCAGAAAATGGACAAAGATGGGGATGATTTCTATTGTGATCAATTGATTTTCTGAGTACCTTGAATGTTGAGCCAAAAGTGGACCCACAGGCTCTGGACCTGCTCCGCTGGCCCAACCCCAACCAGTGGTCATGCTCTTGATGGCCCCCGTTCATGTCTGCCTTGCCTTGCTAGAATCGACTGTCTGCTGGCCATCAACCATGGACAACATTGCTATTCAATGCTCTTACAAAGGTGTTACTGGTTTCCAATTATCATAGAGTCTCTTGCCTAGAGAGATGTCCCATCCTGAGTTCTGCCAAGTCTCTCAAGTCTCTTAGGTCCAAGTGGAACAAAAACCACTGAGGATCTGTAGCATAAACACAGTCCCATAAAACACATGCCTTATGGTCCTCTGCCAATAACAACTTGCTACCACAGGCAGCCCCTACAAGGAAATGTAAAAAAAAAAATCCTAGCTAGTTGTTCTCAAACCTGGCTCCACACCAGAAACCATTGAACGGATTTTTTTTTTTGGTCCATTTGTTTGGTTTTCTTTTTTTTGTTTTGTTTTGTTTTTTTTTTTTTTTTTTTTTGAGACTGTCTCATTGTAGCCCAGGCTGACTTCAAACTTGCTATGTAGCCAATGGACAACCTTGAACTTCCTGATCCCTCTTGCCTAGGTCAGTTGCTACATCCAGCTATGTATTCTAAATGTTGATTAGTAATCTAATTTATTTATTTATGAACAATTTGGCTAATTGTTCTCCCACTGAGCTAAGCTACCAGCTCTGAGCTGCTTATTAAAAATACATAGTCCAGGGGCTGGAGAGATGGCCTAGTGGTTAAGAGCACCGACTGCTCTTACAGAGGACCCGGGTTCTATCCCCAGCACCCACATGGCAGCCGAGAACCGTCTGAAACTCCAATTCCAGGAGAACTCCAGCTCCAGGGGAATCCGAGACCCTCTTCTGACCTCCGCAGCATTGCATGACACGGGTGCACAAACTTGCATGCAGACAGTACATTCATACACATACAGAAATAAATAAAATTAATAAAAAATATTTTAAAAAATACATAGTCCATGTTAACCAAGGGTTCCACGGACCTTCAAATGACAATGGCCACTGCCCTGGCTCTCGGTTACCCGTCAGAACTTGATGGTAAGACCCTATTGCTGAAGCCATTACATACTTGAGCTGTAGAACAAACGGGTAGAAATCAAGCTGGTGCTGACTTGAGAGCCTCATCTCTATTGGCTAGTGTTCATAGTGCTGGAAAGTACTATACATGCTTTGGAAGGCAAAAATAATCATCAACCTTACCCAGCAACGAAGCCTTTGATCTACAATAATAACTGATCTGGCAAGATACGCCCACTGGTGCAATAGTAGCAGGATTAGGGAGTAACCAACAACTGTCGAATTGGATTTAAGGTCCGCTATATCTGACATTGATATCAAGATACAGGAGTCAGGCTTAGACAGATCACAGGATACAGGAGAGAGCCTGATACCAGTATTCTACTTAATAGATATCATATTAAACTGGCTCCTAATGAATTACTGTTATACCTATAGACTAATGCATCTCTCAACTCTCACCAGAGAGGTTCCATTATGCAACACAGATGGTGATTAACGCAGAAACCCACACTGACCAACCATGCAGAGAACAGTAGGCTGCAGAGTGTTCATCCTTGAATGGAGCACATATGTCAAACCTCTGTATCTTAAAGCTCAGGGATCATTGTGGAAGACAGGACAGAAACATTCTAAGAACCAGAGGTAATGGACAACGTTCACAAGGAAGCAGTTTTCCAGACAGCTGGTCAATTACTTGTATGAACACACAACAGCAATGGAAACAGGATGCACAACTCTCATGCAAGCTCAAACCGGACAAAAATCCTAGCATAGACATGGGTAAGTGGGTAAGAAATCCCAACACAACCTAAGGAATTTTTAGCAACGGATGGCTGCTGGGGGAAGGAGAGACGGTCTCTTTCAAGTATGGGACTCTTGGTAAGTTAACCAGGTTACAGTGGGTGGACCCACTGAAAGACATTTGGGGATGCAAATTAGACTCTATCGGCTTTAGTGTGTGTGTGTGTGTGTGTGTGTGTGTGTGTGTGTGTGTGTGCGCGCGTGTGTAATAGAGTACATTACATTGGATGGGGCAATAAGGGGAGGTGCAGATAGACAAAGGGATCCAAATGCCATCAAACTGTATTGTACAAAAATTGCAAAACTTCAATAAAAAATACACATTCCACAGTCCCACCCCAGAACCATGAAGCCAGTGCACCCAAAGGGGAGAAATCTGTAAAATAATAATTTATAATCCTAGCAGTTTCTAAAACACAAGCATATTTAGGAACCAATAAACTAGAGAAACGAGAAGGTTTGGGGAGGGGGCGGGTTGCTGGTTGGTTGGCTTTCCATTTTAAGATGCAGAATCTGGTGTGCCGACCCAGGGCTTTGATCCCAACAGAGGAAGGAGGATCTCTGTGAGATCAAGGCCAGTCTTGTCTACATAACGAGTTCTGCGCCTGCTGGGACTACAGAGAGATCCTGTCTCATTAAACAACAAAAAAGATACAGAAGCCAAAATGTGTAAACCCCTCCTCGGACTTCCATACACTACTTACTGCCTTTTTATGTTTTTATGTACATACTGCTTAGAGAACCATCTTAAGAAGCATTTGAAGGCAGCACTGTCCTGAAGAAATAGAACATGACCCACAAATGGGAACCATATATAGAATTTTACATTTTCTAGTAATCTTGTCCAAAAAAAATTAAAAGGAGCCAAAATTCATTTTAATAACACTTTAATTACCCTAAAATATCATTTCACCTTTTAATCATCATAAAATATTATTGTATTCTATTCTCATAGGCTCATTCTTTACAACCTGGTATGTATTTTATGTGCACAGCATGTCTGAATTCATACTGACCCCATTTCAAATACCCAGCAGCCACATGGGAGCAGAGTTACCACATTAGTCAACACCTATAAACCACAGCAATGGTTCATTTGTATGCAGTCTCCACAGTAAGCAGAGACCAGAGTGGGGTTACATGACACACAGCTGTCAACCTGTATAGATGCTAATCTCATTTCTAATTCTCTAGAGACCAGGCAAAAAGACAAGGTTCAAAGGTAACTCATCCCAGGACTCATTTCAGGAGAGAAGTAAAGAGTAGAACATGTTCCAAAAAAGGAAAAGATTTAGGGTTGACAAGATGGCTCAACCAATAAAGATAATCCAAGTTTGATGCCTGAGACCCACATAGTAGAAGAGAACTGATACCGACAAGTTGTCCTTTGTGCCTGCTGACTCATATCCACACTCACACATAGCATAAAAATAAACATAATTCAAATTTTAACAAGATAAGATTTAGACAGAAAAAGATTTCCCCAGACTACTGGCCAGATGAGCCCTCATGTTAACATTTAAAAATATAGGATATGGCTGATGAGTTGGCTCAGTCAAGTGCCCACCCTGCGTAAGGACCTGAGTTTGAGCCCTAAACCCACATAAAAAAGCCAGGTGTCGGCTGGACAGATGGCTCAGACACGCCCACAGGCCAATCCATTAGAGAAAATTCCCCAGTTGAGGGTCCCTCTTCCCAGGTGGGTTAAGTATATGACTGAGGGATGACCGAGGCCCCCTAGCACAGCAACCTTGGTTGTTGTCTCTTAGGCCCTATTCACATTTTGTTTGTTTGTTCTTTTAGATAGATTCTCTCACTATGTGGGTTCGTTTCCCACATAGCAGCTAAAAACCATCTTAAGTACCGGGCATGGTGGCATGCCTTTAATCCCAGGACTCGGGAGGCAGAAACAGGTGGATCTCTGTGAGCTCAAGGCCAGCTTGGTCTACAGAGCGAGCTCCAGGCCAGCGGGGAATAAAGGGAGACCCTGTCTCAAAAATACAACAAAAAAAAAAAAAAAAAAAAAAAGCCAGGCATCATGGTGCATATTTGTGAATCCGGTGTTGAGGAAGCAAACAGGAGAATCCCTGGCCAGGCAGCTTTGCCTAATTGATGAATTCTGGGCCAATGAGAGAATCTATCTAAAAAAAAAAAAAAAAAATGTGAATAGGGCCTAAGAGACAACACCCAAGGTTGTCCTGCTGGGTGGCCTCAGTCATCCCTCAGTCATTGACCTAACCCACCTGGGAAGAGGGAACCTCAACTGGGGAATTCCCTCTAATGGACTGGCCTGTGGGCATGTTTGTGAGGCATTTTCTTGACTGTTGAGTGATGCGTATCCTGGACTGTACAAGAAAGCAGGCTGAGCACAGGCCAGAGGAGCAAACCAGTAAGCAGTGTTCCTCTGTGGTCTCCGCTTCAGTCGTGCCTCCATACTCTTGCCTTGAGTTCCTGCCTTGGTTTCCTCGAAGATGTACTGCGATCAGGAAAAGTAGGCAAATAAGCTCTTTCCTCCCCAAGTTGATTTTGGTCAGAATATTTTACCACAATAATAGAGAACAAACTAAGACAGTTGTCCTCTGTTTTCCAAACACATGCCTATACACATGCATAAACACACACACACACACACACACACACACACACACACACAGTATGGGTTAAGTTCATACTACAAAAATAATCTTCCTGAGTAAGGACCATATTCTGAGCCTACTGAAAGGGTACTGATTATCTCCAAGGCATCAAGCACATTGTGGTTAAATCTCTACTATGACAGCCAGCTGACACAGCAAAAACAAGAATGCTTTGACCATTAAAATAGTGACACCAGGCAATAGTAGATCATATTCACAGTGATCCTCTAAAGCACTATAATGGCTCTTCCCATTTGTTCCTCACAGCACTCCTTTAAGGTGCACAGAAGGGATGCCTGTCCCTGCTTTAGACTAAGGAAATGAAGTTCAAACCAGTTATATGTTTGCTTAAGATAGTTGGTGAATGGTATAGTTTCTTCCCATAAAGCTCTCTGGTCCATATGGGAATTCAACCTTGACCTCATTATCAGCAATCTCCCAGCAGCTACCTGATGCAGCTGTAAATACCATTAATTCACTTTTCAAAGGCCTTTCCTCTTCTAATAGATTAAGTTCCAGTTAGCCTCCTGTGCACCCCCTCCACTGTGCCTGCCTTCTCTAATCATGAATCTCCCTGGAAGGTGTAAATGCCTTTGCCTCAGGCAAGGACGCCTTTTCTACAGCGGGGGCGTGGAGCTGCATGCAAGCTTTAATGTGGGAACCTCACTCCAGCTGTCTAAGTGGAGGTAATTTGCAAAGTCACTCAGAGAGACCAGGAAGGGTTTTGAGCAGGAATGTGAAGCAATGGGATGGAAGTGTTTAGGCCAGGTGAATGGCGAAAGCAGAAATTAGGAGAATCTAAAATTAAAAAGAAGGGCCCGTGAATGGCTTAGCAGATGGAGGTACCTGCCCTACAAGCTTGACTATCTTTGTGTGATCCCAGAACCCAGGTAAAGGTGGAAGGAGAGACGTGAATCCACAACATTGTCCTCTAACCTCCATGTGCATATTCCCCATCATATATACACATAATATTTTAAATTTATACTTTAATTTAAAAGAAAAAATAGCAACAGCAACAGTGGTCAGTATCAGGCTGGGTTCTTCCTGTCATTCAGGGTCTTAGCTATCCAGCACCAACTGTGGCCATCCCATTACTACTAATTAAATCCCTTAATTTCTGCATAGCATCTATCACTCAGATGTCTTTAGTTATCTGTTCCCACCCCACGGTGAATGTAAGGTGAAAACACAAACCCTCTCTTCGTCTTTTTTTTTTCAAAGCCAATTTTTAATGAAGCTTTGTGTATTTCATACAAAATTTCCAATCAAATCTAGACTCATGCCCCCTTCCTTGCCCTCCCACCCCACCAGAGCTCACACATTCTGCCAAACATGTCTTTCATCTTTTTCTCAGTCTCTTTTAAAATTTTCGATGCAGAAGTTTACTGTTTCGAGCAGAGATCCACTGTTTCAGTTGGTTCTTTGACCCAGTCCTTCTGCCGTGGTTGGTTGTCGTTCGTATTCTCTCCAATTTGCATCACTCCAAAATATGCATATATGCATGCCACATATATCATAGGTTTTAGCATCTTCTTTTTTTTTTTTGGTCTTTTCGAGACGGGGTCTCCTTGTAGCCCCAGCTGTCCTGGAACTTGCTCTGTAGACCAGGCTGGCCTTGAACTCACAAAGATCCACCTGCCTCTGCCTCCCAAGTGCTAGGATTAAAGGCGTGCACCACCACGCCAGGCTGGCATCTTCAACTTATGATTTTTTTTTTCTTTATTAGGTTAAAAGATGTCATGTTTGAAGGCTCCTCAGGGGTCACTCAGGTTTTGGAGGGGGGCAGGGAGCCTCTGGCTCCTTTTGGCTTTTCATTTACCAGTTCCATCCACTCGAGGACAAAGTCAAGTCTTGCTAGACCAAGCTTCCCTTTTTGAAGCATGAGCAGACTTTCCTCTTTATGGACTGGACACTGGCTGAAGTCCCATTAGTGGATCTCCAAGACCTTCCTGCACAGGAAGACTGATGACCACATTTACAGGACATTTCAATAGATGCCCCCATGCATAGTCCCCTGGGACTTAGTTGACCTCTGAGGACAAGGAACAAAGTTATCCCTTAAGACCCTTGGCCAAATCGGTATGGGCATTAAGTATGGTCATTAAGCATCCAGAAAGGCTAAGTTACACCAGCCTGATACTTTTAACTACTGTATAATATTTTAGAAAATGCTTGGATAAAAGCATTTTCTAAATATTCAAGCAGCCTTGTATAAGAAATACTAAGAAACACTCCCATAAAATAAATACTGTAGTTAGACATAATGTCATGACATACTAGTTTTATCCTCATTCTTTTGATCTTATATTACTCTAAAATATGCATACATACCCTCCACCTATATACCAAAAATTCCTAAGTCTGAAAATAAATGGTAGCTTAGTTCTAGAACCTTTTCAATCTTTTAGTATTTGTTGAGTTTTTTTCTGTGTCCCAGTATGTAGTCGATTTTTGAGAATGTTCTGTGGGGTACAGAGTAGAAATTGTATTCTCTGGTATTTGGGTGGAATATTTGGGAGATATTTGTGAGGTCCATTTGGTGTATCATGTTATTCAGTTCAGATGTTTCTCTGTTTATTCTTTGTCCAGTTGACCTTTCCAAAGGGCTCAGTGGGGTATTAAAGTCCCCTACTATGAGTGTGCTGGGATTAATCTGTGCCTTGAGGTCCTGAAGAATTGTCTTTATAATGTTTGGTGCATCAGAGTTTGGTGCATATATATTCATGATTGTGAAATCTTCAGGGTCAAGTGTTCCTTTGATAAAGATGTAATGGCCCTCTTTGGCTCTTCTGATTTCTTTTACTTTAAAAACTATTTTGTCTGATATTAAAATAGCAACTCCTGATTTCTTTTTGATACCATTTGCTTGGAATATTTTTTCCCATCTTTTCACCTTAAGTTGGTGCCTATCCTTGAAACTGAAATGAGTTTCTTGTAGACAGCATATAGATGGGTTCTGTTTCCTAATCCATTCTCCCAGTCTAAGTCTTTTGATTGGGGAATTTAGTCCATTAATATTTGAGGTTATAATTGAAAGATGTGTGTTGTTTCCTTTCACCTTATTATCCATTTGCATTTTTGGTCTAGGTTTCTACTTCTGCAGTTATGCTTTTATTAATTTCTCTTTCTAGGTGCCTGGGGGTAGTTGCTCCTCTCTTCTGTCCTTTGAATTGCTTCAAGTATTCTCTGAAGGGTTGGTTTTCTGGACATGTATTCTTTCATCTTGTTTATGTCATGGAAGATTTTTCTTTCTCCTTCAACTATAATCGACATTTTTGCTGGGTAGAGTAACCTGGGTTGGCATCTATAGTCCTTTAACACTGAGAACGCTTTGCTCCACGTTCTTTTTGCTTTCATAGTTTTCACTGAAAAGTCAGTTGTAATTCTGATGGATTTCCCCATGTATGTCACTTGTTGTTTTACAAACCCTCTCTTCTACCCACAGCGATGTGACCTTTATGTGGGCCCCCAGGGTAAACATTCATAGTGAATGAGCATTTTACTCTGCTGAATGGGCCAAGCCAAATATTTAACACAGATTACAGGATATATCGCTGCATCTTCCCACTAACCCAAAGGATTGAGTTTTATCATCTGCCTTTTATAGATCCCCATGAGCTTAATGTGAAGTGACCTATGTTGTTGTCACTAATAATTCCTTCAGAACCCTTTCCTCAAAAAAAAACTTTCCTTCATTCAGCCTCACTCAACACTGGAGACTGCTGGCCCTAGGCTTCTGGAAGGATTTCTTCAACTGCATTTGTACTTGTTACTCAGCTTACTGCTGTGACCTGGCATGATGCAAGTTACAGAAGGTATTATTTGGGCTCACAGTTCCAGGGGACAGAGCCCATCGTGGCAGGGAAGGGATGGCAGCAGGAGTGGGAGGCAGAGACAGCAAAAGCCTGGACACTGGAGAGCCGCTAGGGGGTGTACACAACCAGCAGACAACAAAGAGACCCTGTGTCAAAGAAGGTGGAAAATGAGTATCAACAACCAAGGTTGTCCTCTAATTTCCACACACATAATGTGGTACATCTTACATACACATACCATAGATATACATGCAGCATACACAAAGAATTTCTATTTTTTATGTGCATGAATACCTATTGCACATAGTCTGAGAAAGAATACTGTAAACTATGCATGATTTGTACTTTGGTGGGAAGAGAAATCAAGAATTATCTCATATGTTGGCCATGCTAGGTTGTCGATTTTTTTTTTTTTCCATGTGTATGAATGTACTGTCTGCATGTAGGTCTGTGCACCCGTGTTGTGCAATGCTGCAGAGGTCAGAAGAGGGTCTCGGATTCCCCTGGGACTGGAGTTAAAGACAGTTCTCAGCCGTCATGTGGGTGCTGGGGATTGAACCTGGGTCCTCTGCAAGAGCGGTCGGTGCTCTTAACCACTAGGCTATCTCTCCAGCCCCTAGGTTGTCGATTTTTAAATGTACTCTCCTCACCGTAATCAACAAATACCTCATTTCTTTGAGGACTAAGCAAAAATATGAGTTAATCTTGGTCAAATAAATTCTGTTGGAATAGAGCTAAGGAGCAGATGCTCTTAATGTAATACTGTGGAGATCAAAGGATGGATCTGGGCTGAAGAGATGCTGAGCAGTGAGGAGCACTGGCTGCTCTTTCAGAGGACCTGGTTTGGTTCCCAGCACCCACATGGTGGCTAATACCCATCTCTAACTGCAGTTCTAGGAGATCTGATGCCCTCTTCAAGCCTCTGTGGGCATTGCACAACATGGGTGCTCCTACACACAGACAGGCAAAACATTCATACACATATAATAAAAATTTTTTTAAATATTTTTTTAAAAAGAGTGGATCAAGACCCGTGAGCCAGTTGATGGGCTTTCAAATAATTCCTGATTTTACACTTTTGTCAAAGCCATGTATTTACTCTTGTTTGTTGTTTTGTTTGGTATTTGTTTTGTTTTGGCTTGGGGGGGTTGTTTTTTTTTGAGACAGGGTCTCCCTGTAGCCCCACTGGCCTAGAACTCACTATGTAGACCAGGCTGACCTCAGTCTCACAGAGATCTACCTGCCTCTGCCTCCAAAATGCTTGGATTAAAGGTATACACCACTATGCCCAGCCACACATTTATTCATAAATATACATTATTCAGTTGTATAAAGACCAAATCAAAATTAAACAAGGATGCAAGAAGTCAGTGGTGGCACATATTTATAATAATTCCAGCACTCAGAAGGCTGAAGCAAGAGGATTGCCTCACGTTCAAGGCCAATCTAGGGCTACACAAATAGGTCCTGTCTCAAACATACACACACACACACACACACACACACACAGAGAGAGAGAGAGAGAGAGAGAGAGAGAAGAGGTCAGATGTCAGTTCGCTCTCAAATTCATCCATAGATTAAATGTAATCCCTGGGAAAATCCAGAATTCTTTATAGAAATTGACTCATTGATTTCACAGTATTAGCAGAACTGAAAGGGAAACACAGCACAATTCTAAGAAAGTAGAACCAAGGTTCGGGCCACAGCTCAGTGGTAGAACATTTGCCTAGCACGCACAGGGCCCTGGTTTTGATCCCCTAGCATGACAACATACTTCTTTAAAAGAACAACTTAAGGGAATTCATGCTGACTGATGTGTAAGTTATTATAACGTTATTTATTAGGGGTGGGAGGAAAATAAAATAAAATAAAATAAAGCTATCTATCATCAACAAGAAATGTGATGGTGAAAAGACATAATCATAAATCAATAGAACAAAAGTGGGAGACTCCAAAAGCAGATGCACACACATGGTAACTCATTTACAATGGAGATGCACACACACACACATACACACACACACACACACACACATGGTAACTCGTTTACAGTGAAGGAGATGCACACACATGGTAACTCATTTACAATAGAGATGCACACATACATGGTAACTCATTTACAGTGAAGGAGATGCACACACATGGTAACTCACTTACAGTGAAGGAGATGCACACACATGGAAACTCATTTACAATGAAGGAGATGCACACACATGGTAAATCATTTACAGTGAAGGAGATGCACAAACATGGTAACTCATTTACAATGAAAGAGCAGCTCCAGTTCAGTGGTGGAAAGGATTATCTTGTGGTACAGAAAGATCAACTCCATCCTTACTTTACATCATAGTTTTACTTTAAAAAAAAAATCTCAAAACAATCTATGTGGGGTTACACACACTACAATCCCAACACTCAAGTGGTTGAGGCAAGTCATCTTTAGCTATAGGCAGTTCAAGGGCTCCCATGGGTTACATGAGACTGTCTTGGAAAAAAAATTTAAACAATAAACCTCAACAGCTCAAATGTAATCATAAAACTAAATATAATTGCTGGGCGTGGTGGTGCATACCTTTAATCCCAACACTTGGGAGGCAGAGGCAGGTGGATCTTTGTGAGTTCAAGGCCAGCCTGGTCTACACAGCGAGTTCCAGGTCAGCTGGAGCTACAAGGAGACCCTGTCTCAAAGAGACAAAACAACAACAACAACAACAAAAAACTAAATATAAGCACCAAAATTCTAAAAGATCTCAAAAGACAACATAGAAAACTTTGGAACCTGAAAATATTGCTTCAATTATACCCATAAATTCAATGAACTGGGTTTGGTTACTATTTTGCTCAGTGTAAAAGCACTGCTAAAGAAGTGAAAGGGCAGACCCCAGACTGGGAGAATTGTTGGTAAAATAGAACTGTAAGTATACTATATAAAGAAAACTTAAGGCAGCATGGTGGCACATGCCTATAATCCCAGCTCTTGGGAAGTGCAGGCAGAAAGATCAAAAGGCATATGCCACCATCCCTAAGGATGTCCAATTGCTTTTCTTTTCTCTTTTCAATGATGTGTATGTGTTTTACCTACATGTATGTGAGTGCATCCATGCATGAAATGCCAGAGCAGAGGCCAGAAGAGGGCAATCGAACCCCTGGAACTGGAGTAATGGATGATTATTAGCTGCTATGTGAGTGCTGGGAATCGAACCTGGGTCCTCTGCAATAGCAGCCAGTGCTCTTAACCACTAAGCCATCTCTACAGCCCGTGGCCCAATGCACATTTACTATGTATTTTTTCCTCAGAGGAAATGAAAGCGTATATTCACGCAAAGACTTGTACACAATGCTCATGACGGCTTCATTTGGAATAACCTAAAATTGGAAATAACCTAGTTTCCCTCAACAATGGAATACCGCTCAGTAATGAAAAGGAACAAATTGCCAATAAATACAATGTGTGACAATCTCAAAATAATTTACAGACTGAAAAAAAAGCCACACAGTCCTGTACAATTCCCTCTATATAAAGCCCTTGACTCTCTTCTGCAGCATGGTCTTTCTCTGGTTGTTTTCATCATTCTCTTTTTTAATTGTATGTATATGAGTGATTTAATTGCATGTATGTAAGTGTACCCATGTGTACAATGCCTGTGGAGGCCAGAAGAAGGTAACAGACACCCTACAGGTGGCTGTTAACTACCATTTAGGCACTGGGAATCAAATCCTGGTCCTCTGCAGGAGCAACCGATGCTCTTAGCCCCTGAGCCATCGAGTCCCCTCTCATTGCTGAGATGATGAAGCTGATGATTGGAGTTCACATCTTGAGTATATATTGGGTAAACATGAACAAACATATTCATGTGGCTTGCAATTTCCTCTTTAACTAGGTTTATAGTATTTGGTTTGGTTTTACTTAGTTTTTGTTATGTCATCTCACTTTGTAATAACACTGTTTTCAAGGTGCACTACTGGTCACTATAAAATTTCAGTGGCAATGTCAGTTTGCAAACAGTAATAGTTGTTGGCACATGCCTATAAACCCAGCACTTGGGAGGATTACATGTTCCAGTCCAGCCTGTGAAAAAAAAAAGAAAAAAGAAACAAAAACCCAAAACCTAAAAAAAAATAATAATAATAACAATAACAAAATATCTAGAAAAACCACAGATTTACAGATTCTAATAAGCAGGCCAGAAGCAAAAGTCATCCTAAATGAGATGAAAAGTTACATCATTCTCCTGTTCTATATAATGAAGTATCACTCATCTATAATGAACCTATTGTACCTTAATTTGTATATAAAGAACAGTTAATAACTATTCAGTATAAAACTCAAAAATTCACATTAGAATTTCTTAGAAGCCACACAACCAAAAGATGCTGAAAAGGAAGTTATCTTGATGCGATCACAACTGCAATCCACTTTTTTTTTTTTTTTTTTTTGGTCTTTCCGAGACAGGGTCTCCCTATAGCCCTAGCTGTCCTGGAATTTGCTCTGTAGATCAGGCTGGCCTTGAACTCACAGAGATCCGCCTGCCTCTGCCTCCCAAGTGCTAGGATTAAAGGCGTGCGCCATCATGCCCAAATGCAACCCACTTTTATTCACACGTGGTAGACAATGCTATTATTGAGCACTCATTTTTCCCGAATATATAAGGTCTTGGGTTTGTGGTTCAAGGAAGATTCCGAGGCAGTTTGCCCCTTTGGGCAGAAGTTCTATTAGGGGAGTTCTAATACCATGCAAAGATAAGCCTAAGTGACAGTTCCGTTGGTTTCAAAGAGAGGGGAGACATTTCATGCCATGTGGTTGATGAGTTGCCCACAGTACTTGCCTATAGTCAGGTTGTCTCTGCTCCCTCGGCTCCAGGGGACTGGACAAAGCTTAGGCCATTTAGTTCATCTATGTCCACCACACAGAACATACCACCTGTAGCCCTTTGGTTACATAGGGTCTTGGGGGAAGTGAAATTTACAGACTCACGGGCAGATTCTAGTAGGTACCTGCCATTTCTTTGGCAGCAGCTATGAGGATAGAGGAAGAAAGAGGCTGCTCAAGTGGCCATGGGCTGAGTAGCCCCTAGCCCAAACCCAACAGAGCCCAGATGTGATCCAAGATGGTTTCTCTAAGAATCAATGCAGGGATCTGCTACCAATCAGAGTTGTCAGGTGAGACAAAGTCTGTTCTGCCACCCTGAATCTAATCCAGCCTTCCATGTCTTGAGGTTGAAACAAAGGCTGGTGCTGAAGATGTAACACGCACATCATGAGGCAAGTCAGTTGCAAAGCCAGAGGAGAAACCAGCTTCTTGTCTTGCAGTCTTCTGCTCTCTGAACAGAGCTGCTGTCTCCTCTTGAATAACCACTTCTGAAACAGCCTTCAGAAAGAACACAGCAAAGATTCTTCCAAAGAATGATTATCACACACAAACGTCCAAATTCCACATACATATACAGAATATCCTGACAGGGTTAGAACTAGATTAAGGAGTACAGGGCTAGGGAATCACTGGGTGAGTGAAGCCCTGGGTTCAATCCTCCAGCACTGCATAAGGTAGGTGGCGTAGTACAGACCTGAATGCCAGAACTCAGGAGGTGAAGACAGGAGGGTCAGGAATTTAGAGCCAGCCTGGACTTCATGAAACCCTGTCTCAAAAACAACATATACACACAAATGAAGATCAAGACCATCCTTGGCTAAATAGCAAGTTTGAGCCTGAGATATGTGAGATCCTTATCAGAAAATAAATACAAAGGTGGGTGTGCAATGGGAGCAATGATTTGTGAGACAGGACGGACCACAGTGATGAATACAAGCAAGTCGAAAGTCTGTTGTAGGGAGAGCAGCACAGGAAATTGAAAGATACACAAAATAAAAAGTTTGTAGACTGCAGGGAATAAAGATCATCTCAAGTAGCAGGACCAGTACCAACATAGTCGTCCCGAATTTCTTTTTAAACAGGATTCTTCTATGTAGCCCAGGCTGATCTGAAACTCAGGAACTGCCTGCCTCAGCCTCCACAGTTTCTCAACTTCAGGCACATTATCACCACATTGGGCCCCAATGCATCATCTTTAAGACAATAGTCTCCTTTTTGGAGCCTTGGGCCAGAGTCATGATTCTGGTTTTCTTCCCAAATGCACCAGGCTCAGCTACTCACTCCGACTGGGCAAATGATAAACAGTAATGGTGAAGCCAAAAAGGATTGTATTCAGTTCAGTCATACTGGGAAGGAACAGGAGAAGTGCCCTCTGCTGCATTCTTCAGAGTGCTAACAAGATGTCGAGATTAAGTAGAAGAGGAACAACAGTGGATTCAAGAAGTTAAGTAGTAGTCAGAGTGGTCAAAAGTCTTTCAAACTGTGGACAGGTTGATCCGTACTTCAAGATTGTTATGCAGAGCCTTGTGTGCAAAACTGCTGATTGCTGCTGCCTGGGGGTATGTTCTACCTCTGTCACAAGATGTTTGTCAGTGAGACCTGTTGTTCTTGTACTCCAAGATAACTGCTGGACAGAATGACTCAGAGAAGGGACTAGAGAGGCAAGATGGAGTTGGTCAGGCCTTCAGGATGAGGTTAATGACTGGAAACTTCTAAGTGACATTCAGGCAATCTAAAAGAAGGTTTAAAAGCTGGCAGTTGATGGGGCTGGAGAGATAGTTCAGTGGTTAAGAGCACTGGCTGCTCTTGCAGAGGACCCAGGTTCAGTTCCCAGCCCCCACACAGCTAACAACTGTCTGTAACTCCAATTCCAGAGGATCCAACGCTGTCTTCTGACCTCTGCTAGCAGTGCACAACATGGAGCATTCACACATATACACACAGTACACCCATGCATGTAAAGTAAAAGAATAAGTAAAAAGGATTTTGAAAGATGGCAGCTGATTATCTGTTGATTGTGGTATCAGTCTTAAAGTAGGAAGGGGAGGGGTTGCTAATTTTAGATAAACACTGACTAAATGATTAACAGTTGTGTGTGCAAGCCTGGCTGGTGACACACATTTTTAATCCCAACACTTGGGAGGCAGAGACAGGCAGATCTCTTTGAGTTCAAGACCAACCTACTCTATACTGTAATTTCCAGGCCAGCTGGGGCTACATAGTGAGACCCTGTACAAAAATAAGCATATATGTTTGTAGAATTGAGCAGGAAACCTAGCCCAAAGTTCAGGCTAGCAAAGGAGACAGAAGCCAAATAAAGGGAGACAGGCCAAGCTTTTAGTCACCTATCAGGCGCCTATGCCTCCCAGTGAAGAATCAGTCCTTTTTTTGGCAAAAGCAACCTCAGAGTCCCTGCTACTGCCTGATTAACATGTTTGCAGAGTGGAATGTAATAAATTGTTGAGAACCATAAGGAAGACAAGTCTGATAAAAGTGAGCTTCCTTTGTCCTTCCCCCAGAATGCTCCACTTCTCTAAACAAACAATAAACGAATATCTAAAGACTCTTCATTGAAAGGCATACCACATTACCACCCTGCTTTGAACACAAGATTATTGATTGGCCCTCTACCAGGTATCATGGGTTCCAACCAGCACCATCCCTACCCAAACCCTACCCATCCTTCCAGCCTCCTCCTCTATTTACAAAGGCTTTCTGCCTTCTACTTTGCCCATGGTCACTTGGTTCTCATCTTCCGGTGTTAGCCTGGACAGCCCCTGGGTATCTGCCACCTGTTATCAGCAAGCATCTCTCTATGAAAGTACAACCTATTTCTTATAGGCACCAGACTGTGCCTTTTCCTTATTAGTATGCCAGCCAGCACCTGCCTACACAACCACTGCCCAGAAAATATCTGTTGATCAACTGGCAAAGTGAAGAACTCACAGTGGCTTCTGAGCCTGACTTCCAAGGGTCTGTGGAGCTCTTGAAAGAACACAGAGTTTCTCTTCCTTCAATAGTTATCTGATTGGGTCCTGTGCCATTCGCGGAAGGGTACTGCTTTGAGAGACGTCCTCTTATACTGTGTGCTGAATAGCTTTAGTGTCAACTTGACACACCTGGGTTGAGGGAGCCTCAATTGGGGAATTGGCTCCATTGGATTGGCCTGTGGACACATCTGTGGAGTATTGTCTTGATGGTCGAGCAGTGTGGGAGGGCCTGGCCCACAATGAGTGGTGCCACCCTGGGCAGGTTGTTGTGTACAGTATAAGAAGGCGGGCTGGGCATGAGTCAGGGGAGCAAGCCAGTGAACAGTACTCCTTCATGGCCTGTGCTTCAGCTCCTGCCTCCAGGTTCCTGCCCTGAGTTCCTGCCTTGGGCTCCCTGAGTGATGAAATGTGACCCAGGAGATGTAAGCTGAATAAACCCTTTCCTCCCCAAGTTGGTGTTGGTCAGAGTGTTTTGTCACAGCAATGGAAGACAAACTAGGACATACTGCTTTGCCTGGTTTTGGTTTATAACTGATTCACACTTTATCACAATGTTATATACATAGTAATTCCATTCCTTCTAATGCCTAAGGCTGGTCTCCCTCTGTGGTGAAGATCCACAGTGGATTGTACTTATGAGGACTGGAACCGGAGAGCAAGTGGGAAAGAAAGAAAAGTGGGGCAGGAACAGAAGCGTGAGGTGGTTGCTAACTCGAGATCACTCGCATATGCAAATCTTAAGAGGAGAGGTTTCTTAACTAGGAGGAAATTTTGCACACACTCCATCCATCAGCTGCCTGAGTCTATATAGAACATCTAGCTGAATTTATGCATGCTAAAAATTATTCACTGTTTCCCTAAGATTCAACTTTAACTAGATTTACTTGCTAAATCCGGCAATCTTACTGTAGAGGACATGTGACAATACCTGGACAGGATGTTCACTGTGAACTTAGAGGAGGGGCTGGAGAGATGGCTCAGCATGGAAGAGCTGTACTGCTCTCTCAGAGGACCCAAGTCCAGTTCCCAGCACCTACGCAGGACAACTGTGGTAGTTTGAATGATAATGTCCTTTGTGGGTTCCAAGTGCTTGGACACTTGGTCCCCAGTCCAAAGTGCTGTTTTGGGAGGGTCATGGAACCTTAGGGAGGTATGGCCATGCCAGAGGAAGCACATCCCTGGGGGCGGGCTTGGAGAGTTCTCAAACCTTGCCGGATTTCCAGTTTCCCTCGCTTTCTGTGCCTGCTTGAAGATGTGGTGGTTTGACTTTCTATTCTGGCCACCATGCCTCCCCCTCATTGTGGACTCTTCTTCTGGAGCCATAAACCAAATAAACTCTTTCTTCTGTAAGTTCCCTTGGTCACGGTGTTTTATCACAGAACAGATGGGTAACTAATACTGATTCCCAACGGCTGTACCTCCAGCTCCAGAGGACCCTATGCCCACTTCTGGATTCCAAGGGCACCTACACTCACACATACACAAACCCATACACACATAAACGCATAGTGATTGTCTTCTGCTTCCTGTGCCTGCATGAAGATTTTGCCCCGGTCATGCCTCCCCCACCATGACAAACACCTATCCCTCTGGAACCATAAGCCAATAACCTCCTCATTCTATAAGTTGCCTTGATCACAGTGTTTTATCACAGCAACAGAAAAGGAACTAATGCACCCCTATAGCCCATAATGATTTAGTCTCAGATATTAGCAGTGCCACTGTCAAGAAGCCAAATTAAATCAGTAAGCTAAGGCAGGGAGCTGTGGCCATAGCTGGGTAGTAGAACATTTGCCTTGTATGTGTGAGGCCCTGGGTTCCATTCTTTGTATTGCAAACACACAAAACCTCTATAGGATCAGAAAAGAATATTGAAGCTGAGCATAGTAACATACACCTATAATATCAACATGTGTGGCAGGGAACATGGGGACTGTGGAGACCCAAACATCAAGGTGAACACAGAAAAGAAACAAGTTTACAGAGAAAGACAAAGCCTTTTCCCGCCTGAGCTTCATAGAAGAAACAGAGCATGTGCAAGCCAGTTTACAAAGACTTGAAGCTTTTCTTCACCCAGCCTTCAACTTATGAACAGAGGGGCATGCCTAAGAGAAACCTTTGCTCTACAATGGGAAGAGGTAGTGCCATGTAAACGTCCTATAAAGGGATATGTACCTTGTGGTCTAACTTTGGGTTTTACCTTCTGCTCTGAAGCCCACTTTCACTCTCAGGAATGCCAGCCCTTTTTTAATATACTGTCTTAATTTCTAATTCTAACTATGTTTCCCTGGTACAGTCCTTTGTCCTGTGTGGGAATGACTTTCCTGGAAATGACTCTTTGTGGGTTTTTTGTGTTTTGTTTTGTTTTTGTCTTTTTGAGATAGGGTCTCTCTGTAGCTCCAGCTGTCCTGGAACTCACTATGTAGCCCAGGCTGGCCTTAAACTCACAAAGATCTGCCTGCCTCTGCCTCTCAAGTGCTAGGATTAAAGGCATAGGCCACCACACCCAGTGGAAATGACTCTTTGTAACAATCCTTTAAAAATTGAAATTTTACATAACTTTGTAAACCAAACTCATCATATGTTTTAAGAACATCTAGAACTATATACTCCTGCTAAGACAAAATGCTGTAACAAGTCCTACAATTTGGAATCCCAATGCAATTAACTTACAAACTGAGGGGAAGACATAGTTTTAATCTTACACCATATTCCCTGTTTGGGACTCAATTTTGTAGATGACTCAGTGTTAGATTTCAAAGCACAGGAAAGAGAGCAGAGTCAGGAGAAAGACCAGCACAAGACCTTCGACAGATGACACTGTGTTTATTCAGCACACTGAGGGGCAACAAACTTCTCCCACGTTAGAAACCCTACAAGGAGGGAGGGGAGTAGTCAGAGGTTATTTGGGGCACAGCTGTCCTGGGCTACATGCAAGTCAGGGCGTTCTTGAGAAAGACATGTCCCCCTCTTTCCTGGGCCTGTTTTACCCAAGCAGGACAGGCTGTTTTGAAAAACAGGCTATCTTAACAAACAGTCCACCCTCAGTTCTGGGTGTAGCTGATCCAGGTCTGGCTGACTGATAAGGCCAGCAGTAGTCTCAGAGGCAGCAGGGCATTCTATCACTCAGGACAGTGGATATGTGTGAGGTGTGACAGTGATGGCAGTGAAAACGACATTGCAGACAACATCTCCCCCACAAATGCTGCAAGCAACACATTGGTCTAGGTTGATGACATTTGTCTGTGGCTTTGTGTGCCATTCTCAGTCAGCAAGATCAGAAAATCAACTTCTTCCTTTGTAAAACTGTTATCAAACATTTATGCCTTTCTCATATGATGCCTGATAAGCTGTTCAATAAATATGAGAGGAGCCCTTTGTTCATAGAATAGAGGAGAAGAGATGATAAAAAAATAGACACAGTTCCAAGAGGACAGTTCTTAGAGGAGTCAGAACACCTCAGAACAAGCTCACTCTCGGTCAAACTACTCCAAGAGTGAAGTTGCTCGTTTGTGGGTCACCATCACAGTCCTGGGATACAAGAGCCTGGAATCAGATGCCCTTTAAACTCAGATCCATAGCCCAGTACTGAGCGTGAGTCTGATTTGCTTAGAGGGACTAAGGGCAATGCAGAGCCCGCAGCAAGGTTCCCTCAATGCTGGCATTCCTGCGATGCTCGAGAGGACAAGCAAGGAACTCTGGGATACTGTTGGCACCATGTTGGGACCAGAGGCATATAAAAAAGCCCACCACATGGGGCTGGGGGTCTCTCGCCATTTTGTCCTCACGGGCAGAGGACACAGAATTCATGCCAGGTCTCCTGGCACTTGTCCTGACATTCTGGGCTTCCTCAGTCTTTTCCTAAAGCCCCGCCCCTTCTGCCACACAGCTGCACACTTACCTCCATTGCTGAACTTGCTGCTGGCTTCTCAGACCCTAATTCAAAAAGCAATGGGTTTTGCTCTTCCCTTCTCCATCTCCTTCCTCCAGGCAGCCACAGAGATTTACAGCTTGCCAGCCCAGTTGTTTTGCTCTCAATCTCTAATAAAATTGTTCTCAAGCTTCTTTCTGGTTCTGTTTTTTAATTATTTTATTAATGAGACCAAGAATCCAAAATTCCCCAGTAACACTTGGGAGGTAGAAGAAGGAAGATCAGGAGTTCAAGGTTTTCCTTGGCTAAATAGCAAGTCGAGTTCAGCCTGGGCTACATTGGACCCTGTCTCAAGAAGAGAAGGAGGAGGAGGAGAGGGAAGAGGAAGAGGAAGAGGAGGAGGAGGAGGAGGAGGAGGAAGAGGAGGAGGAGGAGGAGGAGGAGGAGAAGTGGCAGCAGTTGAGGTGAGAACATGGCAAGTTTGCAAAAAGCCTAGTTTATATAGAAAAACACTGTCTCGGGGGCTGGAGAGATGGCCTAGCGGTTAAGAGCGCCAACTGCTTTTGCAGAGGACCCGGGTTTGAACCCCAGCACCCACATGGCGGCTGAGAACCGTCTTTAACTCCAGTTCCAGGGGAATCCGACACCCTCTTCTGACCTCCGTGGCATTGCACAACACGGGTGCACACACCTACATGCAGACAGTACATTCATATACATACAAGAATAAATAAAAATTAAAAAAAAAAAAAAACACTGTCTTTTAGAAGGACAATATTACCACTGTAAAGTGTCTAGTATCTAGTTAGGGTAGTATCCAGCTACAGTAGTATAACATGTAGAGAGAGACAGACAGAGAGAAAGAGAGATCATATCCAAAATATCTAGTACATTCAAATAGCACAGTAGGATAAAGGTCCATCTCCATACTGCTAGGACTCTTACCCTCCACCCCTACCACCACCACCTCTGAAAACATGTTTGTAGAATTTATTTTAAATGTACAAGCTATGAGGACTGGAGACATTGTTCAGCAGTTAAGAGCACTGGCTGCTCTTGCAGAGGATCAGGGTTCGATTCCCAGGATTCACATGATGGCTAATAACCATCCATAACTCCAGTTCCGGAGGATCAGACACCTTCTTGTGACCTCTGCAGGCATTGCACAACACAGGTGCACTTATGCACATGCAGGCAATACACTCATACACGTAAAAATAATAAAATATATTTTAAAAATCAAGCTACTACCAACTAGAGAGTTGTGTGGGGCTTCCATGGACAGACCAAGGGCCTTGCATGAGCTATCCAATACTATCTGACTAGGTTATAGCCTCCGCCCCAAACTAGCGCTGTATCAAAATTAAACAACCCCCAGGAAGCTATGACAAAATTCAGGTCACATTTAGTGGAAGGGACTCGGAAATATTAAGTGATTTTCCAGACTCCCACAGAGCCCTAAGAAAGAATTAAAGAGCTGGGCGTGGTGGTGCACGCCTTTAATCCTAGCACTTGGGAGGCAGAGGCAGGCGGATCTTTGTGAGTTCAAGGCCAGCCTGGTCTACAGAGTGAGTTCTGGGACAGCTGGGACTACAGGGAGACCCTGTCTTGAAAAGACCAAAAAAAAAAAAAAAAAGAAAGAATTAAAATAACTGCTAAACACATTGCTCATCCTGCAAAGCTGGCCTGTCCATACTTTCCCTGGCTCAGCTCTCAGAAGAGGGCCCTGGCAAGGGTTTTCATTTTCCAGAGAAGATCAAAAGTTTTCACAACTGATTAGCATCCAGGAAGCAACGGCCTGCTTTAACCTTGAGATGCAAATAGCTAGATTGTCAAGGGATCTGAAAGGCTGTTGGATTCGATGGAAGATCAAATTCTAGACATTTCCAGGGCAATTAGTTTCACATGCAAAGTCACAGGAAGGGACTGCCCATTCTCCACCAGCAGCAAAGCTCAAATAAGACTCAGGCACTTTATAGACTAGGACTAATTGGCCTACACCTACCCAGCAGAGTCCATTATTTATCCCCATCTCTAAGAACCTACAAAGAGGACAGAGATTATTTTTGGCTCTACTACAAAAGCTCTAGCCCCTTGAATATTTCCCTCTTCAGATCACCGTACTTAAGCTCCAGGTACCAAAGGTAGGCATGGTGCTGCTAGCTACTCGTAGTCGTGGGAAGAAGAGGTCTGTAATGAAGTCACATCTCTTTGCAGGCTGCTCCCAACTTTCTCCTTGAAGGTGAGTCCTGGCCTCAAAAGGGTTTAATGGCTCAGCACTTTTATCTGACCATTACAGAAACCAGGCAGGAAGTTGCTGCCAATTCTAGACCAGGACTTTGGAGCATGAGCTAAATTGATTTTGAAAGATCTGATTGCTAAGCCACTTCCCTCACACCCACACCCCATGAGCATAGTTAACGTCTCTGGATGTGCAGTGTGGCCACATGGCCAAGGGCATGTCACAAAGGATTTTGTGTGCAGGTTATGTGTGACTTTTGTCACCACTTTGGCTCTCTGAAGGGTAACCCATCGGCATCCCCCGGGGCCATTTGATGGTGGGAGATTTTCCACTGAGAGGTTCTGCCTGGCTGACAGTTGTATGACAACCCTGGGCAGTACTCTCAAAGGCTTTCTTTCACCTTGATGTTCTCCACTCTCTACCACTGGTGAGGCTGCATCCTATTGGAGCTCAGATTGGCCATAGGACATGTTGTGGCCTGCCCTGAAGCCAGGCAAAGATGTAGTGGTGTAGTCCTGGTTGACAGGACCACATCCTGACTGCACAGCTCACCACAGACATCTCTTCCTTTTTGGCTTTCCACTAGTGTTCATGAAGAAAGTGGTGTGGAAGGTGAGCAGGGACTGGAGAAAAGATTAGCAATAAAAGAAGCCAGGTGACAAAAAGACTAGAAACACTTCCTGCCCTGGGCTACATGCAACAGGCAACAAATATGCATGCGTGGAAAAGACTGCAATCTACAAAGGTGTGTGAGGAGAAGCAGGTGTTCTAGAAATACCTACGAAGAGTCACGGGCCTCTTGGCACAGTGCATTTTGACAGAAAGCCTCCCCCCAGCTCACAGGCCCAATTCTACTCATGCCAGGTTCTCCCTTTCTTAATAAACCATCTCTAAGTCTACCTCTTTTTCAAAATATTTCATTTATATTTATTATATGTTTAGGAGTGTTTTGCCTCCATGAAGGTAAGTGCACCAGGTGCATGCAATATGCATGGAGGCCAGAAGACCTCCTGGAACTGGAGTGACAGCCCGTTGTGAGCTGCCCTGTGAGTGCTGGGAACCACAGCCAGATCACCTGCAAGAGCAACAAGTGCTCTTCATGTCTAAACCACCGCTCCAGCCACCCCCACCAACTCTATTCATATTTCTAATTGTACGTCCCTCCTGCATTTCTTTGTTCTGAGGCACAAGAACCTGGAAGCTTCAATGGCTGTCCTCTGGAACTCTGATCTGCGCCTGTGACAGTGGGACAGTCCAGGCTCTTCAAAGACTATTGCATAAGACCTCCTTACCTTTCTGGAGCGTCTGTAACAGTAAGGGGTGGTGATTAGGACCAAGGCCCTACATTCTGCCACTTTCTTATCTTTGCAATCTTTCATAAAGTTAGCTTGTAACTGCAGTTTCCTCATCTGTGGGTGTGAGATGTCAATATTTAGACTGAGCTCAATTGAAAGGAGTAATAAATGAATCACTGCTATATGGTACACCTTGAGTTAATGTGACCTTGGGGAGTGATAGTACTAGTGGGAACTTCCCTTGTCAAAATCATGGGTAAATTCGACTTTTAGCCAAGTCAATGACATGCGAGTAACAAAGCAACAGCAACAGTGAAACCCTCCAAGTTGCTTCATTCCCTCACTGTCCTCTTTTCCACTGTAAAATCCTTCCTCTGTTTCCACCTGTTCTCCCACACACACTGTCCCGTTTTTAAATTTTTTTAATTTACTTTTTATTTTCTGACAACTTCATACATGTATATAATGAATTTTAGTCATGTTCACCCCCATTACCCCCTCATCCCCACCTTCTCTCCTCTCAAATCCTTCCCAACAGCTCCCCCTACTTTCATGTCTTGTGTAAGTGTGAACCACTGAGTTTAACAAAGGTCACTTGCATGAGTGGGGGTGAGGGTTTATTTACTGGAGCTCGGGCAACTTATCAGTGGCTACACCACTAGAGAAAGTCACATCTCTTCCCCCAGCTGCCCTGTCAACAGTCCTTCAGGGAGGGACGGGGCTCCATGAACCATTCACCTGCCAAGATGCAATGTTGACAGGCCCAAAACTGTGAGGACTTGTGCTGCCTTGAGTTCATAAGTATAACTGTCATGCCCAGAGCATGTCTTTTAGTAACATACATCTCATCCGTTCTTCCCACCCCTCTCCTTGATCCATCCTACACCTCATCCGTTCTTCCCACCCCTCTCCATGATGCTCCTCGAGTCTTGGAGGGATTGTATTTAATCAAAATTCAGGGTCTTATATAAACCAGGTTGGCTTTAGCCTTGCTCTGTAACCAAGGATGACCTTAAAGTCCTCCTGCCTCTACTTCTTAAGTGCTGGGATTACAGACTTGTGCCACCATACCCAACTTTCCTCTTGTTTTGTTTTTATCAGAAATCTACGCGACCGCACTGCCCTTCCCTCTCTGGAAACCCTCCTGCGTGCATGCTGATGCTATGTTACAGTCCTCCCTCCCAATGTATTTTAACTGCCACTGTTGCCTTGTTCTGGTCTCCTTTCCCTCACTGCATTATAAGAGGACCAGCCCTGGATATGCGCAGATCAAAGATGCACATCCAAGGCCCTCACTCTACTGGCCTGCTGAGGAGTCATTAGCCTAAAACACCCAGGTCAACCATTTTAGCCAACGCTGTCCCTTCATTTGCTGTGACAGAGGTCTTGATTTATCACATGAGCAGCAAAGGAAAGCCACTTCCTTTTCTATAGACCTGGTAAAGCCATTAGTTTACAAAACTCATCAGACCAGTACACCAAGAAGACTAGGGAGAGAGCTAGGCCTCGAGATGTAATGTGGTAATAACTTTTACACTATGGACGTACTATGGACAAATGTCTTTTATTTAACCTTGCAACCAAAAAGTTAATCTTATCTTAGCTTGTTTATAATGTAGATAAACTCACTCAGCCTTGGGCTCATCTTGTGTCCTGGGAATATAACTTTCATCCTTCATGATCCTTCCTTGCCCTTGACCTAGAATAATGTGTGTGTGTGGGGGGGGGTGCACACGCACATGCACATGTATGTGCAAAGCAATATCAATCAAGAAGCTGCTTCAAACAGCCACGAAGTTGGTCCCATTTGTATTGCAAACAATAGATGGATTAAACTGATAACCTCGGTTTGTGGCTTTGTGTGTGCTATTCTACGTCACTAAACTCTGATAAAACAGTTCTTTTATTTTCCCCATTTTATGATGGATATACTTTTTTAATCAAAGAAAGAGCAAGCCCTTCTTTGAGATCACATCTCTGAGAGTAATCTAAAGGTAATCAGAGCAGTTCAGGTCTCCTTAGCTAAAACGGGTGCTAAGATTCACACTGTCTCTATCCCATTATACATTTCATAGTAATGCCACAATGGAGGAACTGTTTTTCTTTTGAGACACCATCCTATGTATCCTAGGCCTGCCCCAAACTCACTGTGTAGCTGAGAATGACTGTGAACCTCTACCCCGTTGGAGGCTGACCCCAAGGCTCCCTGATACTAGGCCAGCACTCTGTCACTGAGCTACATCTGGGAAGGAGAAGACTTAATGGGGCCATGGGGGAAAAATATGTAACTGCGTGAAAAGCAAGTTGTTCTGGAAGTCATAATTACTGGGGGACAAATGAGGGTTCAACAGCTAGGGAGGGAGATGCTGAGCTGGCCAGGGGCATAGGGAAGAGCTGCAAAAAGGTCAGCTTCTCCCACGTCCCAGTCCGTGTGGGCAGGACCTGCCTCCCCCAAGGAGAAGGTGGCAGCTGGTTGGCTGGCCATGCATATTCATGGCCCACACTTCTGCAGACAGAGTCATGAATATTTTAAAATCTGTTTTTTCCTGTATCTGTCATGAGCTTGAAAACTTTGGCAATCAAATTATGGAAGGCTTAAATAAGTTTGAGGGGAGAAATGTATGCATTTCTGGAGCTTGAAGCACCATAAACTTTTTAATCTGCAGGGACTGCAGAGTAACTGGAGTCAGGGGGAGGCAGAGAAAGATACTAGCAGAGCTTTAATCCTTCCCCTGTGGTAGGTCACCTTCTGTGGGAAAAGAACCCGTGGGCTAGAAATGCCCAAAAATAAATGCAGACCATAATACCACAAGCTTCTAAAGTTATACAGCTTATAAAGTCATTGTTTCAGTTAGCTGAGACATCTGAAATATCAAAAATATAATTTTTCGTGTGTGTGTGTGTGTGTGTGTGTGTGTGTGTGCACATATTTGTGTGAGTGACTGTGGAGGCCAGAGGACAACCTCAGGTATCATTCTTCAACTGCTGTCCTCTTCTTTATTGAAGTGGGTTCTCTCAGGGGCCTAGTCTTTGGCTCAGTGGATAAATGCTCTAGTCATGCAAGCCTGACAACCGGAGTTCAATCCCTGGGACCCTCATAAAAAGCTGGATGCAGGAGTGTGAATCTATAATCTCAGCACTCCTATAGAAAGATGAGAGGTGGAAATGGGAGAATTACCCAGAAACTCATGGGCCAGCTAGCCTGGAGTACACAGCACAGCAACAGAACAAAGTGGAAGGTGAGAACTAATCCCCAAATTGTCCTCTGACCTCAATAAGTGCACGGTGGCACTCACAAATGCACACAATTAATAAACATGGGGCAGGAGAGATGGCTCAGTGGCTAAGAAAACTTGTTCTTCTTCCAGAGAATCCAGGTTCAATTCTCTGCACACATATAGTGACTCATAACCATCTGTAACTCCAGTTTCAGGAGATCTGACACCCTCTTCTAGCCTCTATGGGCACTGCACACAAGTGGTGCACTTACATGCATGTAGGCAGTACATTCATGTACTTGGGTCTGAAGAGATGGCTCAGTGGTTAAGAACTGCTCCTGGGGAGGACCCAGATTCCATTCCCAGCACACACATGGTATCTAACAACCATCTGTGACTCCAGTTCCAGGGTATCTGACACCCTCTTCTTACCTCCTCAGCATTGCATGACATGGGTGCACTTACATGCCTGCAGGCAATACACTCATATACATAAAGTATAATAAAGTTAAATTTATAAAACTTCATATACATAAAAATAGATAAAATAGTTTTAAATAAACATAAGATAAAATGTACATATGCATGTAATAAAAATAAAATCTTTAAAAAATTTTTTTTTTCTTTTTTATTTTTTTTTGTTTTTTTTTTTGTCTTTTTGAGACAGGATCTCCCTGCAGCCCCAGCAGTCCTGGAACTCATTCTGTAGACCAGGCTGGCCTTGAACTCACAGAGATCCGTAAAGTTTTTTTTTTTTAGTATTTTTGAGTCAGGGTCTCCCTGTAGCTCCAGCTGGCCTGGAATTCACTATGTAGACCAGACTGGCTTTGAACTCACAGATATCTGCCTGCCTATGCCTCTTGAGTGCTGGGATTAAAAGCATGTGCCACTACACCCAGCTTAAAAACATTTTTTTAAAAGAAGAGAGTAAGTCTGTAGCCAGAGAAATGACTCCCTCTGGCTAAGAGCACTGGCTGCTCTTGCAGAGGACCTGGGTTTGGTTCCCTGCACCCACATGGCACCTAACAAGCTTTTGTAACTCCAGTTCCAGAGGATCTGGTATCCTCTTCTGGCCTCTGCAGGCTTTGTATGACATGGGTGCACTTACATACATGCAGGCAAAACACACAAAAATAAAAATAACTAAATTAAAAAAATTAGAAACAGTGGAACTTGCCAAGTAGGCTAGCAAGCTTGAGGGATCCGCCAGCCTCGACCTCCCCAGCTCTGGGCTGACTAGCATGCCACCATGCCTTGCTTTTGCATATGAATTCAGGATATAGTACTCAGGTCCTCCCGCTTGCAAAGCAAGCACTGTACCAACTGAGCCATTTTAGTTGGTGTCCACAGATGCCATTAATGTTTAGCGTATACCTCCCCAATCCTTCCGTACCTACAAAGAAAAAGTGAATAAGTCAGGGAGACATTTTTGGATAATAAGTCTTTCTGCTGTTGAAGTTCAAGGCAGGTCTTGTCACTCAGGTGCTAGGACCCATCTAGTACATTCTTCACCTGGAGCCTGTCAGTCAAGCAGAATGGACTTGCACAGAGAGAAGGCTCTGCTGCACCTCTCCAGAGGGGACTCACATCCTTCAGCTTACATTGCATCCGCAGAATGTGGTCTATGGCACAAACTCAGTGGCGCAAGATAGGAAAAGCACAGTCCAGCTACATGGACATGCCAGGTGGAAGGGAAACCAGACTGGTGAGCACTGGTCCCTCCTACAGCAAGTGCCATTAACACTGGCATCTAGTCAGCTCCACGTTTGGTTTTGCTCTTCATTGGCAGGACATATAATGCAGACGTGGCTGGGTTGAGTAAGATTAGCTGATAGCCATGGGAGGCAGAGAAATCATCTTTCCCTAGATTGGCTCATCTCTGGCAGGTCTGCTGTCGTTTCCCATTTCCTGACCATGGCAGACATCACTAATTAATCATGACATTCCCCGCCTGTAACTCTAGTCACAGGGGCACAATCTTCAATGGGATACAACCTCAGACATTTAAGCCAGTGGGTCTATTGAAGCTGGCACACTAAGCAACACCTATCTGCATCCAAGATTCTTTCCATCCCACACATTTTATCCATGGGAAAACTGAAACCCAGAGAAGCAGAGTAACCTCATCCACTCACACAGCCACTGATTAAAGTACACTGAGTCCTCACTATTTTCTAAACACTCTGCTAGGCTCAGACAATGTTACTTAAAACAAAATGCAGGTCTGCCTTTGTCAAATCACAGGAGAGTAGGGAGTTGATTGGACACGAGATTACAACTCAGCAACACGTGTCTAGCAAAGGCAAGTCAGTATAGGAGAATATGACTGTGCTAAAGTGAAAAAAAAAAAATTAAACCATGGGCGAGTGCTTCACACATGTAATTCAAGCACTTGAAAGCTGGAGGCAGGAGGGTCAGAGGTTCAAGGTCATCCTTTGCTACGTCAAGCTCTAGGCCAATCTAGTTCCTGTCAAGAAAGGAAGGGGGAAGGATGAAAGAAGGAAGAAATAAAAGAAGAAAGGAAAAATGAAAGAAGAAAGAAAGAAAGAAAGAAAGAAAGAAAGAAAGAAAGAAAGAAAGAAAGAAAGAAAGGAAGAAAGAAAGAAAAGAAAGAAAGAAAAAGAGAGAGAGAGAGGAAGGAAGGAAGGAAGGAAGGAAGGAAGGAAGGAAGGAAGGAAGGAAGGAAGGAAGAAAGGAAGGGAAAAGCCAGCAGTAGTGGGGCACACATTTAATCCCAGCACTTGGGCAGCAAGGCAAGCAGATCTCTGTGAGACCAAAGCCAGTCTGATCTATATAATGAGTTCCAGGCCAGCTGGGGCTTCAGGGAGACCCTACCTCAAAAGAAAAAAACAAAGAAGGAAGGAAGGAAGGAAGGAAGGAAGGAAGGAAGGAAGGAAGGAAGGAAGGAAGGGAAGAAGGGAAAAAGAGGGAGGAGAGGAGGGAGGGGAGGGAGGAGAGTATGTTTTCTAGCACTTGCCAAAGATGATAAGGAAAAGGCTACTGTGTTGGGTTTTGAAATAAGGGAGAAAGATTAGACTCACCTCCAAATACGATAAGGAAAACGAGATTTATAGCCAAGAAGCAGAGGAGAGGTAACAGTAAACTGGGAATTACTAACAGTTTAGACTAATTTCAGCTGAGCTGTTTCTGAGAATTTTCTCCCTCAGAGTACTGGGTCTGCCCCCCCCCCCCCCCCCCCACACACAAGGTCCCAATGACAAACCAAAGTTCAATTTCACCAAAGTTCACCCTGGAGAACCAGTGAGTTTATTAGACTTACTTACAGGGCAGTGGGTGATGGGTTATGGCAGGACTATGGGTGACTTAAAAGCAGCCACCCTGGAAGGTCTGCACCAGTGTGGACGATGAGTCCCCAGTGGCTAAGTAGATGGAGCCCCTCCCCTAGTCGTCCCAGCTTATGTGCTATAGCTCCTCCCTAAGACAGTGTGCAGGAGGGTCCCATGACCCTCCCACCCCCTCCTTCAATGAGGGAATGTCAACGGTAGGTGGAGCTGAACTCTTGAAGATGGTAGCAGTTCCGCCTGGAGGATGGTCCTCTTCAACACTGATTTAATTGGATGAGCAGATGTCAAGTTGAGAATTCTTTCTAAAGATGCCTAACAGTATTCTTATTAAATTTGGGGGAGATGCAGGACTAACAGGGGTATGTGCTGAAGGCCAGGCAAGGCCAAGAGCACTTAGAGGACTTTGAACAGAATACGGCCAAGGAGAATCTTTGTCAACAGTGATAGTTGACCTAGCATGATAAGGGTTAGGAAAATCTCGTTGAGAGAAAACGCAAGATTTTTATAAAATAAATATACTTAAACCAAATAGAGGGTGATGCTGGAAGAGCAGAGCCTCTCAGGCAGAGGAACCAAGGCAGTCAAAGGCCCAAAGTTGATCGTGAGAATGGCGTATACACAAAACAGCAAGGTATAGATATAGTCAGCCAACTATTGCTGTGTAACAAGCTGGACCAGGACTTTATGGCTTAAATCATAGCAGCAGGGGTTTGGGAGATGGTTTAGTAGGTAAAGTGCTTTTTACACAAGAATGAGGGCCTGAATTTAAGATCCTAGTTCCCATGTAAAAAGCCATGTGGGACAGTTTGCACTTGTAATCTCAGCGACAGGGAGGCAGAGGTAGAAGGATCCCTGAAGCTGGATAGCCAGTGAATATAGCTGAATTGATAAGCTGTGAAGTCAACGAAAGACCATGCCTCGAAATAAGTAAGGGGTGAACTAGCCAGCAAGATGGCTCAGTCAGTAAAGCAGTCTGCTGCCAAACCTGACGGCCTGAGTTCAGTCCCCAGGACACACCTGGTAGAAGGAGAAAATCAACTCCCAAAAGTTGTCTTCTGATCTCCACATATGTACCATAGCTTCCATGGACCCACATGCATCCCCAGCCACACACATATGAAATAAAATAGATTAAAATGCAAAAAAAAAACAAAAAAAAAAACCAAGGTATATGAGTTTGAGGCCAGCCTGGTCCACATAA
The DNA here is from genome assembly GCA_009823505.1 of Rhizomys pruinosus. Classification (NCBI taxonomy): domain Eukaryota; kingdom Metazoa; phylum Chordata; class Mammalia; order Rodentia; family Spalacidae; genus Rhizomys; species Rhizomys pruinosus. The sequence goes on from VZQC01002950.1 coordinate 2,803,479, forward strand.
CAGGCCAGCTAGGGCCTGTCTCAAAACATCGATAATAATAATAAAAATGTGGAGAGCAACTGAGGAAGATTCCCCAATAACTCTGGCCTCCACATGCACATGTACATGCACACGTATCCTAACAGCATTATTTTTACTTATCAGGCTGGTGGTCAGCTGAGCAGCTTTGGTTTCCACTAAGCTCATGTAAGTAGTAGAAGTCAGCAGATCATTAGTCAGCTCTCTCCTCACCTGTCTGGGTATTAGCTAGCTGGAGGTTGGTTTAGGATGGCCTTGGCTGTGATAACCGGTCTCCTTTCCAAATAGAGCTCCATCCTCTGGCGGACTAGCCTAGCCCTATCTACATGACAGTGGTGGGGTTCTGAGATCAAGCAGAAATACTCTATGTCTAAGTTTAGGCTAAGAAGTGACAGACACACCAAGTACATGCAGTGAGCGAGAACAAGTCCTGAAACCATCCCAGAGTCAAGAGATCAGGAAGCAAGATCAGCACCCAATGCTTCTGTTATTCTTAATGCTAAAATAATCTTTTTGTAAGGTGTACAAATACACAAAAGGAGATTTGTGCTGTCGCTGTCCCTCCCTCTCTCCCCTTCTCACTCGCTCCCTCCCTTGCTCTTGAGCACGCATGTTCTTCCCTTTGGGGTGTGCAACGGCAAGAAGGAAACACAGAGAGAAGTTAAGTCTAAATCATGAAGCTTTGTTTGTAACATGAGGAGACTACACAGGCCATAGAGAGCCACAGTAGTGCAGAGATTAGAGGAAACTCAGCAGATAAGAGTGCCTAATGCTCTATCAGTGGACCGGAGTTGGTATTCTTCCATCACCCATCACCTCCCTGAAACAGTTAACAAACACCTAAAACCCCAGCTCCAAGGGATCCACCATTTCCTTCTGACACCCATGGGTACTTGCGCGTGCACGCACACACACACACACACACACACAATAAATATTTTAAAAAGTGAGAAATCAAGCGTGAACTTTAGAAAGCTAGTTTAAAAGATAGTTGATGAGTCCATCAGAACAGATAGAGTAATGGTGGTTAGATACATCCAGGCACCTGTTACCCACTATGAGGTAAGAGAGGAAGCACCTGAGCCCCACCACCCATACAAGCTAGGTTGAAGCAAGTCTCCTGCATCCCAGTCTAATCTCCCTGCCACTCCTTTTCTGAATAGAGTAAATTCAGAGATTGCTTTCCATTCTTACCCTGCTGCTACTGGGGTTGTTAGAGTCAAAGTCCAGATTCAGGTAACCATAACAAGCTGGCTCAGCCACCTATCCTTAATAGGCCAAGGCAACAGACAAGTAATAGTGAGAAACAAAGGAGATTCACTCAGTGTGGTAACATTGGGAAGAAGGGTAAAGAGGTCCAGTGACCACCCTGCCCAAGTTCATCTTCAGGGAGCTGACATGATGTTTAGGGTTAAATAGAGGGCACAATGTATGCATGACATAAGAAGTTGTGGGTTCAATCCCCAGCACCCACATGGCGGCTGAGAACTGTCTGTAACTCCAATTCCAGGAGAACTCCAGTTCCAGGGGAATCCTACACCCTCTTCTGACCTCCGCGGCATTGCACGACACGGGTGCAGAGAGACCTACATGCAGACAGTACATTCATATAAATAAATAAATAAAAATTTAAACATAAAGAAGTTCTGATCAAGGTGTGGTACTGCCCATCACTGACCAGTCAGTGTCTAGGGTCCATTCCTGCAAGGTAGTCTGGTAAGATGTCAGAACTATGTAAAATCTCTTCCTAAGAGACAGGTTCCTCCCTTGGCTGCCATGGGGGCTTCAGTCGTCCCCTTACCTAGGCTTCTCATCCCCAAGGCAATTTTAATTTCTTGGGGACAAGTTTCAATAGTCTGATAGGCAAAGGGAGGGACACAAATATCTCTAGCATTTCCTCATTCCTACAAGATGGTTACACTACCTACCAGGTGCAATGCTCTGCCATCACCAGGAAACAAGAACACCACAGTCATTCTAAGTCATTATCTCCATGGAAAGACAAAGCCCAGCTTAGCACACTAACAAATCAGAGACCTTTAGAGACTGGAAATAACCATAGATGCTAATAACTAGCATGTCTGCTTGGTGTGGCCTGGAGAATTAGTAACCACTGTTAAGTAAGTAAATAAATCATGACTGCCGCCGGTTTAGCAGCTTGCTTCTGTGGGCAAGCAGCTGAGAAGATAAATCAGCAGCTGCCATTAGGAACCTCCACCCTCCTTGCTTTTCTTTCTTCCCTCTTACATCTTCCTGTGTGAGATAATGAGGGTCTGCAGGTGGCACGATGGATCTCTGGAGGTCAGAGGACAACTTTGGGTGTCAGTCCTCACCTTCCCCCTTGTTTGAGTCAGGGTCTCCTGTTATTTTCTTGTGGGGTATGTCCGACCAGCTGGCTTGTGAGCTTCTGGGGAGTCTCCTGTCTCTACTCCCATCCCACCATAGGAGTGCTGAAATTATGGGATGGTATTATTATGACCAGCTTTACATAGGTTCTGGAGATCCTAGCTCAGGTCTTCATACTTGCAACAGCAAGCACTTACCCACTGAACCATCTCTGCAGCTCCATGTATTCAAAGCCTTTTGGCTTTCAACTTGGGGTTCACAATTGAAACTGACCTATTCTATCAGTCCTTTGGTATGCCCTCCCAAACCAGCAGTCTCTGGGCCTCCATTGTTCTAGATAATGTCTTCTTCAGAGCTCTTCACAGTGAGTCATATGCATGCCGAAGAGTTATCACCTGTATTCTGTCTGACCATTGTCACCACTCCCTCTAAATCTGATGATTACCTAATTGATTTTGCATGTCATCGTGACCAACAGAAGCCACTTGTGTTTATTTAAAGTAGAAATCTATTCCTCTACCTTGACCATACACTGAACTTTTCTGTGAAATGGCTCAGAACAGTTTTCGATAAATCATTCTGATACAACACACTTTTATGTTATGTTATGTTATGTCATTTCATATTATTCCCTTTAGCTGCATGTGGTAACACATACCTACAACCCTAGCACTCAGGGGCAGAGCCAGGAGAATAGGGAGTTAGAAGTCAGGCTGGGAAACAGAGTGAAATCCTGTCAGTCAGTCCATCTATCTATCTATTTATTCATCCATCCATCACACATACACAGGGACTGGAGATGTCAGAGAATTTGCCCAGCATATACAAAGCTCTGGGTTTGATCCCCAGCAGCATATCAACTGGATGTGGTAGTGGAGACCTTTAATCTCAACACTTGGGAGGTAGAAGCAGGAGAATCACAAACTCAAGCTCATCCTTGGCGACACAGCAAGTTCAAGCAGGCCTAGGCTACATGAAACCACGGTCTCCAACATATAAAAAAAAAATATATATATATATATATATATATATATATATATATTACTCATTTGGAGCTAGGAATGGGCAACTGTCATTACCCTGTTTAATTCAGGTCTACTGCAGTAAATCTGAAAAGACAGCCTCAGTAAGTGCTGCCACCTTTGTAGGCACACAGATGGACTCTGCTTCTCTGCCTCTTGAGTCTGCTTTGAACTTCACACTTGCTTAAAGCAATAGAATAGAGTGAAAACAACCAGGGTAAAACTCAATAAGCCTTGCACTTGCTGATCTGGCTTTCCTAGAGCGGATGCACTGTTAATTAATGACAGCCTGCCAGAGGGGCCATCTGTCCCAGCTAGCACACTAGAGGGTTGAACAAGAGTACATGTGCCCAGCACAGAGTAGGCACTAAGTCAAAGTTGTCTTCTTACCTACAGCAATCAGTAACTAAATGGAGAAGGCTGAAATTAAATGAATAACTTCTGTGTATTTTTTTTAAGAGTAAGATAATAATATTTCCCTTTTCCTTCCTCAGAAATGGATTTAGAATCTGGTAGAATGGTGGCCAGTTGAAGTGTGTCAAATCTGCTTACCATCTGAAGGACAGCAGTAGGGGGTTCTTCAAAAAGCCCTGCCTCTTACTGGGAAAAAGCGTTCACTTTGGAAGTGTTCTCAAGCAGAGAGAACAGAGAGTACTTTGAGCTCTGAATACTAAGTTTAGTTCAAAAAATGCAACTCATTCGAAAGGAGAAAGGAAAATCACAGGTTTTACAACAAAGTCACTTTTCAGGTTCTCAGAATCACTTGAAAAGACCTATTTTACTGTTTGCCTGGCAAACTTGAAGGTGGTTTTTTGTTTTTTTGTTTTTTGGTCCTATTGCAACTAACCATCTCCACAGCAGGTCACCACTCCTGAAGGAGTGGGCTGCCTCAGCAGGAAAAACCAGTCAAACCAGTGAAGGGCAGTGCCGGGACTGCCAACTCCTTCCTTACAGACCTTTGGGGTTTATAAGGAGAATGGGGGTTGTGGATGGATGGGAGTAGTAGAAAGGATGCTGGGACATTTTCTTGCCGAGACTCTGGATGTGAAGGTAGAAGGGGTGGAGCTAGTAACAGGCCAAATCTGGACCCCCCCCAAAGACCACCACCAGGAAATAGACGATGCACGGCTAGCAGCCGTTCTTAGGTACCAGTATGCAAGGGACTTTGCCAGTATACAAGGCATACAAGCCTGTGCCAGTATACAAGGACCAGGACCTTTGGGGACTGACAGAAGAGAAAAAAAGAGTGTGAGAAAGTCAGCAACACCCATAGTCTTGTGGTTTGCACGAGCGTGCGCGGTGGAGAAGGTTCCCCATGGCAGGTTTCTTAGGCTGTGGCTGGAGCTGGCCAATACTCAGCAGTGTAACCAATGCGCTGAAGCCATCCGGAAGTCAGCTGAATGAAGAGGAACTGAGACTCCCAAGCCTCCACAGTTAGGCCAGGGAGAGGCTGAGTAGCCGTCTATGAATGCTGAATCAGTCCTGGGAAAATGGAAGTGAAGCTCGGGCAGGGAGACAGCATTATGACGGCCATCGCTGCTCCCTCCAGGGCAGGCTGGGTTCAGAGTTGTTCCTCCGCTGTCTGCTGTGTTCCCTCAGCTGTCCTCTCCCAAGGTCCCTGGGCCAAAGGAGCTGATTCTCTTCCTAAGATCACAGCAACAACATAATCCCCTCCAAGTGAGAACCTGTCATGTTTAAAGGTGTTGGTTGTACAAGAAGCAGAGTAGCTGGGCATGGTGGCACACACCTTTAATCCCAGCACCCAGAAGGCAGAGGCAGGCAGATCACTGTGAGACTGAGGCTTGCCTGGTCTGCAAAGCAAATTCCAGGCCAGCTGGGGGCTATAGGGAGACTCTGTCTCAAACAAAAACAAAGAACAAACAAGAGGCAACCTAAATTTGGGGGCACTATTACCCTGCAGCAGTAATCCCAGTTCTTCCCCTTCTCTCACTAGACAATGAAGACAGATGTGATGGTTCCTTTCGTCAATGTGAGAAGATATAGAGTCCTCAAAAAGGATCTGGAAAGATGGCTCAGAGGTTAAGAGTATTGGCTGCTTCTGAAGAGGACCAGGGTACAGTTCCCAGCATCCGCATTGCAGCTAACGACCATCTGTAACTCTAGCTCCAGAGGATCCACTGCCTTTTTCTGACCTCTGAGGGCCCTGCACGACATGGCTGCACTTTACATACATGGAGGCAATGCACTCCTACACATAAAATAAAAATAAAAAATAGAGCCACCGAAGAGAAAAGCCTCTGGAATTGTCTATGAGGAATTTTCTAGATTAAGGTAATTGAAGTGGAAAGAATCACCCTAAAGGTAGGCAGTGCCATACCATGGTCTGGGGTCATGGACTGCATAAAAAGAGAAAGTGAGCTGAGTGCAAACATTCTTCTCTGTTTCTCAACTGTAGATGCAATGTGACCTTCAAGCTCCTGTTCCTCCCTCCCTCCTTCCCTCTCTTTTCCCTCCCCTTCCTTCTTCCCTCCCTCCCTTCCTCCTTCCTTCCCTCCCTCCCTCCCTCCCTTTCATGACTTTTGTCAGGCATTTTCGGTTTTTTTGTTGTTTCTTTTTTATTTTCATATGTGTATGAATGTATTGTCTGCATGTAGGTTGGTGCACCCGTGCCATGCAATGCCTCGGAGGTCAGAAGAGGGTGTCAGATTCCCCTGGAACTGGAGTTAAAGACGGTTTTCAGCTGCCATGTGGGTGCTGGGGATCGAACCCGGGTCCTCTTCCTCTGCAAGAGCAGTCGGAGCTCTTAACCACTAGGCTATCTCTCCAGCCCCTTGTCAGGCATTTTGTTGCAGGAATAAGGAAAGTAAGAAATAAGATGTCATTGTACCTATGAGATTTTCAGAGGGAAAAGGAGAAAGTTTATTAAGAAGTAGGAAGCAGAGCCAGCCCTGCAACAGGTGAGAAACATATACTTTAACGTATATGAAGCTTCCAAAGACTGCAAGTTGGTGGGGGTGGGACAAGACTTCAACCCCTTCTGGGTCCAGCCGGAATGTGTCTGATGCCAAGGCCCAGTGTCCTTGGAGGTATGAAAGCTCTTTTGATCTCCTGGGTAGACACCATCAGTATCTCATGGACACCAGGGAGACAGGGCACCCCAAACAGTCTCTCTTCACCAGGGAGTGACTAATTGATAAGGCTTGAGCAAGGCCAGGAGGCCAATTTAGGGCTAGCTGGTCACTTCAGGGACTCATGGCTCTATGGCTCTCCTAATGGGGCTTATGGCTGTTTAGTTAGTTCATGCATTGTAGCAGTACCTATAATTCAAAGGAACCCAAAACTCAACAATGGTTTGTCCTTCCTAGGCACTGAATGGAAAATCTACCTTATTCTTTGGCCCTGATTCTGATTCTATCACAGTGAATAAAGCAGAACATAGGCTGAATAATTACTCATGACAGCCTATCAGAATCAAACCCAGGGCTGCTTCTCCCTCCTCCACTTTTAGTAAATAGCAATGAAACCTTTATTACTAGGCACAGAAATGAAAAGTTGCTCAAGCAAGTTTGTTCAAGCCATCAAGGATGGTAAGTTCCCAGGGAATCATCACAACACATTTACCTTTCAACATGCGATATCATGCACAATGGGGTTGCCATTTATGATGATCTCTTCTAATAATAATGGGCATTATTATTATGATAGTTCTTGGGAGCTTATTTTGTTGTAAATGTAAGAACCCCCATTCACGAAGGGTCACACCTGGGACACTGCTGTTCCAAAGGACGGGAGTGCAGGAAGTCTTTGGTTACAGTTCTATGTGACACAGGAATCTTTAGACTGAAGATGCAGGGAGCCAGAGGAAGTTATTGGACTGATGTCTAGTTCTCATGAAACAAGAGGGGCTCTGTTAGAAATGTAGTTGGACAAAATGGGACGAGCTAAAGGAAACAGAGAGAGGAAAACCCAGCAAGGTCTGTCCGCATTCGCCACACCACTTCACTTGCAGCACTCCTTCGAATACGGGTCAGAGTCTATTACCACACAAGGTAGATAGCATGTCTTTCTTGGTGTTTGTTTTGTTTTGCTTTGGGTTTGAGACTAGATCTCTGTAGTCTAGACTGGCATTGAACTCATCATGTAACCAAGGACAACCCTGAACTCTTGACCCTCCTTCCTCCACATCCCAACTCCCAGGACTGAATGTATACACCATCACCCCCAGTATACGCAATTGCAGGGATCCAACCCAGAGGTTGCGCATGCTAGGCAAGTTCTACCAACTGAGCTACGTCCCAGCCCAAGCAACAGTTTTTTGATGGCCAGCTCTTAACACAGGAGGGCTGGACAAAGGTTAGAATAGTATTTCTAAGTTTCATGGCTCCTTTAGGGAAAAGGGGTTTTCTGGCAAGAGGGATTCTATTGCCAATGGGTTCCTCTGGAGGAAGATGATGGAGGATAAGAAAAAGAGGGCAGGAGGCCAGACAGAAGCTCCCGAAGACCTTCATTGGGGGGCACTTTTTCCCCGATCCCAATAGAAGCACTCTGTCAAGAGCTGTACAGTCATTACCTTACTCCTCTCACAATACGGGAAGTTGGCATTATTATGCCCAATTTCCAGACGCAGAAATCAAATTCAAACAGATTAAATTTCCTAAGATCACTAACTAATAACCAAAAGAAGAGAATTCAAGGACACAGGAACTTCAAAGCCCAAGCTTTGACCTCTGTGATACACAGTGTCCCTCCCATGTACAGGTTACATCTGGACTTGCCTGGCCAGCCCCTCTCTGGTCTAGTTCCACCTACCTGTCCATGCTCTAAGCCGCACCTCACACTGAAGGTCAAGCAGGCAACTTACATTCCCTGGAGACCCCTAGGGGTCTATGTCTGAGTTCTATTATCAGGATCACCTGCTCCCTGCCCCTTTTACTACGCAAATCATTCATCTTACACAAATCACATGAGCCCTGAACACTCTTGGGACACAGTCCCTAATCCTTTCCCCAGGCTGGGTTGTGTCCTCACTCTGTTGTTACCTAGAACTCCAGGCCCTCTTCCCTCATATAATATTACACAATGTATATTTTCTGTTTATTTATTTGCCCTGATGTATCTATAGATTAGATTGTTTATATTTTTATATGATTACATTACATATAATAAACTTATCAAAATATATAAACCTCCGTACATAATTGTTACTTATTAGACAATAAGTAGTTTTTAACTTGCATTTCCTTGTGATATTAAATGAGTTTTCAATGTTTAAAAGTTCTACATACAAGTATTGGCAAGGTAGTTCAGCAGGTAAAGGTGCTTACTGTGTAAGCCTGACAACCTGAGCTCAATCCCCAGACTCATAATTGAAAGAGAGAAATAACTCAACCAAGTTGTCCTCTGACCTCCACATACACACGGTGGCATGCAGGTACCTGGCACTTACTCACATAAGGCAACCTCTTGCTCTAGCAAGTTGATTTGTGCAATAAAGGTCAGCCATATGTCATCTACCACAAATAGCTGGTGTGAGGCACAACTGAGGTCATGGAAATATACGCACACCAAACACATTATATAAAAAATTCTCTTTTGTTTTCCACAGAGCTTGGGACACAGTGAACAAATACACAGTAACTGCCATTATGATAAACTATGCTGGGCGTGGTGGCGCACGCCTTTAATCCTAGCACTTGGGAGACAGAGATGGTCGGATCTTTGTGAGTTCAAGGCCAGCCTGGTCTACAGAGCGAGTTCCAGGACAGCTGGGGCTACAGGGAGACCCTGTCTCAAAAAAGAAAGAAAAGAAAAAAAGATTAAACTAGTATGCTGGGCATGGTGGCCCATGCTATAATCTCAGCACTCAGGAGACTAGAGTTGGAAAATCTTGAACTGAAGACCAGCTTAGCTACAGAGTAAGACCATATATCAATCAATCAATCAATCAATCAATCAATCCATCAATCACATAGCCAGGTATGGTGGTGCGCATCTCTAATCCCAGCACTTGAGAAGCAGAGGGAGGTGGATCTCTGTGAGTTCAAGGCCAGCCTGGTCTGCATATCAAGTTCCAGGCCAGCTGATGGCTACAGGAGACCTTGTCTCAAAAAAAACGAAACAAAACAAAACAAAACAAAATGTTTTTTCAAGACAGGGTGTCCCTTTATTCCAAGCTGGCCTGGAGCTTGCTATGTAGACCAGGCTATCCTTGAAATCACAGAGATCTGCCTGCCTCTGCCTTCCGAGTGCTGGGATTAAAGGTATGAAACAAAATTTTTTTAATTAAAAAAAGTAAATGACATTGACCAAAAGTGGAAGCCACAGAAAGTGGCTGGATAGGGAAATCCTGTCTTTAAGAAATGAAGTCTAAATAAATAAATAAATAAATATAAATTTAAAAAGTAAATGACAAAACCCTTGATTTCCTAGTTGAGCTATTATCATTGGAAAAGTAACTTGCCTAAAAATCCTTCTGTACTGTAAATTCCTTGACCCAAAAATGTCTTTTGTCCCTAGCACTAAACATAGTACCTGGCCAACTGTAGGTGGTCCGTGAAGAGAAGGAAAAAAGGGAAGGAGGAAGGAAGGTCTGTTATCTAGCCAAGAACGAGTCAAAACCCAGGTCCTGTCTGTGATTGAGGAATGTAGACCTGGGTGTTGTAGGTCAATGACTGTCACAGGATGGGCCTGAGTCAGCAGCAGCAACACCTTCAAACTATGAGAGATAAGATTCTCAGACTCCGTGAAGACCTGCTGAATCACACTGTCTAGGGTAGAGCCTGCTAACCCATCCTCTAACAAGTTCTCCAACTGATGAAGATGCACACCCAAGTTTGACAACTGCTGGAGAAGAGAATTTATTGTCTGTTTACAGCTGATAATAAATACATCTGAGGGAGGTGAATTTATTAAGTCCTTTTAATAATTTATTCTAGAAATGTTACATTGTTGTCTGTTTCCTACTAACTCAAAGCATTTATGCTACAAAAAAGATATGTTTCTGTACAATGTACATCAGTGTAACGATAAGGCACTATGCACTGTCTGTTTCAAAACAGTTATAAATGTCCTTATAACAAAGAAATGATAAATATTAGCAATACTAGGTATATAAATTATTTTCATTTGATTATTCTACAATGTGAACATTTTGTTATATTATTTGAAAAGAGTAACAGGGTTAACAAAAGAAAGAGCCAGGATCTGCATTCATGTACTCTAGCTGTGAAATGAAGCACATGTTACATGCCCTGTCACCCATGAAGGCAGGCCCAGGCTATATAGTGACACCCTGTCTCAAAACATTAAAAATTGCCCATAGTTGAGAGATGATAACTGGCTATTAATATTTATAAAGAATCTCATTTTTCTTTCAAGTTGGTAAACATGGATATATACTTCCAAACATGGAAATATACTTCCATGTATATAAATACAACATGTGGGGTTGGAGAGATGGCTCAGTGGTTAAGAGCACTGGCTGCATTTGCAGAGGACCCTGGTAAGGTTCCCAGGATCCACATGGTGGCTAACAGTCATAATTCTAGTTCCAAGGGACCTGAAGCCCTCTTCTGACCTCTGGGAATTGCACAACATGGATGTACTTACACATGTGCAGGCAGTACACTCATACACATATAAGAAAAATAATAAATAAAATATTTATTTATTTAACTTATTATGTGTACGAGTGTACTGCTTGCATGTAGGTAAGTGCACCTGTGTTGTGCAATGCTGTGGAAGTCAGAAGAGGGCATCAGATTCCCCTGAAACTGGAGTTAAAGATGGTTCTTAGCTGCCATGTGGGTGCTGGGAATCAAACCCGGGTACTCTGTAAGAGCAGTTCAGTGCTCTCAACAGCTGAGCTATCTCTCCAGACCCCTAAAATATTTTTAAAATAAAATAAGACAGATTCTGAGTTTCCCCAATTGCACTGTCCCCAACCCCCTACTTCGAGATCATCTGAAGCCTCTCCCACTGCTCTAGGGATAGACTCCTCCACCCTTGGGCTCAGATCCAGACATTTCCAGCCACCTGAGAGTGTCTGAATCCAGCCTTGTGTGGTGGTAAGCTTTCCAAATTGCAATGTGTCCATCCCCCGACCTTGAGACCATCTGAAACCCATCTTGCTGCAGCAGGTTAGATCCCCCATTCATTTTAGTAGGGGCCCAGACCTTTGCAGACTGCATGAGAGTGCATGAATCAAGCCTCCACCCAGCAAGTCTCCTAAATTGTGCTGTGCCTGCTGGCTAGAAGGGACCAAAACCTTAGGAGGAAGCCTGAGAATATCTGATTAATGCTTGACCTGGGCCTCTGCAGGAACACCTGAGTAGCTGAGAATCAGCTGGTCCCTCCAATACAAAATCAAAAGAGAGAACCTGATGGCTAGACCAACCAGCCTTTCATATCTAATAAGAAAACAACCGCCGGGCGTGGTGGCACACGCCTTTAATCCTAGCACTTGGGAGGCAGAGGCAGGCGGATCTTTGTGAGTTCAAGGCCAGCCTGGTCTCCAGAGTGAGTTCCAGGACAGCTGGGGCTACAGGGAGACCCTGTCTCGAAAAGACCAAACAAAAAAAAAAAAAAAAAAGAAAACAACCAGGGTGTAAGGTGGGCAGTCCTCCGAATGGGACAGACTTTTGACATTAAAGGCTTTCTCATGCCCAAGAGCTCACAGTTCTCTAAGGGACGAGCTAGAGATCCAGCAACTCCTCCAGCTTACATACAGGGAGGGGATATGGACAAGTTCCAGCAAGGTCTTGATACTGGCTGAAAATGTGTGCTGAATTCTGGGATGCTGCCAGCGCCATGTCAAGGGAGGAGCCAAGGACGATATAAAAACCAACCACATGGAGCTGAGGGCCTCTTGCCATTTTGTCACCAGGGGCAGAAGTCACCAAATCCATGCTGGGATTTTAGATTTACATGGGGGGAAGGGAGCCACTACTTGGTATGTAAATTATCTCCATTCACTTTGTAGGCAAGCCTGAGTACACTCGTTAGACTTCCCTGGACTGTGGTTCAAAGAGCCTTTCTTGCAGGTCTTGGGAACCCATGAGTTGGGGGAGGTGAGACACCACATGTTTGGGCATCTCCTGGGTGGAATCTCAACTACACAAGGCATATCAAGAATACAAAATACAAAGTCAGTATTCAACTCAACAAAGGAAGACATGTGTTCATACTAGAATCACAAACAACGAAAGAAATCCACATGCCATAATCACAATGAAAAAATAATAATATGGGGGCTGGAGAAATGGCTCAGCAGTTAAGAGCACCAACTGCTCTTGCAGAGGACCCGGGTTCAATTCCCAGCACCCACATGGTGGCTAAGAACTGACTTTAAGCAGGGTGTGGTGGTACACACCTTTAATCCCAGCACTCAGAAGGCAGAGGCAGGCTGATCTCTGTGAGTTCAAGGCCAGCCTGGTATAATGTCTCCCTCCACTGAACACTACCAGTCCTATAGAAGAGTTCTACAAGGAGGACACCCTAGAGATAACCGAGGACACAGAATTTAAATTAGAACAATTATAATTATATAATTATAATTAAACAATTATAAACATGATCAAAGAATACAATAAATTAAAGACCATACAAACAAATAAATCAAAGACATGGAGGAAGAAGAGCCTCATGGTAATGGTATTGACCATGACTTCCCAAAATTAAGGAAAGGCACGCCCATACAAATATAAGAAGCACATAGAACACCAAATAGACAGGACCAAAAAAGAAATTCCCCCACACTATATCATAGTAAAAGCATCAAACATTCAGAACAAAGAGAAAATAGTGAAAGCTTCAAAAGAAAAACAAGTCACATATAAAGGAAAACCCATCAGAATTACAGCTGACTTTTCAATGCAAACTATGAAAGCCAGAAGAGCTTGGACCAAAGTATTCCCAGTTCATAGATGCCAACCCAGAATACTTTACTCAGCAAAAATGTCTATTATAGTTGAAGGAGAAAGAGAAATCTTTCATGATGTGAATAGAATTCATGTCCAGAAAACCAGCCCCTCAGAGAATACTTGAAGCAATCAATACAAAGAGCAGAGAACAACTATACCCAAGCAGCAACAAAAAGAAATGACATGAAGGTGTAACTGTGGAAACACGAAGTTAGACCAAGAATGAAAACAGATTAAAATGATGGGAATCAATACACATCTCACAATAATAACTTTAAATATCAACAGTCTGAACTCAATCAAAAGACACAGGCTAATGGAATGGATTAAGAAACAAAATCCATCTATTTGTTGTCTGCAAGAAACCCATCTCACCTTCAAGGACAGGCACTATCTTAAGGTGAAAGGGCAGAAGAAATTTCCCAAACAAATGGCACTAAGAAGCAAGAAGGAGTTACAATTCTAACATCAGACAAAATAGACTTCAAACTAAAACTAATCAGAAGAGACAGAGGGTCACTTCATTCTTATCAAAGGAACAACGAATCAAGAAGAAATTACAATCATGAATATATACGCACCAAACTCTGGTGCACCAAACTTTATAAACACAATACTACAGGACTTTAAGACACAGATTAATCCCAACACACTTGTAGTAGGGGACTTCAGTTCCCCACTGTCTCCATTAGACAGCTCAATGGGACAAAGAATAAACAGAGAGACATCTGGATTAAACAATACCATACATCAAATGGGCCTAACAGACATCTCCCAAATATTTCACTCAAGCACCAAAAGATGAACTTTCTATTTGGCTGTCCATGGAACTTTCTCCAAAATTGACCACAAACTGGGGCACAAAACACACTTCATCAAATACAAAAAAAATTAAAATAATTCCATGCAGACCACAATGAAATAAAGCTTAATATCAATACCAGAAGAAGCTCTAGTAACTGCAAGCACTCAGAGAGATTAAACAACACATTCCTGAATAATGAATGGGCCAAAGGAGAAATTAAGAAAGAAATAAAAGTATTCCTAAAATTAAACAAAAAGGACAATAAAACACAACAAAACCTCTGGGACACTTTAAAAGCAGTCCTGGGAGGGAAGTTTATAGCTCTACGTGCCTACATAAAAGAAATCAGAAAGACCAAAAATAAATGGCTTAACATTGCAACTCAAGACACTTGAAAGACAACAACAAATAATACCCAAACCCAGCAGACAAGAAGAAATAAAAATCAGAGCAGAGCAGAGAGTATTGAAATAGAAATAAAGAAAACAACACAAAGAATCAATGAGTCCAAGAGTGGGGTCTTTGAAAAGATAAACAACATAGACAGACTCTTATCCCAGTTAACTAAAAGAGCAATTTCAGCCAGGCGTGGTGGTGCACGCCTTTAATCCTAGCACTTGGGAGGCAGAGACAGGTGGATCTTTGTGAGTTCAAGGCCAGCCTGGACTACAGAGTAAGTTCCAGGACAGCTAGGGCTACAGGAAGACCTTGAAAAAAAAAAAAAAAAAGGAATGAAAGAAAGAAAGAATAAAGAAAGAGCAATTTCAAATCAATGAAATTAGAGATGAAAGGGGTAACATCACAACAGACAACAAAAAGATCCATAACATTTTACAGGAATACTTTAAAAACCTATACTCTATAGCCGGGTGTGGTGGCGCATGCTTTTTATCCTAGCACTCAGGAGGCAGAGGCAGGCAGATCTTTGTGAGTTCAAGGCCAGCCTGGTCTACAGAGTGAGTTCCAGTACAGCTGGGGGCTACAGGGAGACTCTGTCTCAAAAAGACCACAAAAAAAAAGCCTATACTCTATTAAATTTGACAACCTAAAAGAAATGGATGGATATCTTAAAACATGAGAATCACTAAAGCTAAACCAAGATGATATCAATAGCTTGAATGGACCTATAACATATAAGAAAATTGAAACAGTATACAAAACATCCCAACTAAAAAAAAGTCTAGGCCCAGATGTATTTGTGGCAGAATTCTACCAAACATTTAAAGAATATCCACAACAAATATTACTTAAGTTATTAAAAAAGATAGAAAGAGAGGGGGAACTTCCAAATTCTTCTAAGAAGCCAACATTACGCTAATACCAAAACCAGGCAATGAGACAACCGAAAAAGAAAACTATACACCCATACCATTAATGAACATAGATGCAAAAATTCTCAACAAAATACTTGCAAACCACATACAGGCACAAATAAAAAGGTCATCCACCATGATCAAGTTGAGTTTATTCCAGAGATGCAGGAATGGTTCAATATACGTAAGTCAATAAATGTCATAAATCATATAAATGGACTCAAAGACCAAAATCACATGGTCATCTCAACAGACACAGAAAAGGCCTTTGATAAAATTCAACATGCCTTTATGTTAAAAGTCCTGGAGGGAATTGGACTGGAAGGAACATACCTCAACATAATTAAAGCTATATACAACAAACTCACAGCCAATATCATTCTAAACAGAGAAAAATTGGAAGTATGCCCCTTAAAATCAGGAACCCAGAAAGGCTGTCCACTATTTCCACTCCTTTTTAATATAGTGCTTGAAACTCTTGCCGGAGCAGTAAGACAAGAGAAGGAAATTAAAGGAGTACTAATAATTGGAAAAGAAGAGGTCAAACTATCCCCTTTTGCAGATGATATGATATTATACATAAGAGATGCCAAAAATTCCACCAGAAAGCTTCTAGAAATGGTTAACACTTTCAGGCAGGTCCAAAATTAATCTACAAAAATCAGTAGCCTTTCTATATACCAATAAAAAGCAATTGGAGAATGAGCATATGGAAACCCTCCCATTCACAATAGCCTCAAAAAATATATCTTGTAATAAACCTGGCCAAAGACATTAAAGATCTCTAAAATGAAATTTTTAATTCTTTCAAGAAAGAAATTGAGGAAGACACCAGAAGATGGAAGGTCTTCCTATGCTCATGGATTAGAAGAATTAATATAAGGAAAACGACCATCCTATCAAAAGCAATATATAGATTCAATGCAATCCCAAACAAAATCCCCATGACATTCTTCACATAATTAAAAAAAAAATCCTAAACTGGGCATGGTGGCTCATGCCTTTAATCCCAGCACTTGGGAGGCAGAGGCAGGTGGATCTCTGTGAGTTCAAGCCCAGCCTGGTCTATAGAGGGAGTTCCTGACCCTGGATAGCCAAAGGAACCCTGACCACAAAGAGCAATGTAAAGGGGATTACTATACCATATTTCAGACTATATTACAGAGCTATAGTCATAAAAACAGCATAGGGCTGGCACAAAAATAGACCCATATCAATGGAAGTAATTGAAGACCCAAACTTGAGTACATGCAATTTCAACCACCTGATATTTGACAAAGGGGCCAAGAACAGTAATAGAGGAAAGATAAGCATCTTCAGGAAATGGTGCTGGCAAAACTGAATCACCACTTGTAGAAGAATGAAACTAAACCCATATCTTTCACTTTGCACAAAAGTCAACTCCATATGGAACAAGACCTGTATGAACCCTAAAACTCTGAAATTGTTAGAAGAACACATTGGCAGTAACCTACAAGATATAGGTATAGGAAAGGACTTCCTAAATGGGGCATTAGTTGCTCAGTAATTAAGGTCAACAATCAATAAGTGGGACCTCACTAAACTAAAAAGTTTCTGTATATCAAAGAAAACAACCAATGAAGTGAAGAGGAAACCCACAGAGTGGGAGATAATCGATGACACATCTGACAGAAGTTTAACATCCAGAATATATAAACTACTCAAAAAACAAAGAATCAATAAAACAAGTGACCTAATTAAAAGTTGGGCTAAGGATCTGAACAGAGAGTTCTCAAAAAAGAAATAAAGTTGGCTGAGAAACATCTTAAAAAGTGTTCAGCGTCATTAGTAATTAGGAAAATGCAAATTAAAACCATTTTAAGATTTCATCTTACCCAAGTAAGATTTGCCAAGATCAAGAAAACAAATGAAACCAAATTCTGGAGAGGAATCTGGTGGGATTGCAAGCTCATGCAACCCCTATGGAAAGCAGTGTGGAGAACTCTTAAAAAAATGAGCCAGGTGTGGTGGCAGAGTCCTTTAATCCCAGCACTCAGGAGGAAGAAGCAGGTGGATCTCTGTGAGTTCAAAGCCAGCCTGGTCTACAAAGTGAGTTCCTGGACAGCGAGACCCTAGCTAAAAAAAAAAAACCCCACCATTTGACCCACTCATACTGCTCCTTGGCATAAACCCAAAGGATTCATCCTATTGCTGAGATACTTGCAGATTCATCTTTGTTGCTGCTCCTTTCACAACAGCTAAGAGATGGAAGCAACCTCAGTGTTCCTCAACTGAGGAGTAGATAATGAAAATGTGGTACATTTACACAATGGAGTTCTAATCCATCGTAAAGAAAGACAACATTAGGAAATTTGCAGGTAAATGGATGGAAATAAAAGCTGTTAGCTAAGCTGACGTAACACAGATTCAGAAAAACAAATGATGTATGTTCTCCCTCATTTCTGGATCCTAGCACCAAATCCTCACATGTGAGTATGTATCCATCCCTTCACTTTAAGGTGGTGCCTGTCCTTGAGGGTAAGATGTGTTTCTTGTAGACAGCATATCAATGGATTCTGTTTCCTAATCCAGTCTCCCAGTCTATGTCTTTTGATTGGGGAATTTAGTCCATTAATATTTAAGGTTATGACTGATAGGTTTGTGTTGCTTCCTTTTGCCTTATTATCCATTTGCGGTTTGGGTTTCGGTTTCTACTTCTGCAGTTATGCTTTTATTGATTTCTCTTTCTAGGTGCCTGGGGTTGGTTGCTCCTTTCTTCTGTTCTTTGAATTGCTTCAAGTATTCTCTGAAGGGTTGGTTTTCCGGACATGTATTCTTTCAAGTTGTTTATGTCATGGAAGATTTTTCTCTCTCCTTCAACTATAATTCACATTTTTGCTGGGTATAGTAACCTGGGTTGGCATCTATTGTCCCTTAACACTGGGAATGCTTTGCTCCAGGTTCTTCTTGCTTTCATAGTTTGCATTGAGAAGTCAGTTGTAATTCTGATGGGTTTCCCCTTATAGGTCACTTGTTGTTCTTCTCTTGTGGCTTTAAGGATTTTGTCTTTGTTTTGGGTGGCTAGCATTTTTAACTATGATGTGGCGTGGAGAATTTCTTCTGCTGGGCTCAGGAGATCTCAGATCTCAAGAGTCACACAAGCCTACCTTTAATGCCAGCTGGGAGGATAACTCCGCCCCCACAGCCACAGAATCCAATCAAGCCAAAGACCGCACCTTTAATCCCAGCTGGGAGGGTAACTCCGACCCCACAGCCACAAACGCCAATCAAGCCAAAGACAGCTGGACCAAGGGATCAACAATCAGCTCTGCTGAGGCACCCAGTTCCTACCTGTCTCCCGCTCTTCCTTCCGCTGGGCTCAGGAGATCTCTGATCTCAAGAGTCACATAAGCCTACCTTTAATACTGGCTGGGAGGATAACTCTGCCCCCACAGCCACAAAATCCAATCAAGCCAAAGACAGCTGGACCAAGGGACCAACAATCAGCTCTGCTGAGGCACCCAGTTCCTACCTGTCTCCTGCTCTTCCTTCCGCTGGGCTCAGGAGATCTCAGATCTCAAGAGTCACACATACAATATCTCTACATGAGTCCATGTGCGTAGCTGAAGGCTACATAATAAGAAACAGTGCCAGACAGGAGAAACCTTCCTCTGAGTTGTTGGCCAGGGCGGTCCAAGAGATTCCCACCATTACACAGGCTATTGCCTTTGATTGCCTCCCAGAACCTGAAGGTAAGACCCTATCGCTGAAGACAGGACATACTTCAGAGACCAGAATTGGAGCTATGAAACCTCTTGAGTTCTGGGATTAAAGTTGTGTACCATTATGCCGGCCCAGCTCTAGTCTACTTTTAATCTCTTCATCTGTTTTTTTTTTTTTTTTTAGGTTTTCATGTTGCTCAGAGTAGCCTGAACTCTCTGTGTAACCAAGATTGACTTTGGATTCCTGACCCTCCTACCTCTACCTCTCAAGTGCTGTGATTACAGGCATGCCCCACCACACCTGACCGTTCATCACTCTTTAACATAAGCCCACATAATGAAGAATAACTCTCCCAACATTGTATACAGTCTATAAACTTCCTCACTTCAATACTTTATGATGATGAAACCAAATTACACCCTGCTGGCCAGTGGTAACGCTACAAGATAATTATACATGTCATTTAGAAGTGCTCTGAGTGGTAATTTTATTAGCTTTATATTAAGAAAACTACTGGTACTGGATAGTGAGTGACTCAGAGATGCAGTAAGGAAAGACCAGAGAAGCAGTAATAGGTTGAAACATTTATACAGAAAAACAAAGGCTTTCTTTCAGTCTGCATTCATCCCAGGTCTAGATTCTAGAACATGGCAAACATAGGTCTAGATTCTAGAATCTAGAAGCCATAATGTTCGGGGAGTGAATTAAGGCCCAGTAAATAAATGAAAATGAGGAGAACTAGAGGAGGGGAAAAGCCAAAAAGTCCTTTTTCTTAACATTCCTGAAAAAGGCCATTCACTGCATCATGGTAAATGACTTAAATAGGATTCACATAAGGGAGAGAGAAACAGCCAAGTGATTGGTCTACTTATCACCACAATCCTAGGATAACCTCAGGCCTTCTGAATGCTTGGATTCGGGCCCGGATGTCTCCCAAGTACATCTTCTGGGAACCCGAGGGAAAACAGAATATTTAAGCCACACTGGAGGGACCTATGATATCTTCAGTAAGCTAAAAAATAATAAGATCTGTGTGTCTGTGTTTACTACAGTGGAGGGAGAGGCAGAACTCTGCTAATTTAGACCCAACCAGAATCCTTACTGAGGAGAGTGTTTAGGGAGGAGACAGTTGGTGGTGCCAAATGTTTTTAGACAACTCCCTATTTTTTTTTTTTTCTGTGCTGTGTGTAGGAAATCTAGAAAATATATTATCTAGGGGCTGGAGAGATGGCCTAGTAGTTAAGAGTGCTAACTGCTCTTGCAGAGAGCAGTTTGATCCCCAGCACCCACATGGTGGCTGAGAACCATCTTTAACTCCAGTTCCAGGGGAGTCTGATGTCCTCTTCTGACCTCCGCGGCATTGCATGACACAAATGCACAAACCTACATGCAAACAATACATTCATACACATACAAAAATAAATAAAATGAAAAAAATTTTTTAAAAAAGAAAATATATTATCTAACAGCTTCCAGAGTCAAAAAGTCCAGCATGTGCATGAGACCTATTCTGAGCAAATGTTCAACAGGCAATTGAAAAATACAACTGTTAAAATAGATGCAGAAGTAGCAGGCTGTTCTGGTGTCAGAACGAAAGATCTTTTCTTTTTTTTTTTTTAATTTTTATTTATTTCTGTACGTGTATCAATGTACTGTCTGCATGCAGGTCTGTGTACCCGTGTCGTGCAATGCCGTGGAGGTCAGAAGAGGGTGTTGGATTCCTCTGGAACTGGAGTTCTCCTGGAATTGGAGTTTCAGAGATCTTTTCTCCCAGAATGATCTCATTCACGTTCTTGCCAACGTAAGACTTCATACGATGGAGAGACAGGTTGTGCTGGCATAACTGATCATTTGGATCACATAATTAAACCTTAAGGCATGCCAACTGTTGACTCAAATGCTTGAGGATCCTGAAATGCTGAAACTGGAAAGCCTCACTCACCAGCAAGTCTCAGTCTAGTATTTCTTGGAGGAGGAAATGAAAACTCAACAAAATGAAGCAATTTTCCAAAGTGATAGAGCTCTGACTGGTAGAGCCAGAACTGGGGAAAGCCTTTGCTCTTGCATCTGCATCATGAGACCATCCCTTCAGATTCCCCTTGTCCTTGTGGATGGCACTGCCACCCACACATAGTTGTCTCATGTCCATGACATCACAGATTATGAATTCTCCTTAGACTATCAGCCAACACAATTATTTTTTTAAACTTTTAATTACATTTTATTTATTTTGTGTGCTTGTGTAGTATAGGGGCATGTCCATGTCATGCCACAAATGGAGAAGTCAGAGGACAACTTGCAAGAGTCAGTTCTCTCCTTCTTCCATGTGGATCCTGGAAAATCAAACTCAGATTGTCAGATGTGGTAGCAGGTGCCTTTATCCACTCAGCCACTGAGTCATCTGGCTGGCCCAACACACATTATTTTAATCAATGCTGCCTAATGTCTGTCCAGGCCTTTACCATGCATCCAATTATTAGTACTTTCTGCATGCGAGCATTCTAAATTCAGGTAAGATAAGGTGCATGCCTTCGGAGAAAGGGAGGTGGGCAAGATGCAGGTAAACACATCAATAAGGGAAGTGGTGGCAAATGCCATAAGGGCAGCATAACTATGATATAGTAGAGCTATCTGGGTCTGAGGGGTTGCAGCTCAGTCTCAGAGCACTGGCCTAGCATAGGAAGGCCCTAGGTGCCAGCTCCAGAACCATCCAAAAGGATTTCAATTAAGGAAGAAAATAAGAACAAAATCTCCAAGCCAGTGAGTCCATGTCCAGATAAGATAGAGTAAGCTCTGGGGCTGGAGAGATGGCTCAATGGTTGAGAGCACTGGGTGCTCTTGCAGAGGACCAGCATTCAATTCTCAGCACCCACATGACAGCTAACAACCGTCCACAGCAACACTTCCAGGGGAATCTGAAATGCTTTCTGACCTTGACGGGCATTGCACAACACCAGCACACTTACACACATGCAGGCAATACCCTCATACACATAAAATAGAACTAATAAATAAAATGTTTTAAAAAAGATAGAGTAAGCTCACTCCATCCCATTGCTCCCACTGGTAGTAGACATGGGCAGAAGATATGGAACTTTGTAAATTTAAACACTAGAAGCTGACTGGAAAAACCAAAACACTGAAATGCTATTGAACCAGGCTCCAAGTGACTGACAAGCACAGAAAGGGAGGGACCAGAGATCCAGCTGTACAGGATGGGACCCAGGGGATCATCGTCATATAAAAAGAGCTAAATATAGAGAAATAGGCCAATCCTATAAAAAAGTAGATGAGAGAAATGAACACAGGCAATTAAAAAAAGAAATGCAAATGACTTCTAAACAGACAATACATCAATCTTAAAGCATGCATAGTGGCACACACATGTAATCTCAGCATTTGGGAGTTAGAAATGGAAGGATAATGAATTTAAGGCCACCTTGGACCTTCACTTAGCAAATCTGAAATCAGTCTGGACTTCATGAAATCCTGCCTCAAGAGAAGGAGGGAGAGGGGAGAGAGAGGAATGGAACAGGGAGAGGGAGAGGGAGAGGGAGAGGGAGAGGGAGGAGAACGAGACAGATAATGACAGGGAAAAAATCCAAATAATTGGCATGTTTTGTGATAATACTGTGTGGAAACTGCTCCTTCCAGGCATCGAGGAGGAGAAGACAACATGTCCAACTCCTTTAGAGAGGACCTGGAATTATCTACAGAATTTTCACTGGAATTTTCCTTTGACCTTGAAATTCCGCTTCTGAAGCTGTATCTCAAATCTGCACATGCAAGAATATGAAAAGTTGTATATCTACTATGCAAAGTATAAATTGGCATTGGTTGGAATAGTAAAAGAATAGAAACACCTAAAATATTCACCAATAGGGAGCTGGCTGAATAAGTAATGCTGTATGTATATACTCAAAGTGTTCTTAAAATGTTATGAAGGGGACTTGAGAGATGCCTCAGTTGTTAAGAGCATGGCTGGTTCTTCCAGAGGACCTGCATTAGGTTACCAGCACCCACATGGAGCCAACAACCTAGAACTCTAGTTCCAGGGGATCCAATGTTCTCCTTTGGCTTTTGTGAGCATTGCATACACATGGTGCACTTACATACATGCAACCAAAGCACTCATACACATAAAACTAAAAATGAACAATTTTTTCACTCATGTCTTTAATCACAGCACTGGGGAGGCAGATGCAGGCAGAACTCTGCGAGATCGAGACGAGCCTGGTCTACAGAGCAATTTCCAGGCCAGCTGGGGCTACAGGGAGAACTTGTCTCAAAAACACAAATAAATAAATAACTTTTTAAAAATTTATTTATTTATTTATTTATTTATTTATTTATTTATTTGGTCTTTTCAAGACAGGGTCTCCCTGTAGCCCCAGCTGTCCTGGAATTCACTCTGTAGACAAGACTCGCCTTGAACTCACAAAGATCCGCCTGCCTCTGCCCCCCAAGTGCTAGGATTAAAGGCATGCGCCATCATGCCTGGCTTTATTTATTATTTTTTATGTGTATGAGTGTACTGTCTGCATGTAGGTTGGTGCACCCATGTCGTGCAATGCCAAGGAGGTCAGAAGAGGGCGTCTGATTCCCCTGGAACTGGAGTTAAAGACAGTTCTTAGCCACCATGTGTGTGCTGGGAATCAAACCTGGGTCCTCTGCAAGAGCAGTCAGTGCTCTTAACTGCTGAGCCATCTCTCCAGCCCCACAAATAACTTTTCAGTTTTCATTTCTTTCAGGCTAACTTGGCTCCAACTCATCATTATCCTCCTTCCTCAGCCTCCCATGTACTGAGCTTTACAAGCATGAGCCACCACGCCCAGTGTAAAGATGGTCATTCTTAGACATAATGGCATTCTGATGTTTCTCTAAAGCACTCATTTGTTTAGATATATATTGAAACATTTATAGGTGGGTAACATGGCATTAGGGACTCAGTTAAGGTGACAGAAGTAATGACACAGGAGCAGCACTAAGTTAATGACCTTATCTGGGTGATGGTGCTTGGGGGGGTTATTATAGTATATTTTGTGTATGCTAGAAGTTTTCCACAATTGAAAGTTTATAAGGGGCTGGCAAGGTGTCTCAGCAAGTAAAGGTATTTGCTACCAAGCCTGACAACCTGACTTCAATTCTTGGGTTCCACATAGTGGAAAGAGAGAACCAACTCCCACAGGCTGTCCTCTGACCTCCATCCATACATGTGCCATGGCACGCATACTGCTTCCCCCCCACACACACACAAAATGAACAAATGTAGTTAAAAATATTTTTAAAGTATATAAATACACAAACGAATGGGTGAGTGGGTGAGCCAGGCATCCCAGGGAGCAGCAGAGCCTCCGAGATGCAAACAGGGAAGAATGATGCAGTACAGACAGCATGTTAACGAATGCCAGCAGCCAGATTCCAGATCAGGCACCTGGCAACGTCGGCCATCTGTATTTATAGTTACCAAATGGCCCTGGATCTTTATTACAGTCAGGAGCAGGGAGGAAAATGGGACAGCCACAGTCTACAAAGAAGTCTAAGACTCAAGTACTAAAAACCACAAGAAGGAGGGACCGGAGACAGACCTCACCAGGGACCTTGTATAACCTTTCCCTCACTCCACTCCGCCTGTTGAAAAGGAGCAGGTAGGGTAGAGGAAATGAAATCAAAACAGGTCTTTGAGTCAAGGGGGACAGAGCTCAGTGGTAGAGAGTGACTCACATGTCTAAGGCTCTGGGTTTGGACCCCAACACAACCAAAGTGGGGGAAGAGGGGAACAGGCCTTAATCTCGGAAAAAAAAAACTTCTTTCTCTATGTTAGTTTTTAGGCAACCCATAAGACTTTAGCTCATTTTGTCATCTATTAGGATTCTTCACTTTGAAAGGTTTTGTTGTTGTTGCTGTTGTCGTTGTTTGCTCCATGCTATGCTCCAGCCCTGATTGTTCTCTTTACTTTTTGGGGTTTTTTTTTTTTTTTTTTTTTGTCTTTTTGAGACAGGGTCTCTCTGTAGCCCCAGCTGACCTGGAACTCACTCTGTAGACCAGGCTGGCCTTGAACTCACAAAGATCCACCTGTCTCTGCCTCCCAAGTGCTAGGATTAAAGGCGTGCGCCACCACGCCCGGCCTACTTTTTGTTTTTTGACACAGGGCTTCATGTAGCCCACACTGACCTTGAACTTGTTATGTAGCCAAGGATGACCTGGAACTCTGGAACCTTCCTATTTCTACCTCTCAAGTGCTGGGATTACAGGTGCCACAGTCTCTACTTCAGCACTCAGTACTTTTAAAACAAGCACAAAGCATTTAGCAAGATCCTCATCCAACAGAAGTGTATGCAGCCAAATTTCTTCTGCAAGTTCACTTTGAAGATACCAAAACTGTTCTTCATCCCAGGGATGTTATGACAGTGACAGAAGATGGAAGTACAGTGGGTGGAAACAAGTACTCATTAAAAAAAAAAAAACTGTTACATTTATTCTGTGTGTATGTGGAGGGGTGCCTGGATGCATGTGTGGAAATCAGAGGACAACTTTTGGGGGTCAGTTTTCTCCTTCCATCAAGTCGAGTGTAGAGATTCGAACTCAAGTTTATCAAAAAGTATCTATCCTTTGGGCTGTCTCACAGGCCAGTATGTGCTTTGGGTTTTGTTTTTTAAATCTTTGTGTATGCAATGTGTGTATATATTATGCGGGCATGTGTGTGAGAGATGTGTGGATGGTATGTGTACATGTTTGTGTAACCGAGGACACACATATGTAGAGGTCAGAGAACCTCAAGTGTTGGTCCTCATCTTCTGCCTAATTTGAGACAGGGTCTCTTGTTCGCTCCCGAATAAGCCAAATTAGCAGGGCCCTCATCTTCCATGGAACTTTTCCTTACTTCCCATGTCATAGGAGCTCTGGACTTGCAGACATGAGCTTTACAATGGTTCTGGGGATTCAAAGCTGGGTCCCCATGTTCACATGGCAGATGTTTTACCTACTAAGCCACCTCCGCAGCCCACGTGTGCTCTTTGTCTTCTGCTCCAAGACCACAAGTTCTCCTCCAAGGTAAAAGGAAAGTCCTCAGACAGGATTCAGTACACACAGCACCTCAAAGTAATGCTCATCTTTTTCATTTGCAGAACATATTTTAGTTCTGATTTACTTTCATGATTCTGTTTTTAATAACAGAATGGTGAAGTAGACTTCATTTTATAAAGATCTCCATCAAAATACATAAAAATAGAAGTTTCAGGCTCTGAAGCTGCAGCCCTCTGGGCCCTGGATGCTGTTCTGGTGTTTGCTGTTCAAACTGGCGTGTGACGTCTCTCGATAATTTTTTACTTCATCAGCATTACAGAAGTGTGTCCCTTCCAGAAGCATCTTGATGAATCATCCTCTTGACATTGCTGCTTCAAGCAGTTTATTCTCTGGTAGCTCAACCCTCTGCAGAGGTAGAGGGAGGGGGGCCCTTGCTTCTGTTATAAACTTCCTAGGAGCTGAGAACTGAGTATAATGCATTGTTTGTTTGTTTGTTTGTTTGTGACAAAGTTTGACTCTGTAGCCTAGTAACCCAGGCTGATCTGAAAGTCTCTGTGTACCTCAGGCTAGCCTCAAATTCACTGTGATATTTCTACCTCAGCCTTCTGAGTGTTAAGATTGCACACATTAGTCACCCTGGCTAGCTCAGAATGCTAGAGAACATTGTCCTATTGTTGTTTTTAATTTTATAACATTAGGTATCAAACCCAGGGTCCTGACCCAGCTAGGCAGGGAGTCTGCCACTGAACTACATGTCCAGCCTGCAATCATTTTTAATATTCTGTTAGCTTAAAAAAATGCAAGTAGCTCCAGGCTTTCTCAATATCTGAAAAGTCTTGAGGAAGAACCCTGAAGACATCTCACTGTGTGAAATTCCTTCCTGAGGAGGAAGAAAAGTTGCAGCAATTGACACACACTAAATACTTTCATATGGCAGGAACCCCCTGTCCTCACTTAACACAGTCATTAGCACATTCAACTGGTACTCATACAGTAAATCACATGAATTGTAACCCTTCCAGGAAGAATGATTTCCATTCCATTTCACAGGTAAGAAAATGGAGGCACAGCTGACAAGTAGCTGGGTTGACTTATTTTTATTGTTTGGGAAATAGGTCCTACTATGTAGTTTTAGCTGGCCTGCCACTTGATATGTAGACCAGGCTGACTTCAAGCTGATGGTAATCCTCCTGCCTCAGGTGCCCAGGTGCTGGGATTGCAGTCATGCATCTCCAGGTCAGGCTATGCTCACACTCCCATGAAGGCTTACCAGAGGAAGCTAAAGAAAGGTTCAGAATTTGAGGGAAATCATATACAAAATCTAGCTCTTCACGGTTAAAGGGAAATTACTGTTTTGAAAAACCTCAAGATCCTAATCTTGTTTCTTTACCCTCCATCTCAGAGTTCTGCCTTCTTCTATGCCACTCTGGAAAATCCTAACCTCCATCTCAGAGTTCTGCCTTCTCTCGCTCTGGAAAATCCCACCCTCCATCTCAGAGTTCTGCCTTCTTCTCTGCCACTCTGGAAAATCCCACCCTCCATCTCAGAGTTCTGTCTTCTTCTCTGCCCTCTGGAAAATCCCACCCTCCATCTCAGAGTTCTGCCTTTTTCTCTACCACTGGAAAATCCCACCTTCCTCACTGTGGCGATTCTGACCCATAGCAACCCTCTTCCTGTATCAGGTAAAATGTCTTCTCTGTGGATGAAAAAGTCTCAAAGTCTGAGTTAGTCTAAAATCATACTCAGGCTTGGGGGGGGGGTGCTCCAGCTACCTGGCCTATATGACATGGTGAGCAATGATTAAAGGCCATGTTATGGTCCATCTGTAACTGTGGGATCATATTTGTGTCTGTCCAAGATTCACATTATCAGAGCCCGGGGATCTAAAGCAAGGATGGAGAGAAAGATCTAGAATGGCCTCATGGAATGTGTATGCATCTTCCTCAATGAAGCAGCTATAGTGCTTTAGGTTACTATTATTTGGCTCACTGTTACTTCCCCACTAATCTAATTCACTCAGGCATACCATCTTTCTCCCATCTTCTCCATGAGGTCACAAATGGAGTCCATGGGGCTTAGGTCTCAAGCTCCTCCATCATTATGTAAATTAAGATTACCCAGGATATTTTTTTGAGACAGGGTCTCATGTAGCCCAGGCTGGCCTTGAACTCTTTGTTATGTAGCCAAGACCAAACAAACAAACAAACACAAAAACCAAAAAGCCCGCCTTTCATCCCAGCACTTGGGAGGCAGAGCCAGGCAGATCTCTGTGAGTTCAAGGCCAGCCTGGTCTACAGAGTGAGCTCCAAGCCAGCTTGGACTAAAGGGAGACCTTGTCTCAAAAATACCAAGAAGAAGAAGAAGAAGAAGAAGAAGAAGAAGAAGAAGAAGAAGAAGAAGAAAAAGAAGAAGAAGAATGACTTTGAGCCACTGATCCTCCCCTGCCACCATTTCTTCAGTGTTGGGATTACAGGCATGCTCCACCCAGTTTATGCAGTAATGGTGATCAAACTCAGGGCTTCATGCAAGCTAGGCAAGTGGTTATCACCTAAGCCATATATTCAGCCTCGGGACTTTTTTTTTGTCACATCTTTATTTTAATCCTTATTGCCTCTTCTGGTTATAAAAATAATACATATCAGCATAAAATTCAAGTATTTCAAGATCAAATAGAAAGCCAAGAATGCTTCAGTTATCAGAATTGCACTCTTCCAAGATCTTTTTCCTTCTCCACATTATACACCTATCTCTCCAAAATGCCCCCTCTTCCACTGTCTTTGTATTAGTTGTTTAAGTCAACATACACTCAGGACTTTTTCTTTTTAAGTATAATTCCTGTTCATTCTAAGTAAGCAATAAAAGGCTGTGGTTTAGATATTCTTTGGTTCCATTCTAATCCACACACCAAAAGTATTTATTGAAAGGTGCCTGAGGGCCTAGTTGTTATTAAACAATGTATAACTACTTTCTTGGAGCCAAATACCAAGCCCTGGCCTTTACCCAGATAAGTGGTGAGAAACCTCATGTTGATGTTTTATTGGGGTAAACACTGCTTGTGGTTGACCCCCCAAAGGGATAAATCACTTACTATAAACAATTGAAAGACAATTTTTGAATGAATGCAATGCATGGATTGTTCACAGTGTCCAGAATAACAAGTTTTCTGACACACTCCCCTGTTTCAATCTCATAATAACCCAGAGTAGTGATTAGATTTGGCATCATTACCTGCATTCAGTAGACCAGGAAATGAAGACGCTGAGAGTCAAGCGATTGAGCAAGGTCATCCAGCCAGTTAATCAAAGAGCAGAGCTTATTTTCTGACATCCTCCTCCAATTCTTGCCAAAGTGTTGGCCTTGCCCTCTTTATGTTGTAAAACATTTTACAATTATTTCCCTAACGTATGGTTCAAACGGCATCTTTTAAACCTCAATTAGTCCCACAACCACTTTATGTGTAAAGTACTCTTATTAGTCCCATTTGATAGGTGAGGAAAATTTGCAGAGTTATTTATACCTATGTTCTTATATAATCATCCTTAGGCCACCCTCCTAGTGGCTCAGTGTGGTTTTACTCAAGGATACCAATTTGCAATTCTGGAGCAGTCTGAAACAAACGGCCTCCAAATAGAAAGGGCAACAGTTTTTGAGATAAAGTATGAGCCACCAGCCAGTCATTTTTTTTTTTCAGATTTAACAAGTGTAGAATTTATTGTGCATATAAAAATTCACATCAGGAAACCTCAAAATGTGGGTGCCCAAAACTCTGCCCATAAAAGTCATAGCATAGTTTATTTTTTCTTTTTCACATAAATTTATTTTTATTTTTTTAACAAATCTAGACCCATGTTCCCGCCCATTCCCCCACCCCGCCAGAGCTCATGCATTCTGCCAAACATGTTTTTCATCTCTTTCTCAGTCTTTCTCAATATTCTCCATGAGGACGTTGACTGTTTTGAGCAGAAGTTCACTGTTTCAGTCAGTCAGTCATTCTTGTTATCACTGATATTAAAAATAATTTCTGAGTTGGGGCTAGAGAGATGGCTCAGCAGTTAAGAGAACCAACTGCTCTTGCAGAGGACCCAGGTTCGATCACCAGCACCCACATGGTGGCTAAGAACCATCTTGGGCCAGTAGTGGTGGTGCATGCCTTTGATCCTAGCACACCTGAGGCAGAGGCAGAGGCAGAGGCAGGGGCAGAGGCAGGTGGATCTCTGTGAGTTCAAGGCCAGCTTGGTCTACAGAGTGAGTTTCAGGCCAGCTGGGGCTATAGGGAGACCATGTCTCAAAAAGACAAACAAACAAACAAACTTCTGAGCATGATCAGTTCGTTTTCAACCAGGCACCAAAACAATTCAGCAGGGGAAAGAATAGTGTCTTCGATAAATGGTGCTAGGACAACTGGATGTCTACAAACAGAAGAATATAGTTAGACCCTTCTTTTATCAAGCTCTGGGAGTGGTAGCACACACCTGTAATCCTAGCATCCTAGAGGCAGAAGAATTGCCAGTTTGAGGCCCACCTGGACTACATAGAAAGATCTTATTTTTTTAAAACTAGTTATTTATTATTTTATGTGTATGAGTGTATTGCCTGCATGTTTATAAGTATATTCATGTTATGCAATGCCCGCAGAGGTCAGAAGAGGGTGTCAGAGCCCCTGGAACTGGAGTTACGGATGGTTGTTAGCTTCCATGTAGGTGCTGGAATCCACACCTGAATCTTCTGCAAGAATAACCAGTGCTCTTAACCACTAAGCCATCTCTCCAGCCTGAAGATCTTATCTTTTAAAAAAGGGACTGATAGCCAGTTTTGGTGGTGGACACCTTAAATCAGGAGGCAGAAGCAGGCAGATCTCTGTGAGTTCAAGGCTAGCATGGTCTACATAGTGAGTTCCAGGCCAGCTGGGGCTACAGAGAGGCCCTGTCTCAAAAACACCAAAAAAAAAAAAAAAACAACTTTCTTTACCATTGCAGGGCATGGTGGCACATGCCTTTAATCCCAGCACTCTGGAGGTAGAGGTAGGTGGTTCTCTGTGAGTTCAAGGCCAGCCTGGTTTATACAGTGAGTTCCAGGCCAGCTGGGGCTACAGGGAGAACTGGTCTCAAAAAACAAAACAAAAAAAAGGGGTGGGGGGACTGAAATGGACCAATCTAAATATAAGAGCTAAATCTATGGACCTCGTAGAAGAAAATGTAGGTAATAAATATGTCTTATATATGATATCAAGAACATAAATCAGCCAGGTGTGGTGGTGCACGCCTTTAATCCTAGCACTTGGGAGGCAGAGACAGGCTGATCTTTGTGAGTTCAAGGCCAGTCTGGTATACAGAGTAAGTTCCAGGACAGCTGGGACTATAAAGAGACCCTGTCTCGAAAAGACCAAAAAAAAAAAAAGAAAAGAACATAAATCACCAAGGTTGGACCAAGAGTAGGATATAGCTCAGTCAGGAGAATGTTTGCTTAGCACACAGAGCCCCTGGGTTTGTTGGATCCTTAGCAGAGCATGGAGTGAGCACAGAGGTGTACCTATAATACCAGAACTCAGAGGTGAAGCGGGAGGATCTTAAGTGCAAGGGCATCCTTAACTAGGTAGGTAGCTCAAGACTAGACTGAGCTAGAGACCCTGTCCCCTTCCTCTCCATCTCCCCCAAAAGTTACATAAGTGACCAATCTGCCATTGTTAAAAAGAATGAGTGAGGTGTATGAGTATGTTATGGGACTGAATACATTAGATGAACTACGTACCCTGAGGGAGCTGTAGTCCTAACCCTTTTGATTTTGAGACTGGGGCTTGCTAAGTTTCCTAGCCTGGCCTTGAACCTGCAATTCTCTTGCCTCAGCCTCCTGAGAGGATGGAACTAGAGGTGCGTGCCACCATACCTGGCTTTATTATTGAAGGAGCTGGTTTGTTCGGTTCTTTAAGGTAGGATCTCTCTGTACCCTAAGCTGATCTTGAATTCATTAGGGAGCCCAAGCTGGCCTCAACCTCATGGAGATCTTGTCAAGTGTAGATTGCAGGCATGATTCTCTCTATACATGGCTATATAATTTTTAAATACATTCTTTTTAAAAATTATTTATTATTTTTTATGTGTATGAGTGTACTGTCTGCATGTAGGTTGGTGCACGCGAGTCATGCAATGCCACGGAGGTCAGAAGAGGGCATCAGATTCCCCTGGAACTGGAGTTAAAGATGGTTCTTAGCCGCCATGTGGGTGCTGGGAATTGAACCCCGGTCCTCTACAAGAGCAGTCGGTGCTCCTAACTGCTGAGCCATCTCTCCAGCCCCTAAGCACATTCTTTATTTAGTGTGTGTATGTGAATGCATGTAGGCACACATGTGCAACAGCATATATACAGGTGGAGAGCAGAAAACAACTTGCATGATTCCATTCTCTTCTTCCATTATCTGGGTCCCAGGCATTGAACTCAGGTCTTTGGGCTCCATGGCAGGTGGTTTTACACACTGAGCTATCTTGTCAACCTTGTGTTATTATTATTATTATTTTTTTTATTTCTGTATGTGTATGAATATACTATCTGCATGCAGCTCTGTGCACCCGTGTCGTGCAATGCCGCGGAGGTCAGAAGAGGGTCTCAGATTCCCCTGGAACTGGAGTTCTCCTGGAATTGGAGTTTTAGACGGTTTTTTTTGGCCGCCATGTGGGTGCTGGGGATCGAACCCGGGTCCTCTGCAAGAGCGGTCGGCGCTCTTAACCGCTAGGCCATCTCTCCAGCCCCCGTGTTATTATTTTTTTTTAAAGCAAACATCATGCACGGGATGATCTGAAAGCCTATTTTTGCACATGTATGTTTGCTTATATTTGTGTGGGCAAGGATACAGAGTAGAAAAGCACAGTGAATTCTTCACAAAATTGCTAAAGAGAGGTGAAAACATTTACTTTTTCTTTATGATTTTTTGGGTTGTTCTGCTTCTCCACATGACTGTACTAATCTTTTTATCTATTTTTACTTTATGCGTATGAGTCTTATGCCTGCGTGTATGTAAGTGCACCCATGTCATGCAGTGCCTACAAAGGATAGAAGAAGACATTGGATCCCCTGGAACTGGAGTTACAGAGAATTGTTAATCGCCATGTGGGTGCTGGGATTAGAACCTGGGCCCTCTGCAAGAGCAGCCAGTGCTCTCAACTGCCAAGCCATCTCTCCAGCCCCTAATATTTTTATTTATTTTACTTTTTAATATTTTAATTTTATGTGTAGGAGTGTAAGCATGTATATAATTGCACTAGTGTTGTGCAGTGTCTTTAGGGGTCAGAAGAAGGTGTTGGATCCCTTGGAACTGGAGCTATAGATGGTTATTAGCCACCTTGTGGGTGCTGGTGTTTGACCCTAGGTCCTCTGCAAGAGCAGCCAGTGCTCTTAACTGCTGAGCCATCTTGCCAACCTCAATCGTTTTAATTCTCCTATTCCCACAACCCTTGTACTTCAGGAAACCAGGCTTCTATTTTTTCCACCTCGGTTTTCCAGTTCTAGCATTTCATACAAACAGATTCATAACTTTCTGGGCCCCATTTCCTTTGCTCACTATTATGTCTATGAGATTAGCCCAGGCTGTTGCATGCTTCGTAACTTGATCCTTTCTATTGCTGAGTCAGATGCCACTCAAATGATGTATGCCAGTTTGTTCATCCACACCCTGCTGATGCACTTTGGGTTGTTTTAGGGTTTCTGCTATTATGAATAAACCTGCTAAGAACATTTCATATAATAATTTTGATATAGCATTTCATTCTTTTGGCTAAATACCTAAGAGTTGAATTTCTGGGTCAAAGGGCATATGAATATATTATTAATAAAAAAAAAATAATCAATTCACTTTAGAGAAAGAACTTGAGAGCTGGGGATGTAGCTCCAGGAGTATAGTGCTCGCCTAGCATAGAGACAGCCCTGGATTCCAACTGCAACAGCATATAAACTGGGTGTTGGATGCATGTATGTAATTCTGGCATTTGGGAGATGGGGGCAGGAAGATTGAGAGTTCAAGATCACTTGCAGCTACATAGGGAGTTCCAGGTCAGCCTAAGCTACAGGAGACCCTGTCTAAAAGAACTTAAGGAAAGAAATCTACATTAATGATATTGAGGATTGTAACAATTATTCTCTCCCAGTAGGCATTTGAGTCTGTTAGAGCTTCAGTTTCCAGGGTGAATCATGGAAAATGGGGGGACATTCTAGTGGTAAACTTGCCCAAGAGAAAGAAAGTTTCCTAAGAGACTCAAGTGATAATTCAGAAACAGCCAGCACATAGGAAAAAGAGCTTCACCGTACAGACACCAAGGCAAATAAAACAATGCACAGGACACTTAAATTCTATAATAACTGGGTGTCAACAGAACAGATACTTAGCATTAAAAAGAACAAAAGAGTAGGTTCTGAAACTAATGAAATCAACACTTGAAAAAGCAGCCTTGCCTCTGGGAGGGTTGGTAAACAAATAGTGAAGCAAGCCTTGGTTATTTCCACATCCAAAGTGTCACAAAAATGCAGTCAATGCCATGAAGATGTGTTCTTAGGAAGTACTTCCTGAATATAAATGTAATGTAAATGAAGGTACGAAGCAAATGAATGCGAAA
The DNA here is from genome assembly GCA_009823505.1 of Rhizomys pruinosus. Taxonomy (NCBI): domain Eukaryota; kingdom Metazoa; phylum Chordata; class Mammalia; order Rodentia; family Spalacidae; genus Rhizomys; species Rhizomys pruinosus. The sequence continues at coordinate 2,838,174 of VZQC01002950.1, forward strand.
GACAATGGAGTAAAAAGATGAAGATGAAATATTTTAGTGTCATCTATTGAACCCAGGTCTGGCCACTCACCACATGTCCTGAGAACTGGCCTTGAGTCCTAACCCAGAGGAAAGCCACAGAATCAATCTTTCCCTCTGGCCTTTTGGACTGGGGAAGAACAGGGGGAAGGTTAAGTTTGGACTCTAAGTATCATAGGAAACAAACTTGCTAGTAGTAACATGACCCAATTTTCAACCCAAAAAGGTCTGAGATGCATACGCTAAGAGGCACTTGCAGTTCAGAAATCTATAGAGATGACTACAATTAAAATCTTCATTGGAGGAGAAGAAAAACCAGATGCTGCATGCTCCCATATCCAGAAGTAAGAGAGGTACACAGGTTTTCCAAGGAACCTGAAATATAAGGGAAAAAAATAAAAACTCAAAACAATGGAATTGTAAAAGCTATGAGAGGATTTCTGAGAAGGAATGGCTTAAGTAGCTTAAGATGTACTGATGGGGGCTGGAGAGATGGCTTAGTAGTTAAGAACATTTGCTGCTTTTGCAGAGGACAAGGGTTCAGTCCCAGCACCCACACAGTCACATAATCATCCATAACTCTAGTACCATGGGATCTTATACACTCTTCTATCCTCCACGGGTAGCAGGCATGCATGCGGTGCACATACATACATACATACATACATACATATGTACATGCATACAGGCACTCACAAAATAAAAAATAAATCTCTTTTTGAAAAAAAGAAGTAATGGTGGAGAGGAGCTAGAGATGTAGCTCAGCTGGCAGAGTGCTTGCCTAGCATTCATGAAGCCCTAGGTTTGAACCCTAGGAATGTATAACTGGACAGTATGATGTGCAACTAACTATAACCCTAGTAAAGTAAAGGGTAGGTAGAGGTAGGAGGATCAGAAGTTCAAAGTCATATTTGGCTACATCATGAGTTAGAAGTCAGCCTAGGGCTGGAGAGATGGCCTGGCCGTTAAGAGCACAGCTGCTCTTGCAGAGGACCCGGGTTCAATCCCCAGCACCCACATGGCAGCTAGAACCATCTGTAACTCCAATTCCAGGAGAACTCCAGTTCCAGGGGAATCCGACACCCTCTTCTGACCTCCGAGGCATTGCACGACACAGTTGCACAGACCTACATGCAGACAGTACATTCATACACATAAATAAATAAAAATTAAAAAAAAAAAGAAGTCAGCCTAGTATATATGAAGCCATCTCTAAAAACAAGAGAAAGGTCAGGTATGGTGGTACATACCTGTAACCCCAGCACTCAGGAGCACGAGGCAAGAGGATCTGGGGTTGAAGGATCCCCAGAGAAATGACGCAGTAAGTGGCAGCTGACAGAGGTAACAAGAACTGACTACAGCATCCTTGCAGCATCTGGTTGTACTTCAGTTAACACTCTATAAAACCTACAGCCAGGCGTGGTGTTGCACGCCTTTAATCCTAGCACTTGGGAGGCAGAGGCAGGCGGATCTTTGTGAGTTCAAGGCCAGCCTGGTCTACAGAGTGAGTTCCAGGACAGCTGGGGCTACAGGGAAACCCTGTCTCAAAAAGACCAAAACAAAACAAAACAAAACCTACAGTGGGCTAGGGGTGCAGCTGTAAGAGAGGCCCACACTGACTCCATTTTGAGTATAGCCACCATTTTAAGCAACTACTGGAACCTGCCCAATTCAGGGAAAAGGTCAATTGCTCAAAGTCAGTTGCTCGAGGCCTCAAGAACAGCTAATAAAATTTAAACTTGTCTAAAGATAACTATTGATACTGTTGATATGTGAGGGCAGGTGGACTTACTTAACATTTCCTCCTTCCAGTTACAGGATTCTGTCTAAAGATAACCTTTGGTATGTGGGGGGCAGGTGGGCTGACCTAACCATGAGCTGTAACTCTGCTATTATCCAATAAGGCTGGAAGTTACCCAAACCCCACTAAAATTCCACTAGACCCTGTATAAAGGGCCTGGGAGCCAAGTTATCAGGGTTGGAGCCTTTTCCCTCCCACCCCAGCATGCTGGTTTACTTTTTCCCAAAATAAAGTCTTGGTTTTTCCATCCTTTGGTGTGTCTGGTGTGGATTCTAGGACCCTAACATAGCTTAATGCTAGTGCACTTGCCCAGCATGCATGAGACTCTGGATTCAACTCCGAGCACTGCAAAAATAATGAAAAATGATTCATTACCTTGACCTACAAAATGCCCCGTGGCTCTGTGTTGGGCTGCTAGCAAGATGACTCAGCAGGAAAAGATGTTTACAGCTCAAGCCTGGCAACTTTGAGTTCAATCCCTGGAAACTATATAAGGTAGAAGTAGAGAACCGATTCTACGAAGTTGTCTTTGACCTTTACATGTGCACCATGGTGTGTGCATATCCCCCCCTCCCACACACAAACACAAATAAATAAATAAATATTTTTAACTCCTCCAGGTCTGGAGTTTTGGGGTGATATCAGCTATTTAATCCCATTGCAAAATACAGATACCCAACAAATGTTAAATGTTGACTCTCTTAGCAAGAAACCTCTTTGACCTAACTAACTTCAAGGCTGAAAATTCTGAGAAATGAAAGACTGCCATAAAGTCCTTCATCAGAACGGCTTCTACTCCAGGGACAAAAAGCAAGAGAGAATTGTTAGGTCTGGGTTTCCCAGAATCCCAAGGAACACACAGATGTCCACTTCCTCCAGAAGCTGTCAATCTTATGACCCCTTCCCCTTTACCTGAGGTCCCACCCAATGGCTACAAAGGGGTGTGCCTCAGTCGCCATCTTGCTGGCTGACCCATCATGTGCCAACAGGTAGTCAGTCCTGGCAATTCCTGACGTAAGTATGTTCCCAAAGTGACTAAGCCTGGTGTGCCTGTCTTTTATCTGGGGTTTGTGCTGACATAGATCTTACAAGAATCAGCCATAAAACCCCTCTCCAAGGGGAGATTTATGACCTTAATGACAACAGTATTCTTACAAGCAAGCACCTTCAGTTGTTCTCTCTCTCTTTTTTTTTTTTTTTTTTTGGTGTTTTCAAGACAGGGTCTCCCTGTAGTACCAGCTGTCCTGGAACTCACTCTGTAGACCAGGCTGGCCTTAAACTCACAAAGATCAGCCTGCCTCTGCCTCCCAAGTGCTAGGATTAAAGGCGTGCGCCACCACGCCCGGCTCTCTTATGCTTTTTAAGACTTTGACTTTCTAGTCTGTCTCTGGCACTTATAAAATAGTCTGGCTATCTTCTACCATTTAGTAGCTTTCAAGGACTGTGAGAAAGCAGTTAGCACTCAGTACTGAGGTGACAGAGTTGAGAAGACACGAGAAGCACACACAGCTCTTCTGCTGACCCTTCTGCATCCCAGATCACTGCACATTGCCAAATGATCCGTTCTGCCCTGGGAACATGTGAGCTACTTGCCTTTCCCAAAGTTCTCCCCATGGGAGCCTTTGCTCCCTGTCATATTTCCCTACTGAGACAGGAGTCCAAGTTCCTAACTGACCCTCTGAGTTGCCTGGTTCTGCTTGTACGCACATCACACATACAAACTCTTCCTTGCCCGTTTCTCCTTTATCAGTCCCATTCACAGCTTCCCAGGGAGAAATGTTAACAGAAAACACAAAAAGTTTTCTTTCTTTTTTTTTAATTTTTTTTTATTTATTATTTTTGTATGTGTATGAGTGTACTGTCTGCATATAGGTTTGTGCACCCGTGTCGTGCAATGCCGCGGAGGTCAGAAGAGGGTGTCAAATTCCCCTGGAACTGGAGTTACAGACGGTTCTTAGCCGCCATGTGGGTGCTGGGGATTGAACCCGGGTCCTCTGCAAGAGCAGTCGGTGCTCTTAACCGCTAGGCCATCTCTCCAGCCCCACAAAAAGTTTTCACTAAGTGATTCAAACCCGGCCAGAGTTATCCCTGGAGATGATTAGCCTTATTTAGCTGAACACATGCTGAAAGTGGACCAATCAATCACTCCCCGTGATGTCAGCCTTCTGGATGATAGAAAGGACCTCTTCGCCCAGCATGCTTAATGAAAACAAAGGCTAATTATGCTTCATAAGGTGGTAACCCCTCTCCCCACTCAACTAGAAAAGCCGTGAGGTCAAAGGAGACTCAGAGAGAAAATTCTGACAATTACTTAAGTTCCAGAAGGAAACACCTCCATTTCCTGTTCTGCTGTTTATGGGTCTGGCTCTGGCCAGACGAGAGCTCTTCCCCTGACATATATTTCATGCCCTCTTCCTCTGCCTAAGGTAGTTTTATTTGGGAGAGGGGAGAGCCAGTTGAGATAAGTTCCCATTATGTAGCCCCAGCTGGCCTAGAACTTGCTATGTAGACCAGGCTGGCCTTGAATTCATGGAGATCCACCTGCCTCTGCCTCCTGAGTGCTGATTAAGGATATATTCCACCATGACTGGCCCTAAGGTAGTTTTAAAGGATTTCCTGTTACTTACAAAGAACTGTGTATGAAAGCGCTGAATCAAGTTCAAGAGGTAGGCCAAGAGAATCTGGCATTTTAAAAGATGCCTGTGAATTTCTGATGGGTGGCTAGGTTTAGGAACCTGTAGGCCAAACCCCAGATTCATGAGGAAAAAGCCCATATAGGGGTTTTGATATTAATGAGGTAGAATTTAAATTTTATTGTATTTTTATTTTATTATTTGTTTGTTTCTTTATTTGAGACAGGGTCCCCCTGTAATCCCAGCTGCCCTGGAACTCATATGTAGACCAGGCTAGCCTCAATCTCACAGAGATCCACTTGCCTCTGCCTCCCAAATGTTGGGATTAAATACATATGGCACCACACCCAGTTTTATTTTAGTTTTCAATTTAAGTGTATGCCTGTGTATCTCTGTGAGTATATGCCACCTCTGTGTGAGTCTGCAGAGGCCAGAGAGTATCTGATCCCCTAAAGCTGGAGTAACAGGTGGTTGTGAGTCGCCTGATATGGGTGCTGAGACCTGACTCTGGTCCTCTGGAAGAGCAGCCAGCACTCTTAAGCTTAGCTGAGCCATCCCTCCATCCCCGATGAGGTAGAAGTTAAGAATATTTACTCTATAGGAACTCCATGTGAAGAGTTACATATCCCATGATACTCAGCAAATCACTTAGCATTTAATTTACCTGTTAAACAAAACATTTATTAACTTGTTTGATGTCTCTATTTTATCTATAGTTATATATTCTCCACCTAGCATGGTATCTGAAACATAGGAACCATGTAAATACTTGATGTTTAATGAAAGTCACAGATTTGTATAATTACTGTTAGCAGCAGAATGGTAGGAGAGAGGTGTTGCTAACATTTGCTGAATGTTAATTTTGTGCTAGAGGGTATTGTCTCAACTTGTCTGAAAACTGCTTTCAAGGTACTTTTCTATTATCCTGCATTATGATGAGAAAACTGAGATGTCAATTAAGTTCTTCATGATCCCAAAGCTGGTAAGTAACAGAATGAAGATTCAAAACCAGGCGTCTTGGTCCCAAAGTCTCAGTACACAAGTATTATTATGCTGCACTGATTTCATTAATTACTCAGAACAACCAAGGTTCTGAATAGTACATACAGAATTTGGGCCTGGGCCTATCTGACTGCAGGTGCACTCTAACAACAGTTTTTGTAAGTCTGGTTGATTACATAGCAATTTATGATAGTCCATATGATTGGTGCTTATGGGACTGCACAATATATAGTCTGCCTGGCCTTTGTGTCAGACCACAGAATGTGTTTAGAAATAAGGTATTATTCCCTCTAAAGAGGAGGGCACTCAGGTATGGAAGAAGAAGAAGAAGAAGAAGGAGGAGGAGGAGGAGGAGGAGGAGGAGGAGGAGGAGGAGGAGGAGGAGGAGGAGGAGGAGGAACACCTGGGGGATAAGTGCAGAAAGCTATGATGCAAAGTTTGCCTGCTGGGCCAGTCTGGCTACTTACTACCAACTTAGGAGCTAGACTTAGAGGTGCTGAGGGTTACTGGGAGGGGACCTATGAAGAAAAAGGGAAGCGAGAGCAAGAACAGGTGGCTAGAGTTTCAAGCCCCAAGGCACCTGACACCTGTGAAGGGAGAGAAGGAAGAAATGAAGGTCCATACAAGAGTGCTTGATGGCAACAATGCTCTGAGAAAGTCAGCAGTCCAGGACAACCATCATCCAGAAATGGAAAGGGGCAGGTCCAGAATTGGGCAGAAACAGCCCAGACTTGACACACCTTGAGCATGGCCTTGGGATACGTGATCTGAGAACAGATGCTATTGCGAAGTCCCAGCCAACCAGATTCCTTACAATGGTCCTTGGTTTCTTTTTGCTGCTTCTTTCCTTGCTTTGTTTGGTTTTGGATTTGGCTTTGGTTGTTTTGTTTTTGTTGCCTCATTCAATAGTCAAAACTGTCCTGGGACCCAGATTGTGGCCCATGCTGGCCTAGCACTCATGGTTATCTTCTTGCCTTAGTCTCGCAAGGGCTGGGGTAATGGGCATGAGGCACCAAGTCCTGGCACAGCTGATGGGCTTAGATGTCTGGATGGTGTTGAAGCGGGCAAGTGTGGAGAACAGTTTAGTAACCTGGAACTCTTCTTGGCTTGGGTTATGCACACTGCCCTCTTCTAAAAATACACTTGGCAGCTCGGCTCCTTTTTCTGCACGGACTATATGCACACATCCCTCTCTGGACAATGCACTTAGCAACCTCTGATCCCCACTTGCATCAAATTTCTCTCTCTCTCTCAACAATTTCTTCTCACCTAACAGCAAGTCAAACTTAGGCAATTTCTGTCTAAATATATTCCCAATGTACTTGGTATGAAGAATGGAAAGACTTATCTGTCCTGAAGTGGTTTGGGGTACATGAGGCAAAATATGTCCTCAAGTGAACTTTTAAGAAGAATCACCTTATTACCATCTTAGGCCTATGTATAACTGATATGCATATAATTAAAATTAGATGCATTATGGAAAGGGACATGTACAATAGAAAAATGATCACAGGACCTAATCTACCAACCAAAACAGACAACCACCCTAACACATCCCTTAATAACTAAACTGCTTCTTCTCTTGAACCCCATAAAAGGAAGTCCCAAACAATAGTTGGGGTCCTTGAGTGTTTTTGCTCCTGTGTCCCCGCTCCTTTGCAAGGTATTCTGATCTTTTTTTCTTTTTTTCTTTTTTTTTTTTGGTGTATTTTTGAGACAGGGTCTCCCTGTAGCCCCAGCTGGCCTGGAACTCACTCTGTAGACCAGGCTGGCCTTGAACTCACAGAGACCCACCTGCCTCTGCCTTCCAAGTGCTGGGATTAAAGGTGTGTGGCACCATGTCCAGCCTCTGATCTTTTGTTATTGCTTTAGTTTGCATAAAGTTACCTTACTACACTACAGTGTAAGCCCTTATTTCAATTCTTTGAATAAGAGGACAAGATCCTAAACTCCTGACCCCAACTGTTATAGGGCTAGAGAAAAAAAAATTTATAGGGCTCTTTGGTTGAGACAGGTGTTCAATTCCCAGCAACCATGTCAGGTATCTCATAGCTGTCTGTAACTCCAGCTCCTGAGGTATCTGATGTCCCTGACTTTCACACATATTTACACACACACACACACACACACAATTATAAATAAATTAAATCTTTAAAAAAGAATTATAGGATTTATTTTTTTATTCTGCAATCACTTATTGAGCACAGCCAGTGTGGTACAGTTAGGACCACAGCTTGGTTTTCTAGATTTGAGGGTTGTTGTAGGGACATAACAATCAAGAAAATGTTTAATTAGAGATAACACATGCTTGTCAAAATTAAGAACTTAATATTATAGACAATGATGTTAGAAGAAAATAGCAGGAAATACTTAGGCTCTTTGAGGAATGTGAATATAAACTAAAACTGAAATGATAAAAAGGACTGGCTATAAGAAGATCTACAAGAGGGCCTGGAGAGGTGGCTCAGTAGTTAAGAGCACTGGCTGCTCTTGCAGAGGACCCAGGTTCAAATCTCAGCATCCACATGTCGGTTAACAACTGTTTGTAACTCCAGTCCTAGGGGATCTGATGCCCTCCTCTGACCTTCCTGGGCATTGCATGACAGGTGCATTTACACCCGTGCAGACAATACACTTGTACCCATAAAATAAAAATAAGTAATTTTTTTAATCTACAAGAAAAGAATTAGTTGGAAAGGGAATATATGCAAACTAAGATTAATGAAGAAGGGAAACGGGTGACTGCTAGATCCTTGGTATCAGTGGTCCCAGATCCTTCAATCAGGACACCTGTTCAATTCGCATTTACTTGGTTATTTGAAGCAGCTTTGAAAGAGTTCCACTAAAGCTTGAAAAAAAAAAAAAAAAAAAAAAGAAACATACAAAGAAATCAAGACCATGCTTCCCTCACAGATTTGTCAAGAGAGGGGTTCTTGAAATCGAGAGCTAAGTAAGTTGGAGTGGTATGTTGGAAGGGCAGGCAAAGAGGGGCAGAGGCAAGTAGAGAATCGGGGCTTTTCAAAAGAAAAGTTTGCTTTTCCTGTTGAAAACATTTTCCAGCTCAAGGTTCAAAGGATGGAATGTGGCCAGAGACAATAAGAGAAGCTATTTTGCATAAATAAGAACTTGGCAAGTTAACTTTCAAACAAGCCAGTCCAGAGTACACCTGCAGAGTAGGTTTGCCACGGAAACAGCTTCTGTGCCCTGGGCCCATCTGCTCATTCACAGCACAGCACCACCGGCCTTGCCAGAGTTCATCCTCAAAGCACAATGCCAACTGTCTGACTTTCTCAATCCAACACCAAATCTGGGTTTATCTAGACTTGAGCCAATGTGCCACTTTTGGCATGTTCAGAGTCTGCTGGAGTCATGTAGAATGTTACACTAAAATCCTTTCTGTCCACCTATCACTCCAGAGAACCCCAAAGGGCTCCAAGAGAGCCTGTTAAAAGTGGTCTCCAAAAGACTATTTGCATATCACCAAAATGTTCCATTTTTACATTTTATCTGGCAAGGTCAGTTTCTATGGTAACTTCTTTATGGCAAGTTAAATATGTCCAGGTAACCCAACCCTCGTCAGGAAAACATTTTTTTCACTAAATAAGCTGACACTTGTAGTAAGGCTAAGCCAACATATGGTTTGAAAGAAAACATAGTCAACTGTGTTCATTACATGTGAGCACAAGTTGCAGACATGAACATTGACTGCTTTAGTTCACATGGTCGGCTACTGAGGCTTACACTGATATTCTTTCTTTCTTTCTTTCTTTCTTTCTTTCTTTCTTTCTTTCTTTCTTTCTTTCTTTCTTTCTTCATGGTCGGCTACTGAGGCTTACACTGATTTTCTTTCTTTCTTTCCTTTCTTTCTTCATGGTCGGCTACTGAGGCTTACACTGATTTTCTTTCTTTCTTTCTCTCTTTCTTTCTCTCTTTCTTTCTCTCTTCTTTCTTTCTTTCCTTTTGGTCTTTTGGAGACAGGGTCTCCCTGTAGCCCCAGGCTGTCCTGGAATTTGCTCTCTAGACTAGGCTGGCCTTGAACTCTCAAAGATTCGCCAGTCTCTGCCTCCCAAGTGCTAGGATTAAAGGCGTGCGGCACCACGCCCGGCTTGATTTTCAAATGTAGTAAGGTAACTTTATGCAAACTAAAGCAATAAAAAAAAAAAAAAAAGGATCAGAGGCGGGGTGTGGTTGCACACGCCTTTAATCCCAGCACTTGGAAGGCTGAGGCAGGCGGATCTCTGTGAGTTCAAGGCAGTCCTGGTCTACAGAGCGAGTTCCAGGCCAGCTGTCTAGAAAAGAAAAGGAAAAAAAAAAAAAAGTATGCGCGTTGTGTACATGGTAGGGTCTTCCTAGTTTCCCAAGCACGGTGAGTTGGTTCCTAAGGCTTGTAACAAAGTATCCAACGAGGGTACCAAGTAGCTGTGTACATACAAAAAAAAAAAAAAAAATCATTGCATCATAGAATTAGACTGGGAAAGGATTTAGAATAAATTTCTTTCACTGTGCAGGGTCCCAAACTAAGGCTCAGAAATGTCAAGACGTCTGGACGTTTGGCAGCACCTACCGAGACGCGTGCGTAAATGGAGACTACGCATGCCAATCACATCCTGCATGCATCATGCTTAACATTTGAAGAGGGTGAGCGTGGGTGAACTTTCCATCAGCCACTCGGATCGGAATCTCCCAGAGAGTGTGTTAAACGGCACCCAGGTCCCCAGCGTGTAGCCTCCTCTAGGCAGGTCGGGGGCGGGGCGGAGCCAGGAAGAGCACAACGACTCAACCAGTCGCGCTCCAGGAGCGCAGGGGAAAGACTGCAATTCCCGGCGTGCGGCGCGCGGCGCGGGCGGAAAACCGGCCACTTCCGCCCCACGCAGCGCTGCTGCGGCCGCTTCTCGACGTGTCACCGGCGGCGCCGTGGCTGTGGCCGGGGAAAGCAGCTTGGGAGACCGGGAGTTCGCGGCGGCGGGCGGCGGCGGGCCGGGCCGCGCGGGGCGCGATGCTGAACATGTGGAAGGTGCGGGAGCTGGTGGACAAAGCGTGAGTATCGCAGGGCAGTTGCGGCCGGGGCCGTGGCGGGGAGCGCGTGCACGGCCGGTCCTGGCGGGGGCGCGCGGCACGCCCCCTGGCCCGCGGCCTGGTCTTGGCGTCGGCCGCTGCGGCCTGGGAGCTGGCCCCCTGGCCGGGCCGGGGACCGGGAAGCGACCCCGGCGGGCCGCAAGCCCTCCTCCCGGCCCCCTTCCCGGCTGCCCGGGACTTCTCGCTTCGCCCCTACCCCGAGCCCTGGATGTGGTTGCTTTATCAGGGGACGGGGCGGCCCTAGACTGAGACTCAACCTCAGATCTTGGTCTCCTGGACGCCAGGGCGGCCGTGGGGGCGAGGGGTCGGGGTGCACCAGCCCCCTGTGCCACCTCGGTTGTAGCCCACAGACACTCTGGGCCTGGCCGGATATGCCGGTACCTTGCTGGACTCCTTTTAATTCCTACTGAACCTGCAGTGGAGTGGGTGGGAGGTGTAACAAGTGGCCATTGTGGACAGGCTGAAGTTGCTCAAGAGAAGACTCGCCCTTCGGGTTTCTCACACTAAGTGAAAGCAGATGACCAGAGAACTACCCTAACTTTTCCACTATTCCTTTTTGCCGGGCCTCTTGATCATTCGTTTTCATTAAGACATTATTTAAACAAAACAAAAAAAATCCCCTAAAGGAAAAAAAAAAGCCAGAGTTAAATCCTGTTGACCTGCTTTTAACTCTTTTTCAGACTGAAATAACTTCGGTATCTTAGGAAACTAGGAAACCCTTAACGCTTAAATTGAGCATATCAAATGTAGCAGTAAGATCTTCTAGGCCAGCAGGAAGCAGGAGTTTAAATATTTCACCGATCCTCTTCCTTTTGGGTTTTAGTGATTATGCAATAAGTGTGGTAAGAAAACAGTTCACTCGTGCCACCCACCCAACCTGAAACCAGGAAGTGTAGATGGCAAACTTTTCTTGACACCAGAAAACAAAATGTTTTACAGCATAGAACCAGAGTTTGACCATACTTTCAAACTGGCTTTGCTAACAATAGAACTCAGTTAAGTGTCTAAGAAGCCCTGTTTTCAGAATCCTCAAACCGAGTTTGAGCTTTGTCACCTTAGGCAACTTGCTTAACCTTGCAGTACCTCTGTTTTCTCTGCTTCAGGATGGAAACGATTAGACATATCATAGGAGGTTGTGAAGATTGGGGACCAAGGGCCTCTATTGCATGAGTCCTATGAGACAGTCTGTTTATCAGTGTGTTTCTGAAAGATAAAGTGTTCTGCATTTGTGGTGAGATAAACAACTCTAGACATTCCAGGTTGGAAAGATTCGCTTTAATAGTCTGTTGTTCAGTCTTCACATTAAAGTCCTGAGGTATTTGTATGGAGTTGTTTTGCTGTTTATCTGCCCTGTTTTTGCTTGCCAAAGCATAGTTCTTTTCCAGATCCAATACATATTTATTTAGTATATTGTATAAGGAATAGGATACCAACTTAGTTTCAAAAGACCAAAGATGTCTTTACAAAACAGCCTCTTTATTTCTAAGCCAGAGAATACCAAAAGAAAACTACTAAGGAGTGCTGTTTTTCAAGGACCCCATTTGTGAAAAAGTTGAAGGGGCTTTTTTCGGAAAACAGAAATGAGTCTTTTTGTTTTTTAAGTTTGTTTTTTTAAATTTTATTTATTTTTATGTGTATGAATGTACTGTCTGCATGTAGGTTTGTGTACTCGTGTCGTGCAATGCCGCAGAGGTCAGAAGAGGGCATCGGATTCCCCTGGAACTGGAGTTAAAGATGATTCTCAGCCACCATTGTGGGTGCTGGGGATCGAACCCGGGTCCTCTGCAAGAGCAGTCAGCGGCACTCTTGACCACTAGGCCATCTCTCCAGCCCGAGTCTTCCTTTTTACTACTCAATATAGACTCTTGACTTGAACCAAGTTACTCAGGGGCATATAACTTTGTTGCCACCAAGAACTTTGCAAACCTCTTGTATGTATCTCACATACTAAGACTAAAACATGAAGTTATTCTTCTGATGAGTGCTCAGGATTTCATTTTCATCTTTAACAGGAAGAAAAGAAATTCTTTCTTGAAAATGTAAGCATCTTGGCAGAATCATTTGTCTGTGGTCCAGTTAAACTGTATACTTAAAATGTCAAGATGGGGGCTGGGCATAGTGGCATGTGCCTTTAATCTCAGCACTAGGGTGGCAGAAGCAGGCAGGTGTCTGTGAATGCAAGACCATCCTGGTCCACATAGCAAGCTCTAGGCCAGCCAGGGCTATATATGTAGTACCTGGCAAACAGGGAAATGGTAATGTGATTATGGGCTGCTCTGGTAACGATGACAGAGAGTTTGGAGAAGACGTGAGTTCAGATTCTGGCACTGCCTTTTTAACTTGCCATGTGTCTGGCTTCAAGCAGAAAAGCATCCCTCCAGGCTTTGGTGTTCTTACTTGTAAAATGATGGGACTGGGCTAGAGTAAGAGTTGTGTGAGTTCAGTAAGTAGTTAAAGAAGTAAATTTCCATTAAGGAAACAGTAATTGAAACTAGTATTTCACACTAGCAAATGCATTTTGGAAAGTTATTATCCTCTAGAGACAATTTAGGCTGAAAAGAGATTATGAGTAATTTTTAATGGTACTAAGAAACTGAGGTTATAGCCCAGTGGTGGAGCACTTGCATGGCAGTTCAAGACCCTTCATTCAGTACTAGTGTGGAAGAAACTAATTTTCTTTAAAGCTAGGCATGCCAAGTACCACCTGTAATCCTAGCACTTGGGAGGTGGAGGCAAGAGGATCTGTAGTTCTGGGTTATTCGCAGCTACACAGCCAGTTTGAGGCCAGCCTGAGCTGTGTGAGAGCCTGTCTTGGGGAGGGTGGTATGTCAGTGATAAGAGTGTTTGCCTCGTATGTGGAGGTTCCTGATACTGCAGAAAGTAACAGGAAAAAGATTACCAGTAATTGTTATATTTAAGGTTTTTAAGCAGTAAGTTAAGTACAGCAGTGGTGACTTGGGAAAACTAAGATTTTCAGTGCATGTAGTGAAACTTGGTTCAAAAGGAGAAGTAAGCTCTTTTAAAGCAAATTCATTCCCGAGTGCTACTCTTAGGTTCTGTATGATAACAGTTCTTAAGTATAAAAATTTCAGACACTGGTTTTTGCTCTTTTAAAGACTTTCTGGAGGGTCAGACAATGTTGTTCTGCAATGGTTGCACCTCCTGGTAGAAATGAGTGAGTCTTTTCAGAATATTATGGGACGGAGGCAAAGCAGACAAAGCCGTAGGGCAGCTAGGCCATCTGGTGCCAGTTTCCTACCATTCTGGTCAAGTTGCTGGCAAGGCAGCTGTCAGGGAAGGACGAATGGCAGCACTCCTTCAAGCCAACCTAGCTGGACCTTTATTTATTTATTTATTTATTTATTTATTTATTTATTTATTTATTATTTAGTCTTTTTGAGACAGGGTTTCCCTGTAGCCCCAGCTAGCCTGGAACTGGCTATGTAGACCAGGCTGGCGTTGAACTCAGAGATTTGCCTGCCTCTGCCTCCCAAGTGCTGGGATTAAAGGTGTGTGCCACCATGCCCGGCCAGGACCATTGTTATTTTATGACCTGAATTCAAAAGTGCAGTTAAGTTGGCTATGTTTATAATTTGTAATCTCACCAAGGTATAAGTTAAGCATCTCTGCAGCACTTGAACGCTTTTCTGATTTGGGAAATGTAGCCAAGGTGACGAGTGGTAGGTCAAGGCTGCTCTTCTCTGTGAAGCCCAAAAAGCCCTTCTATTTCCTTACAGGGAGTCATGGAGCTAGCAGCAGCTCTTCTAGGGTAATTCTGAGAACGCTGGCTGGCTAAGGTCCTAAGGCATCAGCTCTGAACGGCCCATTTTAAGTTATTCTCTCAATTATAGCTTGCCCCTGTCTCTTCCTCATTATCTTCCTTGCTGTATATTGCTTGTTTGCAGTCCTGACTATTGAGCTGTATAACAGGGCTGTGGAAACTTCATATGACTCTGTTGGGAAAGACTTTGCTGTTACAGAGGGTAGTTTCTCCAGTTGTTTCAACAGACAATACATTTATTATGTCCTCAATTAGTTCTATATTGACTGAAAAGTGCCCCACATACCTTCCAGAGCACCTGCCACTAGAAACATGCTACATATAAACATTATTGCTTTACTTTTCTTGGCAGCAAATCTCTTTTCACTTCTTGGAACTTGAAAGCAAAGATGAGAAGGTGATTGTCAGCTCCCTAATCTTCCCAGAACAACTCTGCTCTGAACAGTTGTAGAAAATTGTTGCTGAAACAATGGATTAATTATCCTTCTTTTCTTGTGGTAACAGGACACAAGTCAAGTTGGTATTAAGAATTTATTTCCAGCCAGGCATGGTGGCATATGCCTTTAATCCTAGCCCTTGGGAGTCAGAAGCAAGCAGATCTCTGTGAGTTCAAGGCCAGCCTGGTCTACAGAGAGAGTTCCAGGACAGCTGGATCTACAGAGAGACCCTGTCTCAAAAAGACCAAAAAAAGAATTTATTTCCAAAGAAAGATTATTTTAGTTTTTCTTCTGCTGGCATTTCTTGTAACTTTCTGTAGTATATTTAGTACTACTGTCAAGGTGCTTTTTAAAAGCACTTATCTGCCTTTTATCTTTCTGTGTCCTTTAGCTTTAGTTCACAAGTAGTTTTTCATGTGTTTACTGATGTGTCTGTATTTTAAGTACCACTCACTTGTTCTAGTCTTCGCAGTTTGGCTCCACACTTGAATGTTTTTGTGTGTGCTTGTGTATTGTCTTTCCTACTTCTTTATGATGTTTAAAAATTCCTTTAAGAAAAAAGAAGGATGGGGCTAGGACTATAACTCAGTTGGTAGAGTGCTGACTTAGTCAGGAAGCCCTGGATTTTGTCCCCAGCACCACATAAAAGTGGATATGGCAGTGCATACCTGTATTCCCAGCACTTGGGAAGTGGAGGCAAGAAGGTCAGCAGGCTAAGACTGTCCTGTCAGGTTTAAGGCCAGTCTGGGCTGTACTTTCATACATAGATCCATGGAGCTGAAATTTATTTTTAGCTTTTATTTTTCAAATTTCAAATATGTTAAAAAATGGAACACATGTTAAAAAATGGGCCACGTGACCCAGCTCAGCAATTATCTTGTATGTGCTGTTCTCTCAGCTGGTACCTGCCTTTTGTATTCTTTTGAAGCAAACCCCCGATATTATCTAATACACAATGCATCAATTCTTCAAAGGTAAGGAGTCATCAGATTTTTTGTCCATTTTTTGTCCATTTTCTTACAGGATCTTGCTGTGTAGCCCTGCTTAGCATAGAATTCATAATGTAGCCCAGACTGGCCTCAAACTTGCATCAGTCTTCCTGCCCCTGTCTCCAGAGACTGCTGGGATTACAGTTTGAGCCGTCATACCCAGCTATATTTTTCAACCACAGCCACAATACATTATCACCCCTTTAGGTAGAAGGTGTTTCTTGATATCAAATGTCCAGCCCTGTATTTCTTAATGACTTCACAATTTGTTTTTTATAAATTTTATTTTCATTCAGGTGTGGTGTCACGTGCCTTTAATTTCAACACTAAGGAGACAGAGGTATCTTTGTGACTCTAAGGTCATCCTGGTCCACATAGTGACTTCCAGACCAGCCAGGGATACCCTCTCTCAAAATTTTTAATGTTCGGACTATAGATACATCTTAATTCTCTGTTTCCTGAGGTGCTGGCAGTGGAACGCAGGCCACATACGTGCTAGGTAAACACTGCTGTACACGCCAGTTCTCTCCATTGTCTTGCTGTGCAGTTCAAACTCTTCCCACTTGCTGTTTATGTATTTAAGAAACTAGGTTATTTGCATTTCTCTCCCATCTAGATTTGCACATTTTACCTAGTAGTTGTGTTTGAATGGTTCTCTTGTTATCTGTATTGATTACCTGTAAAATGACAGGTATATCTAGTCAGTTGATAAAATTCAAGTTCCTGTCTGAGAGAGCAAGACTACTTCATAGATTCAAAGTACATTTTTACTGCTTGTCATGTTTCTTGTATGAGTGGGAACCTTTTAACCCCAGCTATACATACTTCGCTTTCTGAGACAGCAAACTTCTGTTATGTTTTTTAAGGTGTCACCGCCTGTGTCTGTTCCTTAGCTAGCCTCCTGTGTATCATCTTCATCCTCTTATGCTAGCCAGAGTCCCTGCTCCACTGTTTCCATGTATCTCTAGGTAGTAGTTCATGGATCTGGAAGTCACTGGTAGGGCAGAAGTGAGAAATGGATTGAAATCCTGGGTCACTACCAAGAAACAAGATGGCAGCCATTGAGCAGTAGCCATAAGCTACGAAGTGCTGCTGCCTGTTCTAACAGGCTCATGACTTTGGAGCACGAAACCTTTAGTGCTCAACATACAATATTCTTAGAAGATCTGTTGTGACTTACTGTTGTATTACTGTAATCACTAACACTGAGAAGATCAAAGTGCAGTGTTTAAGAGAATAAAGAGGTGATAGACAAATACTATTATATAAGAACTGTGTCCTAATCCATGAGCTCATTATTGTCAGTGGACATTCTTTGATATTTATTTATTTATTTATTGCCTTTTTGAGACAGGGTCTCCCTGTAGCCCCAGCTGGCCTGGAACTCAGTATGTAGACCAGGCTGGCCTTGAACTCACAGAGATCCGCCTGCCTCTGCCTCCCAAGTGCTAAGATTAAAGGTGGGCACCACCAAGCCCAGCTCTGATTTTATTTTTTATGTGTATGAGAGTTTTGCCTGTGTGTATGTATGTGCACTGTGTGCATACAGTGTCCACAGAGATGAGAAAGGGATTCTGGATCCCCCAGAACTGGACTTAGAGATGGTTATTTGCTGCCATGTGGGTACTGGGAACTAAGTGCCACTCACTCCTCTGCAAGAGTGGTGAGTGCTCCCAACTGCTCAACCATCTCTCCAGCCCCTCAGTGTCTTTCTTTCTTAAAACTTGTTGCTTTATTTTTTTTGTTGTTGGGTTTTAAAAAATACTTATTTTGAGAGAGTATCACTAGGCTAGAACTTGCTGTGATCCAGGGAGGCCTCCAGCTTTGGGTCCTCAGCTTCAGCCTCCCTCTGTCCTAGTGTTGCTGTGTGCCACAGTACCCAGTCTTTGTGTTAAAACACTGTTGTGAGGACTGGAGAGATGGTTCAGTGGGTAAGAGCATTTGCTGCTCTTGTAGAAGATCTGGGTTCAGTTCTCAGCACCCACATGGAGGCTAACAACTGTCTCTTACTCCAGTTTCAGGGGAATTTGATGCCCTCTCTGACCTCCCTGGGCATTGCAGGACACAGGTACACCTACCCACATGTAGGCAAGACACTCATATGCATTAAATAAAAATAATAAAACAAAAAAATTGTTGTGTTTGTACCAAATCATAGGTGCTTTTATTCTTTTTTTTTATTATTTATTTATTTTATGGGTATGAATGTACTGTCTGCATGTAGGTCTGTGCACCCGTGTCGTGCAATGCCACGGAGGTCAGAAGAGGGTATTGGATTCCCCTGGAACTGTAGTTCTCCTGGAATTGGAGTTATAGACGGTTCTCAGCCGCCATATGGGTGCTGGGGATCGAACCCGGGTCCTCTGCAAGAGCAGTGTTTTCAACCGCTAGGCCATCTCTCCAGCCCGCTTTTATTCTAATACTGTGAAGCATAGTGGAGAATATTCTTTGGAAAATGTGTTGACTAAACTATTTGGAAAGAAACATTGCAGTCTCTACCTGCCAGCTCTTACGGCATGTTGTTCAGCTTGTTGTATGCTTCATAAGATTTAAAAAATATTACCAATATAAAACGTTACTTCTAAAACAGGAAAATATTCTGTGAATGCAAACTGGAGCTGACATCCTTAAACTGGACAGTATTAAGAGAAAGAACCCTCTCAAATATGTGATAACAAATACGTGATCTCTTTTTAAAAACATTTATTTTTATTGGTGTGTGCGTGCGTGCGTGTGTCTAGCTGAGTTTGTGTGCATGAGGAGGCCAGGGGGGTCAGATCCCCTGGAGCTGCCGTTATAGGTGGTTGCTGGGAACTGAACCTAGGTTCCTCTACAAGAGTAGTAAGCACTCTTAACCACTGAGCTACCTCCAGCCTCAAATACACACTCTTAACAATGAATGAGTAGTGCGTGCAAGGAAAAATGTGTTCTAGAAAGAATTTTCCAATTCTGTATTCCTTGAATCAGCAGCAAAGTCTTTACAACTGAGGGCCTTCAGTCTGAAAATTAAACACAGGTAAAGAAATAAAACATATTCCTATGTTGGAGCCAAAATACAGCTTCTCACTTCCAGGTAGATTAAGCTAATGATTTAACTTATTAAATTTAGAGCATATTTAAATATTGTGTGTAATTTGAATAGAACTTTATAACTTTAAAAAAAATTTTATTTATGTGTATGAATGTACTGTCTGCATGTAGGTTTGTGCACCCATATCATACAATGCTGCGGAGTTCAGAAGAGGGTGTCGGATTCCCCTGGGACTGGAGTCAAAGATGGTTCTCACCCGCCATGTGGGTGCTGGGGATCGAACCTGGATACTCTGCAAGAGCAGTCTGTGCTCTTAACCGCTAGGCCATCTCTCCAGCCCCAGAACTTTATAACTTTTTAAAAGACGGGTATCATGTATCTCATACGGGCCTCTAACTCCCCCCTTTTTTTTTTTTTTTTTTTTTTTTTGGTCTTTTTCGAGACAGGGTCTCCCTGTAGGTCAGCTGTCCTGGAACTCCACTCTGTAGACCGGTGGCCTTGAACTCACAAAGATCCGCCTTGCCTCTGCCTCCGCCGAGTGCTAGGATTAAAGGTGTGCCACACGCCTTGGCTTTAAACTCCCTTGTAGTTAAAGATGATCTTCAATCTTTTTCTCAGCCTCCTGCTTCTCGCTCCCTAGTCCCCAGGATTACCAGCATAAGCCATCTCACCTGGATCATCAGTCTGGCACTGAACCCAGGGCTCCGCTGTTCAAGGCAGGAACTTTACATTCGCAGCTCAGTTTTTTATAACTTCCTTAGAAACTCACCATAATTTGGTAGATTACATTCATGCTTCTGAAATGTTTCATGGTGTTCTCATTCTGATAGCATAATGTTTTTATAATAGAAAATCTCACACATTGTATAGTTTAATTTTTTCTCATATTCATTCTTTGTCTTTGTTTTCAAGCCAGGACCTCTTTATGTATTCCCAGCTGGCCTTAAACTTGGTTATGACCCTGCTCTCGGCCTTCTGGTTGAGTACTGGGATTACAGGTGTCTGCCCCCTTGCCTCTTTGTCTTTTTTTTTTTTTTTTTTTTTTCTCAAATGGCAAAGATGTTTGGATAAAAAGCATTGCATTGTTATTCACACTTAAGCCACGTAAGTTTGGTGAGTTTGGTAAGTTTGGTGAGTTTGGTACTGAGTAGGTGTTTGATGTGTAGCTCATTTATCCTAAAGCCAAATTGAAAGTTTTATAATGAGGCCAGCAAGATGGCTTCACATGCCTGGCAACCTGAGTGGGATCCATGGAACCTGTGTTAGGAGGACGGAAGGTAAGAGAACCTGATTACCCAACAGTTGATTCTGACCTCCAATCTTGCCCTTGACATGCACAACACACACACACACACACACACACACACACACTTTACACACATCCATGTACACACCATTGTAGTAGGAGCTTTATATTAGTTCTGAATTCGCAGAGTGATTTTTTTTCACAAATGTGCAGTCAGGGCCTTAGACGTAGTGGCACATTCCTGCAGTCCTACTGCTGAAGAGGCGGAGGCTGAAGATCAATCACAAGTTAGTTCAGGTTGGACTACCATAGCGTAGACTCTGTCTGTTAAAAAATACCAAAGTTACTGATTAGTTCTGCTCAAGTCCTCCAGTGGCTCTCACCTCATCTCTTTGTCTTGCTCCCTCTGACTTTGTCTCCTACACTGCCCTGACCTCCTTGTGGTCTCTTCCCAAGCTTTGTTTTCATTTTATTTATTATTTATTTATTTATTTATTATTTATTTATTATTTATTTATTTATTTAGTATTGTTTTTTGAATTTTTTTATGTATATGAGTGTACTGTCTGCATGTAGGTTTGTGCGCCTCCGTGTCGTGCAATTGATGCCACAGAGTCAGGTCAGAAGAGGGTGTGGATTCCCTCGAACTGGAGTTATAAGACAAGTTCTCAGCTGCCATGTGGGTGCTGGGGATTGAACCCTAGGCCTCTGCAAGAGGCATCGGCGCTCTTAACGACCTTGGCCATCTCTCTAGCCCAAGCTTTGTTTTCATAGGCTGCACTCATACTCCATCCCTCTGCTTACATGTGATTGTCTGTATTTCATGTTTTTATTACAACTTACTAGGACAGTGTGTGATACACAGTACATACTTAATAGATGCTTTTGATTGTGTTAAACTTGGTAAGTTGATATTTATTATAGAGAAATATCTTTTAAGGATCAGATATTTTTTTTTTTTTTTTTTTTTTTAGACAGGGTCTCCCTGTCACCCAGTGGCCTGAAACTCACTCTGTAGACCAGGACTGCTGAATCACAAGAGATCTGCCTGCCTCTGCCTCCCAAGTGCTGGATTAAAGGCGGGTTGCCACCACGCCCAGCTTAAATCAGGATAATTCTAATAATGAAACCCAGTAGTTGCTGATTATTTGCTATGTGCCAAGCACAATGGGAATTATGTTCAGTTTTCTTTCATTATTCATTCATTCCCTCATTCATTCGTTTTTGGTCTTTTTGAGACAGCTAGCCTGTAATTCACTATGTAGACCAGACCTGGCTTCTATCTTACAGAGAATCTGCCTGCCTCTGCCTCCAGAGTACTGGGATTAAAGGCATGCGAGTACCATGCTAGGCTTAGTGGTACTTTTGCAAATTGTATAAAATTCATTGGAGCTGTGATGAGAGGCTCAAACAATAAAGATGCTCGCTGCAAGCTGATGACCTGAGATTGCTACCCAGCCTCTACATGACAGGAGAGAGCCCACTCCTGAAATTGTCCTCTGACCTACACTATACCGTGCGTGACTGCGGCGCATACACACACATACACACACATTTTTTTTTTTTAATTTTTTTAAAAATGTAGCTTTTTTTTTTTTTTTTTTTTTGTTCTTTTTCAAGACAGGATGTCCCTGTAGCCACCCTAACTACTCTGTGGACCAGGCTGGCCTTGAACTCACAAGATCCGCCTGCCTCTGCTTCCCAAGTGCTAGGATTAAAGGCAGGGCGCCAACGCCCAGCTGCTGCAAAATTTTTTTTTAAAGAAAATTTCTTATAAAAAGTATACACTGTTTTAAGACTTAGAACCAGAGACAGAAGTGATGAGTCATGTCTTTAATCCAGCAGTCAGGAGGCGCAGAGGCAGGCAGATCTCTCTATGAGATGGAGGCCAGCCTGATCTCATGTAGTGAGTCCAGGCCAGCTGGGGCTATAGAGAGACCCTGTCTCAAAAAACAGACGTAATCAGACACAAGCATGGATGAAGAATACGGAATTGTTTTTTTCCCCTTGCCTCTTCCATAGAAAAAGAATGCTATGGCCCGTTGCAGTGTTCTAAACAGTGTCTCTTCTAGTTGATTACCCATCAGTGAGAGGGAGAAGCAAATGGGTGTTTTTTGTTAATGAGTGAAGAAGGAAAGTCCTCCGTGTCCGGTCATGTTAAATCGTTACTTTGTCATCAGTTTGAAAAACCTCATGTTTATGAGCTGGATCATGCTGCAGAATGAGTTTGTTTTTTTTTTAGTCAAGCAATTTTAATAAGTCTTATACAGGACTACTCCTGCATCTTCTCGATGGCCTCTTCCTTGTATACAGGACGACTCTGCATCTTCTCGATGGCCTCTTCCTTGTATACAGGACGACTCCTGCATCTTCTCGATGGTCTCTTCCTTGTATTTGCCCTTCTCCTTTCCCACCTGTCGAGATTTGGCTTTCTGTTCCAGGATTTTTTTGGTCTTTGTCCAGCTTTAGCCTGGTGATAACCACCTTGCTGGGGTGAATGCCCACAATGGACAGTTGTGCCATTAGCCTTTTCCTGCTGCACCGCTTAATGTAGATGATATATTTCTTTCTATAAACCTGGACCACTTTGCCAATCTGCTGACCTTTGTTTTTTGTTTTTGTTTTTTTTTTTTAAATCTCTTTTTAAATTTATTTTTAAGTGTTAGAATGTACTGTCTGCATGCATGTCTGCGCACCCTGTGTCGTGCAATGCCGCGGAGGTCAGAAAGGGGTCTCAGATTCCCCTGGAAATGGAGTTCTCCTGGATTTGGAGCTTAAAGACTGTTTCTCGCCGCCATGTGGGTGCTGGGGATTCGAACCCGGGTCCTCTGTACGAGCAGTTGGCCACTCTTAACCACTTAGGCCATCTCTCCAGCCCTCTGCTGACCTTTGTAGTGCCCTCTGCTGACCTTTTGTAGTGCCCTCCTACAACCTGAACGTCGTCATCCTTTCAATGAGCATAGACGAACATTGTACTTCTGTCTCAGCTTTTGGAAAGAGGGGAGGACATAATCTTCCTCCGAATGTGAGAAGGTGCATTGAAATGCCTTTTGTGGTTCTTGCTTTGGTCAGAAGTCACAAAGGCATTGAAGCTTCATTTTGGCGGCTGCTGTTTCAGCGATGTCACCATTTAAAATGTACTTTGTCATCAGTTCGAAAAACTTCATGTTTATGAGCTGGATCATGCTGCAGACTGAGTTTTTAATCCTTTGTGTTTTATGCTATAGTCAGTTTGATCTAACACACACACACACACACACACACACACTTTACACACATCATGTACACACATTGTAGTAAGGAGCTTTATAATGTAGTCTGAATTACAGCAGAGTGATTTTTCACAAATGTGCAGTCAGGGCTTAGACGTAGTGGCACATTCCTGCAGTCCTACTGCTGAAGAGGCGGAGGCTGGAAGATCAATCACAAGTTAGTTCCAGGTTGGACTACATAGCGTAGACCTGTCTGTTAAAAAACCAAAGTACTGATTAGTTCTGCTCAGAGTCCTCCAGTGGCATCTCACCTCATCTCTTTGTCTTGCTCCCTCTGACTTTGTCTCCTACACTGCCCTGACCTCCTTGTGGTCTCTTCCCAAGCTTTGTTTTCATTTTATTTATTTATTTATTTATTTATTTATTTATTTATTTATTTATTTATTTAGTATGTATGTATGTATGTATGTATGTATGTATGTATATGAGTGTACTGTCTGCATGTAGGTTTGTGCACCCGTGTCGTGCAATGCCACAGAGGTCAGAAGAGGGTGTGGGATTCCCCTCGAACTGGAGTTAAAGACAGTTCTCAGCTGCCATGTGGGTGCTGGGGATTGAACCCGGGTCCTCTGCAAGAGCAGTCGGCGCTCTTAACCGCTAGGCCATCTCTCTAGCCCAAGCTTTGTTTTCATAGGCTGCACTCATACTCCATCCCTCTGCTTACATGTGATTGTCTGTATTTCATGTTTTTATTACAACTTACTAGGACAGTGTGTGATACACAGTACATACTTAATAGATGCTTTTGATTGTGTTAAACTTGGTAAGTTGATATTTATTATAGAGAATATCTTTTAAATCAGGATATTTCTTTTTTTTTTTTTTTTTTTTTGAGACAGGGTCTCCCTGTAGCCCCAGCTGGCCTGAAACTCACTCTGTAGACCAGGCTGATAACAGAGATCTGCCTGCCTCTGCCTCCCAAGTGCTAGGATTAAAGGCGTGTGCCACCACGCCCAGCTTAAATCAGGATAATTCTAATAATGAAACCCAGTAGTTGCTGATTATTTGCTATGTGCCAAGCACAATGGGAATTATGTTCAGTTTTCTTTCATTCATTCATTCATTCCCTCATTCATTCGTTTTTGGTCTTTTTGAGACAGCTAGCCTGGAATTCACTATGTAGACCAGACTGGCTTCTATCTTACAGAGATCTGCCTGCCTCTGCCTCCAGAGTACTGGGATTAAAGGCATGCGTCACCATGCTAGGCTTAGTGGGTACTTTTTGCAAATTAAAAATTACTTGGAAGGCTGGTGAGATGGCTCAACAAGTAAAGATGCTCGCTGCCAAGCTGATGACCTGAGATTGCTACCCAGCCTCTACATGACAGGAGAGAGCCCACTCCTGAAAGTTGTCCTCTGACCTACACATACCGTGCGTGCACGCGCGCATACACACACATACACACACACACTCCCATTCAAATTAAATAAAAATGTAGCTTTTTTTTTTTTTTTTTTTTTGATCTTTTCAAGACAGGATCTCCCTGTAGCCCCAGCTGTCCTAGAACTAACTCTGTAGACCAGGCTGGCCTTGAACTCACAAAGATCCGCCTGCCTCTGCTTCCCGAGTGCTAGGATTGAAGGCGGGCGCCACCACGCCCAGCTGCAAAATTATTTTTTTAAAGAAAATTTCTTATAAAAAGTATACACTGTTTTAAGACTTAGAACCAGAGACAGAAGTGATGAGTCATGTCTTTAATCCCAGCAGTCAGGAGGCAGAGGCAGGCAGATCTCTATGAGATGGAGGCCAGCCTGATCTATGTAGTGAGTTCCAGGCCAGCTGGGGCTATAGAGAGACCCTGTCTCAAAAAACAGACTTAGAACCAGACTTGGTGAGATCATGGATTTTTTTTCCCCTTGCCTCTTCCATAGAAAAGAATGCTATGGCCCTTTGCAGTGTTCTAAACAGTGTCTCTTACGTTAGTTGACCCTCAGTGAGGGGAAGCAAATGGGTGTTTTTGTAAGTGAAGAAGAAAGTCCTCCGTGTGGTCATAAATGTACTTTGTCATCAGTTTGAAAAACCTCATGTTTATGAGCTGGATCATGCTGCAGAATGAGTTTGTTTTTTTTTTTAGTCAAGCAATTTTAATAAAGTCTTATACAGGACTACTCCTGCATCTTCTCGATGGCCTCTTCCTTGTATACAGGACGACTCTGCATCTTCTCGATGGCCTCTTCCTTGTATACAGGACGACTCCTGCATCTTCTCGATGGTCTCTTCCTTGTATTTGCCCTTCTCCTTTCCCACCTGTCGAGATTTGGCTTTCCGTTCCAGGATCTTTTTTCGGTCTTTGTCCAGCTTTAGCCTGGTGATAACCACCTTGCTGGGGTGAATGCCCACGTGGACAGTTGTGCCATTAGCCTTTTCCTGCTGCACCGCTTAATGTAGATGATATATTTCTTTCTATAAACCTGGACCACTTTGCCAATCTGCTGACCTTTGTTTTTTGTTTTTTGTTTTTTTTTTTAAATCTCTTTTTAAATTTATTTTTAAGTGTATGAATGTACTGTCTGCATGCATGTCTGCGCACCCGTGTCGTGCAATGCCGCGGAGGTCAGAAGAGGGTCTCAGATTCCCCTGGAACTGGAGTTCTCCTGGATTTGGAGTTAAAGACTGTTCTCAGCCGCCATGTGGGTGCTGGGGATCGAACCCGGGTCCTCTGTAAGAGCAGTTGGCACTCTTAACCACTAGGCCATCTCTCCAGCCCTCTGCTGACCTTTGTAGTGCCCTCTGCTGACCTTTGTAGTGCCCTCCTACAACCTGAACGTCGTCATCCTTTCGAATGAGCATAGACCGAACATTGTACTTCTGTCTCAGCTCTTTGGAAAGAGGGGAGGACATAATCTTCCTCCGAATGTGAGAAGGTGCATTGAAATGCCTTTTGTGGTTCTTGCTTTGGTCAGAAGTCACAAAGGCATTGAACTTCATTTTGGCGGCTGCTGTTTCAGCGATGGTCACCATAAATGTACTTTGTCATCAGTTCGAAAAACTTCATGTTTATGAGCTGGATCATGCTGCAGACTGAGTTTTTAATCCTTTGTGTTTTATGCTATAGTCAGTTTGATCTACCTGTCTAGGTACTCTGCTCTTGGAACAGGTTGTAAATATTTAAATGTTATACAGTAACTAAAAATACATTATTGACATCCTTATTTATCTTTATCATACTTCATGAGAGGCTTAGTAAGTACCTAAAAAGAGGCCAGCAGAGTACTGGGTGATGTGAGACAGACCTCAAGGTTCTAGAAAGTTCCACATACAGAAATGGAGCATGAGGAGGTATGCCATTCCAGTTTGGATACTATAGAAAATCAGACTAGGAAACAAGGCTGAGCAGAAGCATCATGAAGGTCCTAATATTTATGTATTTATTTATTTGGGGGGTATTTTTCGAAACAGGGTCTCCCTATAGCCCCAGCTGGCCTTGAACTCACTCTGTAGACCACGCTGGCCTTGAACTCCCAGAGATCCACCTGCCTCTGCCTCCCAAGTTCTAGGATTAAAGGATCAAAGGTGTGTGCCACCACGTCCAGTTTAAAGATGGTTCTTAGCCGCCATGTGGGTGCTGGGAATCGAACTCAGGTGCTCTGCAAGAGCAGCTGGTGCTCTTAACCGCTGAGCCATCTCTCCACCCCCTAAGGGCCTAATATTTTAAAACATTTTGCG
The DNA here is from genome assembly GCA_009823505.1 of Rhizomys pruinosus. Taxonomy (NCBI): domain Eukaryota; kingdom Metazoa; phylum Chordata; class Mammalia; order Rodentia; family Spalacidae; genus Rhizomys; species Rhizomys pruinosus. Next base: position 2,865,127 of record VZQC01002950.1, read on the forward strand.
GAGAATACCAAATAAGTTATCTAGCTTACAGCCCAAAGTCCAAAATACAGGTGGTCTGACCTAGGTTCACTGATAAGAAGCTATTTCCAGTTACGGACAAACCTAGGGTGGTGCCAGTTGAACATTTCTGTTGTGAAAGAAAGGAGGTCCTCATCTGCCCTGACTAAATCATTTACATTCAATAATTTGAGGCATAGGGTGTTTTTTTGTTGTTGTTGGTTTTTGGGTTTTTTTTTTTTTTTTTTTAAACCTGTCAGCTTTTATGTCAAAGAAGTTGAGCCTGACCTTAAGGATTTGGCAATGTTTCAGAATTTAATCACCATTGAGACATGGGGGTGGGGGTGGGGCACTCTGTTTCAGTGGCACACACCTGCCATCCTAGCACTTGGGAGGGACACACAGGAGGATCAAGAGTTCAAAGCCAGACTTGGCTATGGTCTAGCAAGTTTGAGGCTAGCCTGGGCTACATGAGACTTTAAGAGTTCACAAAAGTGGTAGCACCAGTTTAGCACAGGATTTCTCATATTCTTTTGGGATTTTAGAATCATATACATCTAATATAGTGCTTAATATTTGGTTTTGGGTTTTTTGTTTTTTTTGGGGGGGGTTTGGTCTTTTTGCGACAGTGTCTCCCTTTAGTCCCAGCTGGCCTGGAGCTCCTTATGTAGACCAGGCTGGCCTTGAACTCAACAATCCACCTGCCTCTGCCTCCAGAGTGCTGGGATTAAAGGCATGCGCCACCACACCTGGCTTCAGTATTGTATCTTAATTTATTGGGCAGAAGGGACAAAAATCTTTTAAGTGATAGAGTCAAACTACAGTATGGAGCATTTATGTCCACAAAGAATCTTCACATGTCCTGACACAGCAGAATGTCCCATTAGATCATTCTCTTAGAACAATTATGTGATTTTGGAAGGTTTAACTGATTTTAGATGGTTGTTTTAGAATTTTATTCCTTGGGTATAAGGTAATGTGTTTGGTGAATATACCTTAACAGAATGGTTTTTTTTTAATTAATTTTTTTATGTGTATGAGTATACTGTCTGCATGTAGGTTGGTGCACTCATGCCATGCAATGCCACAGAGGTCAGAAGAGGGCATCGGATTCCTCTGGAACTGGAGTTAAAGATGATTCTTAGCCGCCACGTGGGTGCTGGGTATCGAACCTGGGTCCTCTGCAAGAGCAGTCATTGCTCTTAACCACTGAGCCATCTCTCCAGCCCCAATAGAATGTTTTAAATAGGATAGTACCTATTTAAAAAGATAACTGGAAGCCGGGCATGGTGGCGCATGCCTTTAATCCTAGCACTTGGGAGGCAGAGGCAGGCGGATCTTTGTGAGTTCAAGACCAGCCTGGTCTACAGAGTGAGTTCCAGGACAGCCGGGGCTACAGGGAGACCCTGACTCGAAAAGACCAAAAAAAAAAAATTTTTTTTAATTAAAAAAAAAATAAAAAGATAACTGGAAAGACCCCCCCCAAAAAAAAAGATAATTGGTCATCAAAAGATAAAGCTGCTCAGATATTTCTTTGGGTTTCAATTATATTCTTCAATAGTGGTTGGTATGATTGGATAGAGAGACTTCTGTGTACAGTGGGCACTGAGTCTGCCTTTAGAACTGTTGGAGGATGAAATAAGCTGAGGTATTGGGAAAATATTTATCATTGTGCTTGGTAAATTTTTGTTCTTTCGTTTCTTTAATTTTGTCATTGAGAGGTAGCTTTAACAGTATAACCCAGAGCCAGTGAGATGGTTCAGCAGGTAAAAGTGCTGACTAAGCCAAGCCTAATGAGTTGAGTTTAGTCCCTACAACCTACATGGTGAAAGAAAGAGAGAGAGAGAGAGAGAGAGAGAGAGAGCGCTACCTCCCACAAGTATCTTCTGATCACAAGTTGTCTTCTGCCCCCCCAATAACTAAATGTTTTTAAAAAGTTATGACCCAAACGTTTCAAAGTTACATATCAGCAGACTTTTTCAGGTTAACTCTAATTCATAGGGATTTTGAAGTTTATATTTATTTTTATAACATTTTAACCTGTCTTAAAAAGTAGCATTTTTATTATTATAATTACCGTACTGGCTATTTTATTATACTTGTGAAAACTAGAATTGAGAACCTATCATACAAGTAAAATTCTTATGCTATATTCATTTTTCCACTTTTTTTTTTTTTTTCCGAGACAGTGCCTCCCTGTAGCCCCAGCTGTCCTGGAACTCACTCTGTAGACCAGGCTGCCCTTGAACTCACAAAGATCCGCCTGCCTCTGCCTCCCAAGTGTTAGGATTAAAGGCGTGCGCCACCACGCCCGCTGGCTATATTCATTTTTAAAAATACTTAGGAATGTAAGCTGAATAAACCCTTTCCTCCCCATTAAAAAAAAAATACTTGGGAACATGGTGGTGGAGGGAAGAACAACAAAAAAGGACTGAGTCAAAGAACTGACTGAAAAAATAAAACTTCTGCCCCAAACAGTAAACCTCTGCAAAGAAAAAATTTAAAAAGACTGAGAAAAAGATGCAAGATATGCATGGCAGAATGCATGAGCTTGGGTGGGGTGGGAGCATGAGCTCGGGTGGGGTGGGAGGGGGCAGGGAAGAAGAAATGACTCTAAACTGGATTGAATGCTGAGTGAAATGCACAAAACTTCAATAAAAATATATTAAAAAATACTTTTAAGCTGGGCATGGTGGTACACTCCTTTAATCCCAGCACTCGAGAAGCAGAGGCAGGTGGTTCTATGTGAGTTCAAAACCAGCCTGGCCTGGGGCTGGAGAGATGGCTCAGCGGTTAAGAGCGCTGACTGCTCTTGCAGAGGACCCGGGTCGAGTTCCAGGACAGCTGGAGCAACAACAGGGAGACCCTGTCTCAAAAAGAACAACAACAAAAAAAACCACTCAGATATTTAATGAACTTGTGAAACCCCCCACAAGAATGTCACCCTGTTCTTTCTTTAAAAAAAAAGATGAGTTACAGCCAGACGTGGTGGTGCACACCTTTATTCCTAGCACTTGGGAGGCAGAGGCAGGTGGATCTTTGTGAGTTCAAGTCCAGCCTGGTCTACAGAGCGAGTTCTAGGACAGCTGGAGCTACAGGGAGACCCTGTCTCAAAAAGAACAAAAACAAAACAAAACAAAAAAAGATGAGTTGCATTATGTGAAATTGCCCATTTTACATTGCTTAGTGCCACTTAGTGTATTCACAGGCTACACAGTGAGGATTTTGAGAGGAAGCGGGGAGGTATCCAAAGCTGTCCTCAAACTTTTTTAGCAAAGGACGACCTTGAGCTTCTTATCATCCCCCCGTGCTAGAATGATAGGTGAGTACTGGGAAGACCTCTCTGTGTGCTGGGGTTGGCACCTAAGGCTTCTTGCATCTTAGACTTGTACTTTACCAAGTGAGCTACATCTCAGCCCTCTGATTTCTATCTGGTTGTTGTTTTGAAACAGGGTCTCCCTGTAGCCCCCAGGTGGCCTTGAGCCATTGGTGGCGATCAGGCTGGGATTAAAGGCATGTACCACCCCCTTCTCCCAGTGAGTTCTTTAAACTTTGTATTTTGAAATTAAAGTTTTAGAAATTATAAAAAGCATATTTTAAAGTTTTATCTTGCTCAGCAGCACTTACATAGTTGCTTGTGATCCTTCCTTCGTGTGTCTGTGTGCATGTGTTCTGACCTCTTTGAATGGAGGTTACTTAAATCTTGCCCCTTTCTTCAGCACTTGCAGTGTGCAAGCTCTGTACCATCTGATCAACATTGCCAGCCTGGCTTCGTCGTTTTAAATCTAAAGGGAACAAAGTTTATGAAGAAGGCTACCTATCTGTTTTCTCTCTTGTTTTTCCCACCCTCAGCAATCAGATAAAAATCAAGCATATTTATTGATTGTATAGAACTCATTTTTCCTAATATGCACTGTCCAGGCTTAAACGTGTAATTCCTATATTTCTGTGCTTTTGAAACTACCTTTAGTGTTTGATTGTTTTTACTGGCATCTGAATACTGAGTAATTTAAGAGTCAGTTTTGGCAGCACTATTCTAATTAGAGTGCTAGAGGTTGGCACTTTATTTAGTCAACAGACATTATAAAATATGTTTGTGACATTTGTATAAATAATTATTGACAATATATAGGTAAAGTTGGGATATATATGTTAAGTGTGAACTCATGTCTGTTTTCTCTCCAAACTAAACCTGAAATTCTTCTGAACATGAAATCTTTTTTACTAAAATTGGAAAAGAACTGGCTCTATGTTGAAAGTAGCATTTTCCCATCAGTTAATAAAATCTGTATATCAGTACTTGGGGTGCTGAGGCAGGACAACTGTAAGTTCTTACTCTGTAGCCCAAGCTGGCCTTAAACTAGCAATTTTCCAGCCTCAGCCTTCTGAGTGCTGGGATCATAAGCATGTGCCACTATGCCCAGGTATGCCCTGGATGTAGGTCTGAGTGCTGGGATCATAAGCATGTGCCACTATGCCCAGGTATACCCAGGATGTAGGTCTTTCTCCCTCCTTCCCCCCCACCCCCATATGTTTGTGTGTGTCTGTGTCTGTATGTCTGTCTGTCTGTGTGTGTTTGTGTGTTTATGTGTGGTATACAGGTTTGCATTCACCTGTGCAAGCATGTGTAGAAGCCAGAAGTTGATATCAGGATGTCCTCTACATTCACTTCTCCACTTTAAGTTTTTTGAAGCAAGGTCTTTTCACTTAACCTAGAGCTTACCTTTTGGTAGACTGACTGGCCAGCAAGCCCCTGAGATCTGCCTGTCTCTGTCCCCTCAGCCCTGGGTTATGGTCATCTGGGCATCTGCACTATGCTCAGCTTTTATAGGGGTGCTAAGATCTAAGTTCCGGTTCTCATATTGAGCAGCAAGTGCCTTCTGCCCTGAGCTGTCTCTCTAGCCCCCATTTCTTTCTTTCTTTATATTTTTTGGTCTTTTCGAGACAGGGTCTCCTTGTAGCCCCAGCTGTCCTGGAACTCACTCTGTAGACCAGGCTGCCTCCCAAGTGCTAGGATTAAAGGCGTGCACCACCATGCCTGGCTCAGCCCTTTTCTTAATTTCAGCATTAAGAATAGATGAGCTGGGTCAGAAGGTGGTCCAGCAGCTAAAGGCACTTTCCATACAAGTATGAGTTCAATCCCTAGAACCCAAGTCAGAGTAGAGGGAGAGAACCAACTTCTGGAAGTTGTCTTCTGACATCCATGTTGTGCATTGTGGTGTCGTCCTGCCCCTCCCCATCATCATCATCATCATCATCATCATCATCATCATCATCATCTAATAAAATTAAAAACAATTTTAAAATAGAAGTGCTTGGGCTTGCACTACTGCTTATTTGGTGCCTGACATGTCAAAGCTCTGGTGCTCAAGTACCACATAAACCAGGCATGGTGGTACGTACTTGCAATCTCAGTGCTTGGGGAGTAGAGGCACAGGAGGATCAGAAGTTCAAGGTCATCTTCTGCTATGTAATGTGTTCAGAGCCAACCTGAGATACATGAGACCCAGTTTCAAAACACAACAGACAAGGTTGGGAGATGGCTTAGTCACTAAGCATTTCTGTACAAATGTGAGGACCTGAATTTGGATCCCCAGGACCAATAAGAAAAGCTGAGTACAGTGGTGCGGCATGGTGAGACGGGAGTAGGCCATCACACCCCTGGAAGCTTAGGAGTTGGTGAAGGTCAGGCCAAAGAGAGACCTTATTTCAAAGAGAAGGTGAAAGGCATCTGAAGATCAAATCCTGAGGTCGTCCTCTGACCTCCACACATATGCACCCCCCGCATTAAAAAGATAATAACTGGGCTAGAGAAATGGTTTAGTAGTTTAGAGGTTTAGAGCACTTACTGTTCATGCAGAGGACCTGAGTAGGGCTCCCAGCACCCATGTCAGATGGTTCACAACCACCTTTAACATTTCCAGGAGATTTGACACCCTCTTCCAGCCTCCAAGGGGATTGCATGCAGACGATACACTTAACAGATAAGCAGGTACACACACATACATATAAGTAAAAATAAAAAAACAGTAGCTTCATGTTTATAAGTATAGTAGAGTGATGACAAGAGTTGTTCACATAGACTTGCCAAAGGAGGCCAGTCTGAGGATGTGATACTTGCATTAAGACTGAAAAGTAGAGAACATAAAGAAGAGGGAAGTAGTCAGAGAGTGAGCAGGGGTCAGAAGTGGACAGTGGAACAGCCATGTGGCAGAGCAGGGAATAGTAGTTCCAGGTCAGTGTGTGGAATTTGGATTTATTCTGAGTGTTAGAAGCACCTGGGGGATTCTGAGAAGGGAATGACATGGCCCAGGAGTGTCTCTCACTTTTGGTGCTGAGTTGTATAAGATGGAAGGGCAGTTGAAATCCTGATTGTGATGTAACACTTAGAGCAGTCCCCAGAGGATATCTGCCTGAGGGTGAGTCCTTAGCAGACAGATTATTGAGGTGTGTGACCTTGCATGAGATACTTAACCATGTGTACTGCAGTTTGCTTCTGTACAAGAGTGGCGATAGAAAAGTTGTCTCACTAGCTTAGGATAATACCTGCCTTGTTAGCATTCTGTGTGTTAAAGATTTATATTACATTATTTTTGTGTAACTGTGTGTGTCTGTGTGTGCCATGTGTATGTGAGTGCTGGAGGAGGCCAGAAAAGGATGTCAGTTCTCCTGGAGCTGGAGACACAGATGGTTGTGAGCTGCCCTATGTAGGTTCTGGGAACCAAACCCAAGTCCTCTAGAAGAACAGCACTGATTTTATGAATTGAAAAACAGTAAACCACAAATTGGCTCTGTTACCAAGGAGAATGTGAGGCCTGGAATGAAACACTTGTGCCATGAATTTGCCTCACTTTAGATGGAACACAAGTGTTGCTGCTACACAGGCTTTTTTGCACAGTTCTTCCACAGGAGCAGATTGTGCAAAGCCAGAGCACAGTCCCAGCATGGACACATTCCAGTAAACAAGGATCCATGCAAAGCAGGAATTGGATTAGTCTCAGCATCTGAGCGTGAAATCCATGATGGCACCCAGGTCTGCATACAACATGAAACATGAAGAGAAGGAGGCTTGGTATTTTTTTTTTTTTTTTTTTTTTTTTTTTGTAGTAGGGTCTTCCCTGTAGCCCCAGCTGTCCTGGAACTCACTCTGTAGACCAGGCTGGCCTTGAACTCACAAAGATCCTCCTGCCTCTGCCTCCCTAAGTGCTAGGATTAAAGGCGTGCGCCACCACGCCCGGTGAGGCTTGGTATTTCTTAAGGATCTTTTCTAACTCTAGATTGCTAAGTTCTTTAGTCGCTTCCGTGGGCAGAGAGGTCTTTTCACTGAGCTGGTCTCAGATGATAGTGCAAATTAATAAATTTTCACAGTGAAGGCCCCAAATGACTTGGAACTGAAGCACTTTCATGGCGCTCTTTGTTCTGAGTGCTCTGTTGTACTATTCTGGGATCCTCTTGAGTTAGGTGTATTTTTTCATCTCCTCTTGGTCTCTTCTTTACCTTCCATCCCCCTCTATTTCCAAGATAGCATAAGTTCATCTCTGTATTCACTTTTTAAGTCAGTTTTTTTTTTTTTGTATGTGTATGAATGTACTGTCTGCTTGTAGGTCTGTGCACCCGTGTCGTGCAATGCTGCGGAGGTCAGAAGAGGGTCTCGGATTCCCCCGGAACTGGAGTTCTCCTGGAATTGGAGTTACAGACGGTTCTTAGCCGCCATGTGGGTGCTGGGGATCGAACCCGAGTCCTCTGCAAGAGCAGTCGGTGCTCTTAACCGCTAGGCTATCTCTCCAGCCCCTTAAGTCAGTTTTTAAGTGCATTTGCTTGCTTGTTTTTGGTTCTTAGGATAAACCTGAGTTCTAGTAAGAGTCATTGTCAAGGGCTGAGAGAAGCAGCTCTGTATAAGATACGACGGCATCCATCCTTGCACTGTGTTAGATGCGATGGCTTCTGTCCTTGCACTTAGCTCAGAATGTGACCAAGAATCGGAAATGGGAGACCAGTAGAGGTAGAAGGCATCAGGAACTTCCCTCAGGCAACTCCAGACCACTCTGCACGTCCCTTTTTCCCTTATCTGTGTCCTTTATGGTCCAGGTTCCAGCTGAACTTGCCATAATCCCAAGTGGCTTCTCTTTTTCACCTTATCAACATTTTCAGAGATTGAAGAGACATTCAAACTTAATCTTTGTGTCCCCTCCTTGAACTTATCCAGGTTAACCACAGGCTTGGTATCACATGGCAGACCTTTGGTTGGAACCAAAGAAATCCCAGCCTAGTTGCCTGAACAGCTTTTTTATTTCCAGGCCCTTGCCATGTTGGCATGGATATTGTGTTCTGCGCCTTCCTGCACTCTTGTCAGTCTGTTAGGTTGCAGATGAAGCTTCACCATCTCCATGCTGCTCAGCACTTCTTCCAGGAGCTGCTCCTCTTTGCAGGCAGTCCTTGAGCTTTGATTCTTCCCCCCTCCCCTGCTTCATCTCCTGATACTTCATTTTTATTCTTAGCCTCCTATTTATTTATTTTTGTTGTTTTGAGACACATGCTGGCTTGGGCTCCCTATGTAGCCAAGGATGACATTTAACTCCCAATCCTCCTGCTTCCATTTGCCGAGTACCAGGATGACAGACGGCTCTGGGCCTCTTGGCCTCCTCTTTATCATGCTCTTCAAGGCATGCTTGTGGATGAGCTCTTGCTTTATTCTTGTTCTTCAAACCATGTGCAAAATATTTTTTGCTTTAGCGCAGCAAGTGTCAGGTTGTGTAATCTCCACATCTCTTGTTACTCCACCCACCCACTGCTTTATGCCTTGGCTTTGTTTTTGACACAGGTCTTGCTGTATAGCTCCACCTGGTCTGAACTCAACTATGTAGCCCAGGCTGGATTTAAATTGGTGATCCTTCTGTCCCAACTTCCTAAATGCTGGGATCACAAATGTGTGACATCATTCCTGGCTTACTACCTGCTTTGTCAAAACTTGCACTATATTATGGGACTTAAGTTAAATTCATAAGTGGTCATTATATAAAGTAGCCTTATAATATCCCAGAGTAAATCAGTTTAGTGTTATACCCAGCAAGATGGCTTTTCTGACAAAAGCATTTGTCACCTAAATTGCACAACCTGAGTCTGATCCTGGGAACCCACAGTGAGAGGAGAGATTCTAACTCCAAAAGCTGTCCTGTCTGTGCCACACATGTGTTCCTTCAAATGCAGTCTGGGACATGTGTGTTCTCTCTATCCCTCTCTCTGTTATACATAAACACAAAATAATAAAATAACATTTAAAAAATTACTGCAGGGGCTGGAGAGATGGCTTGTGATTAAGAGTATTACAGCTCCTGCAGAGTCCCCAAGTTTGAATGACAGGCAACTCAAAACCAACTATAACTCCAGCTCCAGGGGATCCAGTGCCTCTGACCTCTAGACATTAACATTTACATGCACATACTTCATAATTTAAATATTTTTATTAGTTTTATATGTATTAGTGAATTGCCTGCGTATATGTGAGTGTACTCGTATCATGCAATGCCTGCAGAAGTCAGGAGAGGGTGTTAGATTCCCCTGGAAGTGGAGTTAAGGATGGTTGTTAGCAGCCATATGGATGCTGGGAATTGAGCCCAGGTTCTCTGCAGCCCACAAAAAAAATTTAAAAATAAATAAATTTTTAAAAATTAATGTTAGATTTGTTCATAGGAAGAGGAGATAATGGATTGGAATTATCCAGAAGTTTTTTTCCCATTTTTTAATTTTATGTGTATGAGTGTCTTACCTGCTTGTATCTAAGTGTAGCCTTGTCATGCTATGCCCTCAGAGATCAGAAGGGGTCTGGAACTGGAGTTAGGGACTATTGTTAGCAGCTTTGTAGATGCTGGGAATTGAACCCAGGTCCTTTGTGAGAGCAGCCAGTGCTCTTAACTGCTGGGCTATCTCTCCAGCCTCAATCTTTTGGTTTTTCTGTTTTGTTGTTTTGTGTGGTATGTGTTTTGCTTTGTTTTTGTTTTGTTTTGTTTTGTTTTGTTGGCAAGGTCTCATGTATCGCAGGCTGGAGCCAACTCTGACGATGAACTTCTGATTTTTTAGCTTTCATTTCCCAAGTTCTGGGATTACCACCCACCACAACTGGTCTATGTGATCTTAGAGAGCTAACACAAGGTCTTGTGCATGCTAGCCAAGAACTCTACCAATGGAGTTCTAGCCCCAGACTCCAGAAGGCTTCTTTTTTTTTTTTTTTCCTTCTTTATTAAAAACTAGGTTTTATTTTAACTGAAAGTACTTGTAGAAATTTCAGGGTCATTCAGCCACAGAGATAAGAGCGTGAAGGGCGTATTGGTAACACGTAAGGCTGCTCAGCTAGCACCGTGGTAACCAGGCTTTCCCATGAAGGAAATGAAACCAGAGTAGTTGGAGAAAAGACTTGACAGCCTGGGGCTGGGTCACACAGGTTCTGGTCACCAGATCAGCTAGGGTTTTTCATTTGTTTGGTTTTTTGTTTTTTTGTGTTTTTTTGAGACAGGGTCTCCCTATAGACCCAGCTGGCCTGGAACTCACTCTGTAGACCAGGTTGGCCTTGAACTCACAAAGATCTGCCTGCCTCCGCCTCCCGAGTGCTAGGATTAAAGGCATGCGTCACCGTGCCCAGCTTAAAGACGGTTTTTAGCTGCCATGTGGGTACTGGGAATCGAACCCTGGTCCTCTGATAGAGCAGTTGGTGCCCTTAACCACTGAGCCATCTCTCCAGCCTGGTTTGTTTTGTTTTTACAGAAGCTAGAAAAGTTAATGTTATATTTCTTTTTATCTGAAGGCAACTATGCTATTATAATGTGAATTCCTTAATGGGCTCTGGAATTAACTGACCAGTTATTTTCAGGCTTTGTAATTGTGTATGGAGGGTATGTAGTCATATATTAGAGTAATATAAAAATGGAAAAATGTACCCTATCTCGAAAAGACCAAAAAAAGGGGGGGGTGTGACCCCCCCCAAAAAATTCAATTCCTTTGTGTGGTTACTCTATAAAGGTTTTTTTAAAATTTGCCATCACCAAGCCTGTTCTACAAACAGGGGAGGGGGTGTCTTTAAACAAGATACTGTATTATACTCTGAGGTGTTTTCAGTCCAGAGTGGAGAAGAGACAGGTGAGCAAGAACGCACGGCTGCAGTAGTGTGCTGTTTTGTTTCAACTCCATTGTAGAAGGTGCATGTAGCTAGACCCCCATCCTTTTGAGGAATTAAAGGAACTTTTCTTGGAGGAAGTGGCACTTATAAAACCAGATGATGAGGTCATTAACAGAGGAGCAAAGGACTTAGGAACAGAAGACTTAAAAAATCTGAGCCAACAGCCTAAAGGGTTGTGCTAGGACTGAAGAGTAAACGAGTATCTCCACGAAGAAGCGTCTTGCTAAGGCACAAGGGCCTTGTCTTGAAAGCAATGATGAGACCTTTGTTAGATTTAAAATGAGTATCAAGTAAGCTCTGTATGTGAACAAGAGTTCCCTCTGATCCTATCCTAACAGGAAGGTGTAAGTAGAAGCAGAAAGGCTGTGTAAAGGGCTTGTGGCAAAATCCAGGTGCACTGATTACCCTGAACTCACTGAGTATTGGCGTAGTAGGCAGAAGCAGAGACACATATGAGAGGTACTCCTGGAGTATAATTGAAAAGACCTGATAGCATATTAGATGCTGGATGGGAGGAAGAAAGAAAAGTGATGACCACTGAAATTTAAGCCACCCCCCTGGACAGTTCAGTCCATTGACATGAGAACATTTGAGGAAGGTATCATGTTTGTGGTGGACTAACATGGACACGACCAAGTTTTAGAAAGAGGAGTCTTTTAGGGCTTTGGAGAATGAATAAAAGATACACAAAAGTAGGTTGTTCCTAGGCTAAAGATACAGACCTATATATTTAATATAGAAGTAGCACTTGGGCTATAATATCCCAGCTACTGCACCTGAGGAGCCAGCCTGAGCTCATGGTGTTGCCGCTTCTCAAATAGAGAGAAAATAACATCCTATTGTTAAAAGCAGTTCTGGTTTATAAGAATCATCTTTACTCTTGGGAGTTGATGACACTCATTCTTTTTCAGACATCACACTCATATTTAATTGGCCTTTGTGAGAAATGTACACCTCTTCATGACGGGCGCAGCCCAGAGAAGCAGTGCTGTTGTGAGAGTCACAGGCCACAGGGAGAGAGGCCACACATGATCTCTGCTTGAGCTCCTCCTCCCCTGTTCAGTTAGGCCTTATAAGATATGGAAGGAAAAGGATGTTTAGTATAGAATGATTAAGCAAGGATTAAGAATCAAAATTTAAAGCTAAAAATGTAAGAATTTTGAAGTGATGGGAGTAACGATTAAATGCTTTTTTATTTATTGTTAATTTTTAAAAATGTATACGTGTAGCCAGATGTGGTGGCACGCACCTTTAATCCCAGTACTTAAGAGTCAGAGTCAGGTGGATATCTGTGATAGCCAGCCTGGTCTACATAGTGAGTTCAGGGTCAGCTGTGGCTACAGGGAGACCCTGTGTCAATGAATGAATGAATGAATGAATGAATGAATGAATGAATGAAGTGTATGAGTGAATTTCCTGCATGCATGTAAGTGTGTGCATGTCCTGCCATGCCTGCAGAGATCAGAAGAGGACATAAGATTCCCTGGAACTAGAGTTAATATTTCTATTTTTGATCATGTGCATGTTTGTGTGTGAGGTTGTACATGTCAGTGCAGTGCCTGAGGTTTTAAAAGTTTTTTTCCCCCCATTTAAAAAAAAAGGTGTGTGTGTGTGTGTGTGTGTGTGTGTGTATGTGTGTGTGTTTAATTACACAAGTTAGGGGCTGGAGAGATGACCTAGCGGTTAAGAGCACCGACTGCTCTTGCAGAGGACCTGGGTTCCATCCCCAGCACCCACATGGCGGCTGAGAACCGTCTATAACTCCAATTCCAGGAGAACTCCAGTTCCAGGGGACTCTGACACCCTCTTCTGACCTCCACAGCATTGCACGACACGGTGCACAAACCTACATGCAGACAGTACACTCATACACATTAATTAATTGATTGATTGATTGATTGATTGAAAATTTAAAAATTAATTACACAAGTTAATAAACATTTTAAAATAAATGTCTCCTACTCCCATGATAGTTATTACCATCTTTTTGTTTTGTTTGTTTGGTGTTTTGATTTTGCTTTGTGAAAATCAATTTTAGGTGATTGTTTTTGTTGTTCTTTGTCTTTCTCCATATGCATATGTATTTTTGTATAGTTGTTACAAGTGTTCATATAATTTTGTGGGGGTTTTGTTTTATTTTTTTGGAGACAGGATCTCCCTGTAGCCCCAGCTGGCCAGGAACTATGTAAACAGGCTGGCCTGGATCAGATCCACCTGTCCCTGCCTCCCAGTGTCCAAAAGAGGACATTGGATTCCTGGAATTACAGGCTGTTGTGAGCCATCCAGTATGGGTGCTGGGAACTGAATTTGGGTCCTTTGGAGGAGCAATATGTGCTCTTAACCACTTACCCATCTCTCCAAATTATTTTTCAGATAGTCAGGGTTAGGCATCACCATACATACTATACCTCCTCCTCATAAGGGACTTTGTTGGTCAGTTTCAGTCTCTGACCAGTTACCTGAGAAACAGCTTAGAGAGGAATGGGTTCTTTTGATTCTTAGTTTAGGGAGTACCACCATGGTGGGGGGATGGAGGTAGAGAGTTGTTCATATGGCAGCCAGTAGGCAGGGAGAGGACAGGATGATGCTTAAGACACCCCCAGGACCTGACTCCCATGGATGACTTCTTCCAGCTAGGCCTTATCTCCTGTAGCTTCCAGAACCTCTTGAAAAATTGCCACCAGCAGCAGACCTGGCTTTAGAATGTGAGCCAGGGGAGGATGTTTCATATTCAGTCCATAACGGCATGTTTTACATTGAAGAAACTCTACCTGAAAATAATAAATATCAGAAAATAAGGTAAAATGTTTTCCACATGTCGTTTACTGCCCATAGTAGTAATACACAGGAACCTTTTAAGCAAGGAAACTAAGGTATACCAGCTGTTGATTTGTTTGGGGATCCCAGCAGTAGGTAGAAACCGGAGACAAAAACTTAGACCATCATAACTTAATAAATTACTGATCACTTAAACCATGTATTGCTTTGGTTTTATGCAGAATAACTATAAAAGATGAAACAGCTTAATGACAATATGTAACTGCAGCATTTTCCTTTAGTGTAGCCTGGTGTTCTAGAATGTTCCTGGAATCAAAACCCATTTTGATGTCTGAGGCTGGGTTGCTGTCAGATGGGTCATTTAGTATTGCTGAGCTTGTAAGGAAAGTATTGCTGAAGTTGGAAGGAAAGGGAATAGGAAGTACTTTCTTTCTCCCACAGGTCATAATTTAGTTGTTGACATCAGGGTGTTTTTCTCGGTTTATCTCATTCATGTAGTTTTCTTTGAATATCTGTTTAATAAATTACTAAACTATTTCCCTAAAAACTTGCCAGTTTAAATCATCATTAGTAGCAGTCAGAAAGTTGGTACCTTTAGAAAACAAAAGACTTCTATTTATATTTTAGGACAGCTTTAGACTAATATGAAACATACTGGTTTTCATGAATGTCAGAAATTCTCAGTGTGCATTTACTTAGTGTTGCCTCATCCACACTGAATCAGTAGTGGAACTTTTTAGAGAACAACTTAGAACCGTGTGCTGGGTGTGAGTCAAGCCATGCCACTGCCCAACAGGCACTGCATCATACTAGTTTGGCATTGCATTTACCTCTGTAATATGCTAAAATGCAGTAGGTTTCTAGTCAGAGTTTTAATTTTTTAATAAACACACCTGGAAAGGTATGTTTATTAAAGGAGTTTGTAATTTTGTCTTGACCCAAATCTGCTATACTTGGTTGGGAACAAGTTACTTAGCCTAGCCTGTTACTGTGGCCACAGCTTCATCTTGTGAAAAACTGGCTCAGAGATGCCCAGCCCCTCCCTAGTGCTAGTTCTCAGTGTGACAGAGCTGAGAAGTGAAATTCACAGACAAAATCAGACTTCATGGAAGAGAAGAGGCAGCAAGTGTGGCAGTAGTTTCTCTTGATGACAGGTCCACCTGCGTACAGTCAGTGAATGAAGCATTCCATCCTCCAGAAGCGGCTCACTGGAGAAGTAAAACAGGTGACTCTAAATATTGGCTGCCCTGTCATGACAAAGAGCAGTATTAACAGAATGCCTACATTTTTAATTCAGTGAAGTTTTCAGTCTTTTTCAACATTGCAGTTTTCCTACTTTGAAAGATAAACAGGGTCTTGAGCTCACAAGAGTGTTGATGGTGTGTTCTTGGAGCCCCCCCCCCACACACACACACTTGCAAAAGTATTAGAAGTATGGACAGTCAGCAGTGCTCAGGACTAACTAAAATAATTCAGTTTCCCCATAACAGTACTACTGCACTGAGGTACTAATGAAGCTGAAGGCCATCATCATTCAAGATGAAACAAAGAGTTTGATCCCCAGAACCCACATTGTCCTCCCCTTGGGTGGGCCACCCTTACACACACACACACACACACACACACACACACACAGAAGAGAGAATACAATGTAAGAGGGACGAAAGTATGCTTTTCCCTTTCTAATGAATTTTAAGGTTTTTATTTTATGTGTATAAATGCCTCCATGTATTTATGTTGTACCTGGTATCTGCAGTTCTGGCAGAGGCCAGAAGAGTGTGACAGAGCTGCCCTGTGGGTACTGGGAGCCTCAAGTGGTCTATAACCACTGAGCTATCTCTCTAGCCCGCTCTATACCCCTCCTGTTGTTGTTGTTGTTATTGTTATTGTTGTTGCTGCTTTATCTGTATGAGTGTTTGCCTGCATGTATGGATATGTACTGTATGTGTCTAGTACCCAGAGAGTTGGATTCCCTGAAACTGGAGTTAACAGGCAGTTGTGAGCTGCCATGTGGGTCTGGGAATTGAATCTGGGTGTTCTACAAGAGCATCCAGTGTTCTTAACTGGTGAGCCATCTCCAGCCCCTAATGGTTTTTCTTGATACAGATTAGAAGAGGCATTGGCACTCTTAAGTTAAAAGCTCCTTGTTAACTTTTCCTTTTGCATAGTTTTGCCTCTATATCCTGGGCCCAAATTTAGAAAGGAAAATAACTTGGGTCTTTCACCTGTATTTAGTGATCAAGTCAGAGAAAAATAGGAAGAACAGGGCCACAGACTGAACTTCACCTGTGACATCGAGTTAGCTTTGTCCACAGAGCCATGGCCCTTGCAGGCCTGGAGGAATACAGCCTCGCCCTTGCGGGGTTGTATTAGAGATGGGTGAGTGGAGTGGCAATACAGAACTAACTGATGGGGCTCTTAGTTCTGTTTGAGGTTGATGCTGGCAGTCTGCAGGTGTGGAGGAGGAAAGCTGGAGGAGCAGTGAGTGAGCAGGTTACCGGAAGTGAGCAGTGCTGGCTGTATTCCCAGGGGTTAGCCTCAGAAAAAGAAGTGGCTCAAATTTTTTTAGGAAAATCCCAAAGCATAAGGACTTTTGTTTGTTCTTCACTCACCTCTCACCTTTTCCCTCCCCTGCCTTTTCTTTTTAGCCCATTGTTAGACTTCCTTCAGTTTTGGACTAAAATTGACCAGCTACACTGCTGCCTACCCGATCGGGGTTACTGTACATTCCTACAGTATGATCTCGATCATTATCCATCCCCGTCCACCACCAGAAACCTTCCTACTCCTGTGCTCAGTGATTTATCAAGATTCTTGTTTGACTTTAACAAATAGAAACTTCCTGTATAGAGTAACCCAAAGAATACATAGAGGCTGGTTTGGTGCTTTCTGGTGTTAGATTGTTTTCAGAATTACAGATGATACTTAATGCTGGTGAAGAACTGTCGTCCCAAATGTGGCAGCACTTCTTTTGTGTGTGCTTTTGTTTTCTTTTTAGTTTGGGGGGTTTGTTGTTGTTTTGAGACAGGCTCTCCCTGTAGCCTCAGCTGGCCTGGAACTAACTGTGTAGACCAGGCTGGCCTCAACCTCATGGAGGTCCACCTTCTCTGCCTCCCGAGTACTGGGAT
This sequence comes from Rhizomys pruinosus, assembly GCA_009823505.1. Lineage (NCBI taxonomy): Eukaryota > Metazoa > Chordata > Mammalia > Rodentia > Spalacidae > Rhizomys > Rhizomys pruinosus. Next base: position 2,882,200 of record VZQC01002950.1, read on the forward strand.
TAAAAGTATACCCAATTCTGCAGCAGCAATTCGTAAATCTGTTTTTCTTTGGAACCCCCATTACCTTTTAAAGTCTGTCTGTGTGTGTTAAAGAAATACAAGTGAAGCTGGCGGTAATCCCTAGAAGCATTAAAGATTGTGATGGGGAGTTTTCCATGGCTTTCCCCCAAGATGCCTTCTTCATTCACAGCAGTGGACAGCAGAGATCACCACAGGGGCTTGGTTCCCTTCAGTGAGAGGCAGTGCCAGGGAGCAGCTGCCTTCAGCCCTGAGCAGAAGCTGTGGTCATAGTTCACACTATGTGAACAATTTTCAAGACAGGGATTTCAGTTTCTGGTTGCCAAGGCCTACAAGTGCTTGTGCGTGTCTATCAACATGCTCTGAAACTTGCTGGCTCTCTGGTGTTAGCGCAGCAGATTCTAGACTTTTGTCTTGATTTTTGTGTCTTGAAAACCAATTAGAGAGCTCCCTCTAGTGTCTGAAAAGACATTCTTTAGTATCTGAACGTCATTCTTAAGATGTTTCTGAATTACACTGCCTGAAATTTAATTTTTTTCTCATTTGGAAGGGGGATTCCCTTTTAACAGGAATTTTGGTGCTATGCATAGGCCTGTATTGAGGGCAACACAACACAAAAAAGAAGCCAAATGTCATTTTTACCTTTTTAGAATTTTTTTTTGGTATTTTTGAGACAGGGTCTCCTTGTAGCCCCAGCTGGCCTGGAACTCCATATGTAGACCAGTCTGGCCTTGAACTCACAGAAATCAGCCTACATCTGCCTCCCAAGTGCAGGGATTAAAGGCATGCACCACCAAGCCCAGATGAGAAATTATTTTTTAAACAGTGTGGAATGAGGCCAAACTCTACATTGTTTGGTTTTGTTTTAGATTACTGTTGTTGCTGAATTAAGTGGAGCTTAAAAACACTTTGTTTTAGAATTCTTTATGTTATCAGATCTCATCTCGAAAAAGCCCCTTTGAAGGTTCTGAAAGCAACAGTTTTACTAGAAAGTTGCTTTAAAATAGAGCCCGATTCCCTTCATGAAATGCTGTGTCTCTGCTGTTAACTCTGGCTGCCATATCTAACTATGGATGTTCTTTATAACCATATTGTGTGTGTTAATAGCTTCCCTTGTTTTTCAGCTAAGGAAATGAGGGAATTTTTAGATTGCTGGCTCTCTGCCACCTCTCCTAAACACACAGCACTCTAACACACAGGCCTTCAGCTAAGAGCCTTTGAAGGGTTACAGAAACAGGACCATTCTCTTATGGATAAAACAAGGACAGTAGTGTTCCCCAAGCTACAACATTTTTGAAAGCTAGTGAAAATGTTTCATGTACATGGAGTAGAGATTAACTCTTTTCATGTTGTTCTCCAACAAATTAAACAATGCAAGGATTTCAAGTCCATCATCTGTAATGAAATGCTGGGGTGAATATAATCCAGATTGGTACTGTCTGTTTTCATGACTGCATTTAGACACTTTAACTGACCAAGTTGTACAGTCTTCAGCCACTGGGATTAAACACAAGTGTTCTGAAATCCATCTTTTTGTGGCGTCTTAAATAGCAAATCTGTTTTTGGCTGCTCTGGCTTTATTTTGTTCTTTGGTCCATTGTTGATACTAGCTATAATCTTCACATGATATTCACATAGTATGCACTTCTGTTTTATTTTTAGTTGCAATATTGCAAAAAAAAGCCTATTTTTCCCAAGTTCTTTTGTATAAGCGTAGTAGTTTCTCTTCTCTATCCAGACTTCGTAGTTTGAATTAATTTGTTTCCAGGAATTTTTCTTCATAGACTATAAATTCATTCCACTGCTTCCCTTGTTGTAATTATGTGCTGTTTGCTGTCTTTTTTTTTTTTTTTGGTAGGACATATGTGAATAGTAACAAAATAAGTAATACTTCATTTATTTTCTATGTATATTTACATTTTTCTAAAATGTGGACCATTTGTTTAGAGAAAGCCTAATCGTATATTCAGTTGTTCATGACTTGAATGTTAGTCTTTTACATTTTATTGTGTTTTGTTTTCTATGTGTATGAGTGTTTTCCCTCATACACTTTGTAAGTCAGCCTTATTGCAGTGTTTGCACAGGCCAAGAGAGAGTGTCAGCTCCCTGGAACTGGAGTTGGATGGTTGTTAGCTGCCATGTGGGTCCTGGGAACTGAACCTGGATCCTCTGCAAGAATAGCCAGTGCCCTTAACTACTGAGTCATCTCTCCTGCCCTTAAATGTTATTCTTATAATCCCTGAAAATCATGTAAATCAAGTCTGGTCAGAAAACTGACAACTTAGTTCCATAGTATCTAGCATGTTCAGTTTCCCTTTTAATTTAACTGAAAGCCATTTTTTACTGGACTTATGCCAGTGCTAATGTAATCTCTCATCAGTATTCTTGAAGGCTAATGGAATAGCAAAGTCTCAAAGATAACTTAAATGTGTTATATAGTATCCTTGGGGTGGCTTGTGCACCAACACCTCCGCCGCGCGTGCCCCCCCCCCCGTCAAGGCAGCTCATTAGGACACCCCAGTAGTATCATGATTAAGTTTTCATGTGTTGCTCAGTTTTGATGCTAATCTTTGTGCGTGTGTGGGTGCATTTTTTTTTTCTTTCTGCAGCACCAATGTGGTTATGAATTATTCAGAGATTGAGTCTAAGGTTCGAGAAGCAACGAATGATGATCCTTGGGGGCCTTCTGGGCAGCTCATGGGAGAGATTGCCAAGTAAGTGATAATTTGACTCAGCGGTGCAGAAGGAATCCATGTCTTTACATAGAAATGTGAACTTTTTCACTTTTAAACTATTTAAGTGGCAGATATACATTTTGCATAATCCATTTAGAAAATAATGTGGAAAGTTTTATATGGGGTCCATTCTTTTAAAAGTTAGCTTTAAAAACATTTGTCAGTCAAGTTTAGATGTTTACTGTAGCTTACCATGCAGATTTTGAGGAGTGCATATAAAATATTTGGAATAAAATTACAAAATGTTTTCCTGATGAAGATCTGGGTTGCTATGGCAGTGAATGAAAAGCTCGCCGAGCATATTCAGGTTGCAGATGACTAGGCTTTGTAGACCTGCTGAGTCTTATACAAAATATAGGAGAAGCGGTTTTTAGGAAGTATGTCATTTAAACTTTTTGAATTAAGCTTATTTTTTAAACACTTTGAGTAGTGATGGCTTAGAGCAAGCCTGCCATCTACTGTCCAAGTTAACATACTACATATGCTTAAGGAAAATTATTCTTTTTTCAGAGCCACATTTATGTACGAACAATTTCCAGAACTTATGAACATGCTTTGGTCTCGAATGTTAAAAGACAACAAAAAGAATTGGAGAAGAGTTTATAAGGTATGATTATAAGTCTACTTGAATAACATGTTAGAAAGACGTGTTTAAGGCAGACATAGAGAAGTGATTCCAAAGTACATTAAATCCCCAGATAGAGGATTCTGAAACACACAATGGAAATATATTTGTTCTTTGTTTTCTACTTGTCATAAATAGCTATTACTGAAGTGTTTAAAACTTGTGTTCTTGGGGGCTGGAGAGATGGCTCAGCGGTTAAGAACACCAACTGCTCTTGCAGAGGACCCAGGTTCGATTCCCAGCACCCACATGGCAGCTGAGAACCATCTTTAACTCCAGTTCCAGGGGAACCCGACGCCCTCTTCTGACCTCTGACCTCTGAGGCATTGCACGACACGGGTGCACCAACCTACATGCAGAGAGTACACTCATACACATAAAAAATAATAATTTTTAAAAATTAAAAAAATATTTAAAAAACCCTTGTGTTCTTTTAAATAGTGAATGTTTTCATTATTTGTTAAAAATTTCCCTATTAAGCCGGGCGTGGTGGCGCATCCCGTTAATCCTAGCACTTGGGAGGCAGAGGCAGGCAGATCTTTGTGAGTTCAAGGCCAGCCTGGTCTATAGAGTGAGTTCCAGGACAGCTGGGGCTACAGGGAGACCCTGTCTCTAAAAGACCAAAAAAAAAATTTTTTTTTTTTGCTTTATTATTTGTGTGTGTGTCCTGTGTGTATGCGTACATCTTGTGTACATCTGCCTTGTTTTTTGTTTTTTGGGGTTTTTTTTTTTTGGTCTTTTCAAGACAGGGTCTCCCTGTAGCCCCATCTGTCCTGGAACTCACTCTGTAGACCAGGCTGGCCTTGAACTCACAAAGATCCGCCTGCCTCTGCCTCCTGAGTGCTAGGATTAAAGGTGTGCGCCACCACGCCCGGCATGTCTGCCTTATTTACACGTGTGTGTGTGTGTGCGTGTGTGTGTATGTGTGTGTGTGTATGCGAGTATCTGTGTAGGTGGCCAGAAGAGGGCATTTATAAGCTACTGGATGTGGACACTGGTATCTGGGATACCAACTCTGGTATTCTGACAAGTCAGCAAGCATCTTTGACCTCTGAGCTCTCTCTCCAGCCCCCCAGGACTTGATGCTCTTAACTTCTCATATGGAGTCCCAGCATAGCCAGGCCCACAGAGACATGGTCTTCAGCATGCCTGCTGTGATCTGTTTGCTGTTTTGATTTTTTTTGTTGTTTTGGGGTTTTTTGGTCTTTTTCGAGACAGGGTCTCCCTGTGGCCCCAGCTGTCCTGGAACTCGCTCTGTAGACCAGGCTGGCCTTGAACTCACAAAGATTCCCCTGCCTCTGCCTCCCGAGTGCTAGGATTAAAGGCGTGCGCTACCACGCCCGGCTGCTGTTTTGATTTTTTTTTTAATTTTTTTTTAAATTTTATTTATTTCTGTATGTGTATGAATGTACTGTCTGCATGCAAGTCTGTGCACCCGTGTGGTGCAATGCCACGGAGGTCAGAAGAGGGTCTCAGATTCCCCTGGAACTGGAGTTCTCCTGGAATTGGAGTTTCAGACGGTTCTCGGCCGTCATGTGGGTGCTGGGGATCGAGCCCGGTCCTCTGCAAGAGCAGTCGGCACTCTTAACCGTTAGGCCATCTCTCCAGCCCCTGCTGTTTTGATTTTAAAAGATATATTTTTAATATTAAAATGTGTGTGTCAGGCATGGTGGCACATGTCTCTGATCCCAGCACTCAGGAGGCAGAGGCAGGGGGGATCTCCATGGGTTCAAGGACAGTCTGGTCTACATAGCCAGTTCCAGGCCAGCTGGGGCTACAAGAAGACCCTGTCTCAAAAAGACCAAAACAAATGTGTATATATTTATGTGTCTGTCTATATGCATACATGTGTGTAGGTGCCTATAGAGGCCAGAAGAGGGCATCAGATCCCACGGAGGTGGAGTTACAAGCAGCTATGAGGCACCTGNAAAAAAAAAAAAAAAAAAAAAAATTAATGCTCTTAAATCAGTTGGGTACACTGCTTTTTCAAAAAATAAATCACTAAAGCTGGATATGATGGCACATGTCTCTACTCGCAGCACTTGGGAGACTGAGGCAGGAGGACTGTCGTGAAGTAGAGGCTAGCCTTTTCTGTATTGCAGGTTCCAGGCCAGCCAGGGCTACAAGGTAAGACGGTCAAAAACCACCTTCTTAAGTAGAAATCATTTACTAGTTTAAGTAGAATGAGGTTTTTGTGGGCCTTGGTTTTACCAATCTCCACAGACCCTTATGCATCTTTGTCATCTTTAATGAAGTTTGTTTCAAGCAAGGTTCAATTCCACAAGTAGACTTGGAAATGGTTTTTATTGTGTTCACAAAGTTGTGCAAGAGTCAGCACTGCCTAATTCTAAAATAGCTTCATCATTTCATAAAGGAAACCATTTCCCCATCAGCGGTCATTTGGAGTTTACATTTTAGTGATGTTTTCTGAAACACTTGAGCTTTTCCTTTTGTTGGCAGATTGTTTGAAACAAAAGCCACATCATTAACCTCAAAATTACATTTTATATGGCGAGAATGCTGTGGGCTTGTGTAATTACGAAATAATTTCTGTGAAGTTTTTAATGCTTCACAATTCTCTCATGCCCAGATAAATAAAAGTTGAGCTACTCCAGAGCCCTGTGGGTTTCTGTGAGTCATGTACTTACTGTTTGTTAAGCATCAAAATTGCTGATTTTAATCTTGACTTAGATTATCCATTGAATAGCTTGAAATTATTTACTATATTTGATAGTTGAGAACTTCAAATTGATAAGTTCAGACTGTGTATTTTAAAGTCTTAACAGAAAGGTCAAGGAACACTCCCCACCACTTGAAGTTTTTAATCTGGTAATGTTGGAATTTTTTTTTTAAACTGTGTACCAAAGCTCTTCAGAATTTATTTCATGAAATCATTTGATGCTTTATCTTTTTGCAGTCGCTTCTGCTCCTAGCTTACCTCATAAGAAATGGATCAGAGCGTGTTGTTACAAGTGCCAGAGAACACATTTATGATTTGCGATCCCTGGAAAATTACCACTTTGTAGGTGAGCAATAGAAAAACCTTATAAGCAAATTAAAACAGTAGTTGGAGTTGTCAGTCACCTGAACTAGCTTAGAAGCTTCTCTGCTCTAATTAGAATGTGACTGTTGCTGGTTGTGTGACGAGTGCAGAATCCAAGACGTGGGGCCCTAGAGTATTAATTAGTGAAGACAAGAACTTGCAGAAAGGACTGGTTAATAACAACAGAACCAACACAACATGAGCGTTCGGGTTTGTATTAAAATATGCACTGGAGACTGGTCCCCTGTGGTGTCCATAAAGGAATAGCTTTAATCATATGGGAAGAAAAGGTTAGAGCTCTGAAACACACACATCTGTTTGAAGCTAGGTTCCCCTCCCACCAGATAATATTTACTGTGCAAAGGCAGCAAGGCCAGAGTGTGTTTTGAATGCGAAAGAGGCTAGAGAATGAAGTCTGTTTCATTTTGTGGCCTGCCCTAGTTGAAACTACTTTAAAATTTCAGTTTTTTAGCTATACTAAATCCTAGTAATTAGCAATCCAAAATTTGAATTGGTGAAATCAAGACACTTGGGGTGCATTTTAGTCGTCAGAATGCTGAAGTGGTTCCATGTTTTATTTTCTTAAGATATTATAGAAAACATCCATGGCTATATCCATTTCATAAGGTCACCATTAGTAATCCTTTTTAGTGGTCTTTAATTGATCTTGTATACTACTATTGTCTAAGGTCTTTAAGTCAAAATTGCACATCAGAACTTAGAATTTGCCAAAGAAGAAATGGCAGATTTAAACACCACAAACTGCCTCTTAATTTTTTTTTTTAATATTTGTTATTTTTGTAGCTGTTTTTATTTTGTCTGAGAGAGCTTGTATATACTGAGTTCTTAAGGTTTGATTTCTCCCTTACCACCATCAAGATGAACACGGCAAGGATCAAGGTATAAACATTCGCCAGAAGGTGAAGGAGTTGGTTGAATTTGCACAGGATGATGACAGGCTTCGGGAAGAGCGAAAGAAAGCCAAGAAGAACAAGGACAAGTATGTTGGTGTTTCCTCAGACAGCGTTGGTGGATTCCGATACAGTGAGTATCTGAGTATCCCAGCAGGCTGGCCCAGCCTCAGCTCAGCCTTGGGTACATTTTAAGAGTCATTGAGATACCAAACAAAGAAATGCTATTTGTTTATTTATGTATTTATTTTACGAATACACAGAGTACTAAAATTTACCTAATATCATTTTGACTCCTATTCACCTCGATCTTGGGAATTTTTCTATTTTTTTTTATTGTGGATTAAAAAATAATTTTAGCCTTTAATGGCGAATTAGATAACTGCAAACTTGAGTGAATACACAGATAATAAAGTGGATGTATACCTTTCCTCTTAGCGTTAGATCCTTTTTAAAAAAAAAAAATTGTTGCAGATCTCTGTGAGTTCAAGGCCAGCCTGGTCTATAGTGAGTTCCAGGCCAGCTGTGGCTACAGGAAGACCCTGTCTCAAACAGACCAAAAAAAAGGTTTTTTTGTTTTTATTTTATGCTGTGTTTGGGTATTTTGCCTGCCTGCGTGTATATATGTATATACCGCCGTGTGTGCGTGTGCGTGTGTGCATGCGTGCGTGTGTGTGTGTGTGTGTGTGTGTGTGTGTGTGTGTGTTGGGGGGTGGATGGTGGTGGAGGGGTCTGATGCCTCTGGAGGCCAGAAGAGGGCATCAGATCTCCCTGGAACCAGAGTCACAGATGATTATGAGCTGCCTAGAGGCTACTGGGAACTAAAACCTTATCCTCTGCAAGAGCAGCCAGTGTGCTTAACTGCGGAGCCTTCATCTCTCCAGTCCCAGCGTTAGCATTCTTAAAGAAGTTCCTCTATCAGATTAGAGCTTGAAAATGCAGTTTGCCCAAAAGAGTTTTGGACCCCAAACAGTAAGTTTCCTTAGGTTAACAAGGCTTCTACCACCTTCCCTTAGTTAAGCACTATATAACCTAGAAAATGATGACAAACAATTCTTCAGTTTTTCTTGTGGGTCTGACATTGCTTAGTTGCTCATTGAAGAGCGATTTAGATGCCAGGTGAGGTGATGGGCATTTGGAATCCTAAAGTAGGAGAATTTTTTTTTTTTTTTTAATTTTTATTTATTTCTGTATGTGTACAAATGTACTGTCTGCATGCAAGTCTGTGCACCCGTGTCGTGCAATGCCGCGGAGGTCAGAAGTGGGTGTCGGATTCCCCTGGAGCTGGAGTTCTCCTGGAATTGGAGTTTCAGACGGTTCTCGGCCGCCATGTGGGTGCTGGGGATCGAACCCGGGTCCTCTGCAAGAGCGGTCGGCGCTCTTACCCGCTAGGCCAGAGTTTGAGATAAATCTTGGCTATCCAGCAGTCCTCCCAAAAGGCAACTTGACAATTTGTTTCTAATTGCTTATTTTTAATGCAATAATATATAAAATAGTACTTTGGGTGCTTGAAACATACTCAGAAGCTCTCTTTCTTTTTTTTTTGGTCTTTTTGAGACAGGGTCTCCCTGTAGTCCCAGCTGTCCTGGAACTCACTCTGTAGACCAGGCTGGCCTTGAACTCACAAAGATCCGAGTGCTAGAATTAAAGGCATGCACCACCATGCCCGGTTTAGAAGCTCTCTTTTCATAGCTTGTTTCTTTTGTTTATCTGATCTTGTGTGGGCTCTGATAGTGCCTAGTGTGTGTGTGTGTGTGCAGGCCAGTGCCCTAATCTTAGCAGATGCTGACTGGATCCTCCAGACCCCCCAGTCCTGGATATTTTTGTTTACATTTGGATTCTCTTGAGATTGGGAATCCTTCAATAAACCTATATTTAAAAATCACATTTTGTGATTATCTGTAAAATATTTTGGGTCTTTTGCATGCTTGCTCTCAAAATAAAACAAATACTGAGCTTAACTAGCTATAAAAAGTTGTTTGAGGGGCTGGAGAGATGGCTCAGCGATTAAGAGCACTGACTGCTCTTGCAGAGGACCTGGGTTCGATTCCCAGCCCCCACATGGCGGCTAAGAACTGTTTTTAAGCCTGGCCTGGTGCATGCCTTTAATCCTAGCACTCGTGAGTTCAAGGCCTGCCTGGTCTACAGAGTGAGTTCCAGGCTAGCTGGGGCTATAGGGAGACCCTGTCTCAAAAAAAAGAAAAGAAAGTTTGAAGCCAGGTGTGGTAATCTCAAGCACTCAGGAGGCAGAGGCAAGTGGATCTCTTGAGTTCATAGCCAGCCTTGTCTGCATAGTGAATTTAAAGCCACCTGTACCCATAGGGAAATCCTGTCTCAAAAAATGGGGGGAGGGGATGCAAAAAGCAGAAAAACACCCCTTTTTGTGTTATTTTATCACATAAAAGCCAATTCATGAATTGGGCAAGATTAAATTTTGGATTATTTACCCAGTTAGAAATTTTGATCTTTTGGTTTTTCAATATAGCTGCAGAAATATAATGTGTTTTTTGAGTAGAAATTGCTTTTTACAACTTATTTCCTCATTCTTGCTTATAAACCACCCCCCCCTTTTTTTTTTTAACTGATATAGTAGGTAATTATATCAGGTAAATGTAGGAAATTGCATAAGTTTTCAGACATGGTCACAGTGACCTACTTACAGCATCTGTTTTGGAAGTCGAATTAAACAACCTGTGTGTTTGCATTCAGTTCTTTGCTAGTTTTTTTTTTTAACATTATTTTTTTGGTGTTTTTGAGACAGGATCTCTTGTAGCCCCAGCTGTCCTGGAACTCACTCTGTAGTAGACCAGGCTGGCCTTGAACTCACTCTGCCTCCCAAGTGCTAGGATTAAAGGCGTGCGCCACCATGCCTGGCTCTTTGCTAGTTTTTTATTAGTGATTTTGAGACTTACATTACCAGCTTTAGCTGTTCTGTGTGGTTTTTAAATATTCTGGCATTAGATAATGTTATATTTGTATCTGTTGTCTTTAATAGTAAATTAGTATTGTGCCTACTTTGTTTTTTATCTGTTTTCATTCTTTCCTCTAAATTTGCTTCTTTGCAGTCCATTACTTTTTAAAAAATATTTAATATTTTATGTGTATGAGTGTATTGCTTGCATGTGTGTAAGTGCACCCTTGATGTGCAAATGTAGGGAGAACTGAAGAAGGCATCAGACTCCCCTGAAATTGAAGTTACAGATAGTTATTAGCCACCACGTAGGTGCTGGGAATCGAACCTGGGTCCTCTACAAGAGCAACTGGTGTTCTTAACCATTGAAGCCATCTCTCCAGTGCACTTTTTTCATTTATTAATTTATTTTATTTATTTATTTATTTATTTATTTATTTATTTATTTATTTATTTATTTATTGTCTTTTTGAGACAGGGTCTCCCTTTAGTCCCAGCTGGCTTGGAGCTCACTCTGTAGACCAGGCTGGCCTCGAACTCACAGAGATCCACCTGCCTATGCCTCCCAAGTGCTGGGATTAAAGGCATGCACCACCACACCCAACCTAAAACGGTTTTTATCTGCCATACTGGGACTCAAACCTGGGTCCTCTGCAAGAGCAGTTGGTGAGCCATCTCTCCAGCCCCACTTTTTTTGTTTTAAAGCTGTGGGTCATCCCAGGACCTCGCCTGGGCTGGGAAAATACTATATGACTGAGCTATCCTCAAGCCTCTTTTTCATTTTGAGTCTAGGTCTCCTTAAGTTCTTCAGCCTGATTGTAAAATCTAAGATCTTCTTTAAACTATTTAAACGATTTTTTGATTTATTTTTATTTTATATCTGAGTATTTTGTCTGCATGTGTATAAGTACACCACATATGTGCAATCCCCTTGGAGGTTGGAAGAGGGCATTAGATCCCCCGGAAATAGAATTAGGGACAATTGTTAGCCACCATATTGGTGCTGGGAACTGAACCTGGGACCTCTGCAAAAGCACCCAGGGCTCTCAGCCACTGAGCCACCTCTGTACCCCTCAAGTCCTTTAACTCCTTTTTATTATTATATCTATAAATATATTGCCTGCATGTATGTAAGTGCACCTGTGTCATGCAGTGCCCATGGAGGTCAGAAGAGGGCGTCTGATTCCTCTGGAACTGGAGTTACAAACAGTTGTTAGCTGTCATGTTGGTGCTGGGAATCAAACCCAGGTCTTCTGCAAGAACAGCCACTGAACCATCTTTCTAGGCCCAAATCCTAAAACTCCTACAGAAAAATTTAACCTTAAAGTTCTAACAGGCAGTTTAGCAAAAGGTGTTGAACACTCTTCTAAAGGGCATGTATACCATTATTTATACCTGCTGTTCATAGGTTCAGTATCAAGTTCCTTCATCTGCCTTTTGCTGTTCTGTTTGTCATTGGCCCTTCTCAGTATTTTCCAATCTGCCTTTGTTTTCATCATTTTCTGGTTTTCAAGCCTCATCTGATTTCCCTACATCCTACTCCTACTTTTGAGTTGGATTTGGACATGAAAACAGCAGGTGTCTCTGTCCTTAACTCTTACATTTCCATTGAGCTCCTCTAGGCAAGGACCAAAACACAATTTTGGCATTTCGAGTGTTTATTCATCATCATGATCTTTTCTTGACTCCCAAATTCACAGAGATTCTCCAGCCTCATCAGTGCTGGCTTCTATTTCCACCTCGTCTGCAGTGTCCTCACTGTTTACAACTACTGGGCATACTCTGCAGATGCATTCTCATGCCTTAAAATCCATTAAATTATGAATTTTCTAGTTTGATACCAAGGAATGAGTCCTTTCAGCCAGTTGGGGCATGTAGTCAGAGCAGAGTTCCTTTACGGAAATGTAGAGTTCAGATTTGAGTTCCTCTTCAGATTGTGGTTCAATGTGTTGCCCAGGATGGCCTTGATCTCCTGGTCTTAAATGCTCCCCTGCCTCAGCAACACTCTGGAGTAGTTTAGAGGATAGCCTCCTGCCCCACACACCTTTAATTCCAATACTTTGGAGGTAGAGGCAGGGAGATCTCTGTGAGATCAAGGCCAGCCTGGTCTACATAGTGAGTTCCAGGCTAGCTAGGACTACAGGGAGACCCTGTCTCAAAAAAGAGAAAAATAACAAATCAAACCAAAACAGTTTTATTATGAGCAGCACCATTAGAAATAAGGACTATATTGAATTTAACATCCTTAAAGTTGTCTATTTTTTAAAATGTGTTATACAGGTGAAAGATACGATCCTGAACCCAAATCAAAATGGGATGAGGAATGGGATAAAACCAAGAGTGCTTTTCCATTCAGTGATAAATTAGGGGAACTTAGTGATAAAATTGGAAGCACAATTGATGACACCATCAGCAAGTTCCGGAGGAAAGATAGAGAAGACTCTCCAGAAAGGTGCAGGTATGAACGTTTTGTCTTTGAGTCTCTGTATGCAGCTTGGTGTTTCGTTTTAATTTGGGAGTATTAATATTATCTGGGGTTGAGTTTGTTTTTTTTAAGAGATTTTCTTAGAAGAGTTAGGGTCACAGAAAAACTGCATAAAGCACAGAAGGCTGCAACATCCCCTCTCCTTCCCCGAAGTTTCTCCTGTTAAGATGCGGTGCTCCTTTACTGCATGTGTTAACAGCTGACAAGCCAGTATACTGTTGACTAAAATAATATGGTTTATGTTGGCGGTTATTATTTTGAATAGTTCATTTTTTCCAACAGCATTCTTTAGGTTCCAGATATATGGTATTCACCAATAAAGAGTTAGTAGAATAATGTCACCACCATCAAAGTGCCCTGTGCAACATTGTGGAACTGTTCATGAACTGGCTGGTTGGTCATCCTTACAGGAGGCATGTAATATCCCTCTGTACTCCCAGGTCCACTCTGTGCGACAGCAGCAGCACTGGCAGCTGCTTTCCGTGCAGTCACTGTGGATGCCGTTTATCCTTAATAGTTGCCTTTCATCTATCCTCTACATTTCTCTTAAAGCTTCTTAGTCCCCCCTGAAATTTTTTTCCTCTCAGTAAAAATTGTACATTATTTTGTATTTGGACATCTTATGGTCCAGGAATCTAAGATAATGCTGATAGAAAAATGAAGCCTTACACTTGACTTTTAGAAAAAGGTAGAATATGGAATTTTATTCCCTGTAGATTAGGATTTTGTGCCTGGGTGGGCTCAGAGAATCCAAGTAGAGTTCAAACCGAAAGTTGTAATAAGGACCTTATTTTCAAAAACTTCATTGTTGGTAGGGCAATTATATATCTAATTTTCCTCAAGCAGTAGAAATAAAACCTGAGACCCATTCATACTATGTGGACTAGTGTAAAGTGAATTCTTTGGGCTAAATATTACCTCTTTCCTAACCATAAATTGGTAGTAGGTCAGATTTTTATGTCATTGAAGTTCATTCAATAAAACCATAATCTGATTTTGAAATAGGATCTGCAATGTTTTCTGAGTGTATTTTCAGTATGATTCAGAGTCATTAAATCTCTAGGATGCCTAAGACTTGCAAAAATGTGATCTTTGAAAGGTCAGAATTTATTTCAGAAATTCAAACAAATCTATTTTACAACTGCTTTTTAGCTCCTTTATAGTGAAAGAGCCTGCATATGTTAATTATAAATACTAAACTTTGGGAAACTGTGCTGCTTAAATAATCTTGATTTTTTTTTTTTTTTTCCTTATTAATATTCTTGTGCCCTTTGTAAAGAAGTTTGTGACTTGATTTGGAAAACAGCAGCTGTATATTTCTTGCTGTTTCCTGAAGTTGGGGGTCAAGTAGGGTACTTAGTTTTTAATTTTTTTTATTTTTTGGTCTTTTTCATGACAGGGTCTCCCTGTAGCCCCAGCTGTCCTGGAACTCACTCTGTAGACCAGGCTGGCCTTGAACTCACAAAAGATCCACCTGCCTCTGCCTCCCAAGTGCTAGGATTAAAGGCGTGCACCACCACACTCCGCTAGAGTCAGTAATTCTTGAATGTGCAAAGTATTATCTTACACTGAAGTAAATTTTGACACCAAAAGGATAAGAAACAGCAGTTTTGTTTATAAGGTTGATTTAATATGATATGAATATTTAGGTAATTTTTTGAATTCTTATCGGATCTTAAACCTTTCTTTCGTTAAAAAAAATATTTAACCCCTTTATATGAAAAGCCATTCTTTTTTTCTTTTTTTTTCTTTTTTTTTCTTTTTTTTGTCTTTTCGAGACAGGGTCTCCCTGTAACCCCAGCTGTCCTGGAACTCACTCTGTAGACCAGGCTGGCCTTGAACTCACAGAGATCCACCTGCCTCTGCCTCCCAAGTGCTAGGATTAAAGGATGGGCCACCACGCCCGGCTCGAAAAGCCATTCTTTATTGAGTGTGTGTTTAATGTGTGCATGGGTCCTTATGTGCCATGCAACATATGTAGAGGTCAGAGAACAACTGGGTAAGTGATCTGGGAATTAAACTCAGTGCTTGCATGGCAAGCACTTTACCACAGAGCCATCTCACAGACCCACAAAGCCATTCGTTTTGGTCCTTGATTTGTACAAATCTCAAATTGGTTTATATTTAAGTCAAAATTGCTTTAGATTAGTTTAAGTGAAATTATATCAGTAATAGTCATAGTTAAAGGAGAGATTTAAGCATTTTGCTCTAGGATGTTTATAAATTAGACCACCTACTCTAAAATTAGATAATGGAACATATTTTTGGTTCTTGTTCATTTCTCTTTTTTGTTCCCCTTCCTTCTCCCCTCTTTTTCCCTCCCTCCCCCTTCCCCTTCCCTCCCCTTCCCTCCCCTCCCCTCCTCTGTTCCTTCCTCCTCCTCCTTGTGTCCAGACAAAAACTCAATGACTTATTACTAGAGAACAGACTAGTGCTAAGATTTTCATATAAAAACCCCAGTATTTGACTTTCTACATTGTTTTTGTGAGGTTTTTGGTTTGTTGTAGCACTTAAGCTTTGACTGTGAGTAAAAAGAAATTGTTTCAGAAACACTTTGAATGCAGTTAAGGTTCTGTGAAGCACAATTTACAGTTATGTAAATGTCTAGTCTGATAGTACAGTGAAGTGAAGCACAAGTATATAATGTATTCCCCTATGTTCTGCATTTTCATGTGAGAGTTTACTCATTTGTGTTCAAATGCTATACTGTTTTTTATAAATTGTCCATTGACATCGTAACTTTGGGGGTGGGTGTTTGTTTTTCCCTCTGAGACAGTCTCGTGCAGCCCAGATTGGCTTCAAACTGCTCGTGTAGCCAAGAATGACCCTAAGTTCCTGACCTTCCTGCCTCTACCTCCCAAGTGGTGGCAGTGCAGGGATGTATCCCTTTTGTGATATTTTATTATGTAACTTGCGTTATTACCCAAGACTTACTGGCACAGCTGTTACAGAGCTAGAAATCAGGGAGCTGCAAGTGGCGTCTTGCCTGTAACCCAGCACTTGGGAGGCAGATGCAGGAGATTTGGGAGTTCAGGATCATTACTATATATTGAGTCGGAGACCAGCTACAGTTGCACCAGACCCTGTCTTTCAAAAAAAAAAAAAAAAAAAAAATANTTCACAGAGATTCTCCAGCCTCATCAGTGCTGGCTTCTATTTCCACCTCGTCTGCAGTGTCCTCACTGTTTACAACTACTGGGCATACTCTGCAGATGCATTCTCATGCCTTAAAATCCATTAAATTATGAATTTTCTAGTTTGATACCAAGGAATGAGTCCTTTCAGCCAGTTGGGGCATGTAGTCAGAGCAGAGTTCCTTTACGGAAATGTAGAGTTCAGATTTGAGTTCCTCTTCAGATTGTGGTTCAATGTGTTGCCAGGATGCGCCTGAACTCTCCTGGCTCTATAAGATCTAGCTTCCCCCCGACTCCTCACCGGCAAACAACCTCTGAGGAGTAGGTTTACGGAGGAACTAGCTCCTGCCCCACGCACCTTTAATTCCAATACTTTGGAGGTAGAGGCAAGGAGACTTGAGCATCAAGGCCAGCCTGGTCTACATAGTGAGCTTCCAGCTAGCTTAGGGATACAGGGAGACCCTTTGGCTGAAAAAAGAAGAAAATAAACAAACTATCCAAACCAAAGACAGTTTTAATTATTTGTAGCAGAGCCACATTTAGAAATAAGGATCTAATGAATTTAACATCCCTTAAAGTTGTCTATTATTTTTTAAAATGTGTTATACAGGTGAAAGATACGATCCTGAACCCAAATCAAAATGGGATGAGGAATGGGATAAAACCAAGACAGTGCTTTCCATTCCAGTGCATCAATTAGGGGAACTTAGTGATAAAATTGGAAGCACAATTGATGACACCATCAGCAAGTTCCAGAGGAAAGATAGAGACGACTCTCCAGAAAGGTGCAGGTATGAACGTTTTGTCTTTGAGTCTCTGTATGCAGCTTGGTGTTTCGTTTTAATTTGGGAGTATTAATATTTATCTGGCGGTTGAGTTTGGTTTTTTTAAGAGACTTTTCTCTTAGGAAAGATCTGAGTTAGGGTCACAGAAAAACTGCATAAAGCACAGAAGGCTGCAACATCCCCTCTCCTTCCCCGAAGTTTCTCCTGTTAAGATGCGGTGCTCCTTTACTGCATGTGTTAACAGCTGACAAGCCAGTATACTGTTGACTAAAATAATATGATTATGTTGCCCGGTTAATATTTGAATTAGTTCATTTATTTCAACAGCATTTTTCTATTGTTCCAGTTATATATGGTAATTCACCAATAAAGATGTTCAAGGACTCATGGAAATAATGTCAGCCACCATTCAAAGTGCCCTGTTGCAACATGTGTGGAACTGTTCGGGGGGATAAGAACTGGCTGGTTGGTCATCCTTACAGGAGGCATGTAATATCCCTCTGTACTCCCAGGTCCACTCTGTGCGACAGCAGCAGCACTGGCAGCTGCTTTCCGTGCAGTCACTGTGGATGCCGTTTATCCTTAATAGTTGCCTTTCATCTATCCTCTACATTTCTCTTAAAGCTTCTTAGTCCCCCCTGAAATTTTTTTCCTCTCAGTAAAAATTGTACATCGTTAATGTTGTGCATATTTGGGACATCTTATGGTCCAGGAAGTCTAAGATAATGCTGATTAGAGAAAATGAGCCTTACACCTTGACTTTTATAACGAAAGGTCTAGAAGTGATGGAAATATTGTAATTCCCTGTAGATTAGGATTTTGTGCACTGGGTGGGCTCAGAGAATCCAGTAGAGTTTCAAACCTAAAGTTTGACTGCTAATAAGGGACCTTAGTTTTCAAAACACTTCATTGTTGAGTAAGCGGCAACACTCTTATATATCTTAATGTTCCGTGTCTAAAGCAGTCTGAGATAGAAAAACCTGAGACCCATTCCATACTATGGTGGACCTAGGTAAAGTGAATGTCTTTGGGTACTTTAAATATTACCTCTTTCCTAACCATAAATTGGTAGTAGGTCAGATTTTTAGCTGTCATTGAAGAGTTCATTCAATAAAACCATAATCTGATTTTAATCAATCTTGCACGAGTTCTTGCAAAATGTCTTTCTCATGCTCATGATGCTCATTTTCAGTAGAAATTCAGAGTCATTAAATCTCTTAGGATGCCAAGACTGCAACAAATGTGACTCTTTGGACAAGGGTCCAGAACTTATTTTCAAGAAATTCAAACACACAATCTATTTTTGACAACTTGCTTTTTAGCCTCCTTTATAGGTTGAAACGAGCCTGGCATATGGTTAATTACGTAAATTTACTTCTAAACTTTGGGAAACTTGCTGCTTAAATAATCTTTGATTTTTTTTTGTTTTTTTCCTTATTAATATATTCTTGGTGCCCGTTTGTAAAGAAGTTTGTGACTTGATTTTGGAAGAAAACAGCAGCTGTATATTTTCTTGCTGTTTCCTGAAGAGCTTGGGCAGAGGTCAGCAGTTAGATAAACACCAACCTGAGATCATCGAACCCAACCTCACATATAGGTACTTAGTTTCAATTATTTTTAATTTACTACCCCGCTATCCGGTCTCACTTTCACTTCTACTGACTCAGGTCCCACCCTGTCAGCCCGCCCAGCTGCTCCTGACGTACACTCACTCTGGCTAGAAGTCAGGACTGAGGCCTGAACTCACAAGAAGATCCACCTAGCCATCCTCGCGCTCCCAGTGCTAGGATTAAGAAGGATATCCCTGCACACCACCACACCTCCGCTAAGAGTCCGAGTCTTCCCATGAAACGCTTTCTGCAAAGTAGAATTATCTACCACTGAAGTAAATCTGACACAAAAGCGATCAGATAAAAAAGCAGTGAAAAAAAAAAAAAATATATAAATTAAAATAAAAAGAAGACATATATGAATTAATTATTAGAATAATGAGAAATATTTACGGTAAATCATTTTTTTTCTGCGGTTACTTCTTCAACTCAGGAGATCTTAAACCTTTCTTTCGGGTTAAAAAAATAATAATATAAATAAATTAAATAAAAAAAAAAAAAAAAAAAAAAAAAAACTTTTTTTCTTTTTTTTCTTACTTTTTTTTTTTTTTTTTTTTTTTTTTTTTTTTTTTTTTTTTTTTGTTTTTTTTTGTGACCCACTAAGTTTAACCCCAGCTGTCCCTGGAACTCACTCTGTAGGACCAGGGTGGCCTGCTAGAACCCACAGATAGTCACCTGCTCCTCTGCCCTCCCTACAAGGTTGCAGGATTTAATAGGATGCCCGGACAAGCCCGCTCGAAAGCCATTCCTTATTTGAGTGTACGTGTTTTAATGTGTGCGATGGGTCCTTATGGTGCCAAGGATTAGCAACATATGCTACAGGTCACGGTCCGAACAAAAATACACTTACTGACCCCACCTTGGCGCGTAGAAGCTCAGCATGCTGGGGAATTAAAGCTCAGTGCTTGCATGTGTGCAAGCCAGAACTCTTCATCCACACCCGTCACATCCCAACAGTAGACCCTCACAATATGCATTCGTTGTGCCTGCCACTCTACGGAAACTAGGTATTGCTACAAGGAATTCTTGGCACAATTGGGTTTATATTTAAGGTCTAAGGCATGCATTTAGGATAGGTTTAAGTGAAAAACAATTAATATCTCAGTCAAGAGTACCTAACTAGTGTAAAGGACGGAAGACTCTCTCAGGCATTTTGCTCATAGGGATGTTTGATAAATTAGACCACAGAGTCCCGTACTTCTACAAATTAGATAATGGAACACTATTTTTTCACAAGGTGAGGGGCTTTGTACTTTAATGTGATTTCATATTTGCGTGCTTTTGGTTTCGCAGCCGTGATAACCATTCTCCCGCATGTGAGTTATTCAGGCCTCCACGCCTCCTAGATTATGGCAGGTGCCGGATGACGCCATCCTCCCCCTTCCCACGGCGGGTCTTTTCTCTCCTCCCCCAAACTTCTCTAGTCCTCACCTTCCCCTCCGTCTGGTTCCTTCCCCGATCCTCCTTTCCTCTTTGGTCCATAGATCAAAGAAAGTTCCTCACCAATGACTTGATTATCTAGAGACCAACAGACTCAGTGTCTAAGATTCTTCGCATATAAAAACCCCCCAGCCTATCTTGGAACTTTCTCTTTACATTGTTATTGTAGGTTTTTGGTTTGTTCGCGCAGTCTCTGTGGGCAGCAAACTTAATAGCTCCTGCCAGTGTGAGCTACAAAACAGACATTGTATTCCTAGAAACGCAACTGTGGAATGCCACGTTAAGGGTTCTGATACACATATATACAGTCTAAAGATAATCGTTAGCGTCTAGACGTATTATCAGTGATAAGTGACCACCCTCGACAGTCTCACTATAGCTGTTATTCCCCAATGGTTTTGCATTTTTACACATGTGGTATGAGTCTTACTCATTGGTGTTCAACTAATGCCGCTATGTGTGTGTTTTTTACAATTTGTCCGGATGTTGAACATCGTCAAACTTTTGCTCGACCGTGCGCAACGCCGCTCTCTTTGTTGTTTTCGCTTCTGGATGGACTTTCAGCCCAGTCTATTGCGCTAGTCCAAATCGTTTATGCAGCAAGAAATGACCCTAAGGTTTCCTGAACACGCTTCTTGGCCATTCCTACCTCCCATAGTGCTACGGCAAGGTGCAGGGATGTCTATCCCTTGTGTGATATTTTATTATGTAACTTGCGTTATTACCCAAGACTTACTGGCACAGCTGTTACAGAGCTAGAAATCAGGGAGCTGCAAGTGGCGTCTTGCCTGTAACCCAGCACTTGAGAAACTAAGCCAGGAGGATTAGTTTCTTTTGCTCTGAATTTGAGGACAGCCTAATCTACATACCAAGTTCCAGAAAAGCTAGGGCTACAAGGAGACAGGGAGACCCTGTCTTTCAAAAAAAAAAAAAAAAAAAAAAAATCAGTAATTATTTAAAAGAGTGAAAACTGAATTGTGACATTTCATCCAGTCCATTAAAGAAAGTGGTTACATGATGCTTAGTGCACTTCAGAGTTGTAGCTAATTCTGATGTAATGCTACTGTTTTTCCTTTTAATTAAGTTTTAAATCTGTAGTAAACTGGAATACTTAGGCATCTTCTGCTTGTGCATGCTTATGTAAATCCTTTTTTTGGAGCAGTGTTTCAGACCTAACAAGGGAATTGTGTGAGCCCCTTTTCCTGTCCCCAGTGTATACATATCACTATTCAGCAGCCTAAATAACATTATGTTGATCCCTGTCAGATAGTCAAAGTGTGGGATTTGGAGTTAATGCATTTGAAATTCTTTCACTCAAATCACTGAGGATTCCTTCTTATAATATTCCCAAGTCTTATTATTTTGCTTCGTTTTTAATATCTTTTAGTGACAGCGATGAGGAAAAGAAAGCAAGACGAGGTGGATCTCCCAGAGGTGAATTCAAAGACGAAGAGGAAACTGTGACGACAAAGCACATCCACATCACACAGGCCACAGAGACCACCACAACCCGACACAAGTGCACAGCAAATCCTTCCAAAACCATTGATCTTGGAGCAGCAGCACATTACACCGGGGATAAAGCCAGCCCAGATCAGAATGTTTCAACCCACACACCTCAGTCTTCAGCTAAGGTGTGAGCGGCGCCTATCTACACAACATGTTTGGCTTATTCTCTTAAACTGTTTTCAGAATTCCCACATTAGAAGCCTGGGCATTTTTATTCAGTCATATTAATTATAGATCATCTGGCAAGTATTATTTAGTCATTAATAGCAAAAGATGTCCTTACGGGTAAGAAACTGGTCCTGAATGGTTGACTGTGTACCTAGGAAGGACACTGTGTTTTGATGTGGGGAAGGTTGTGAGTCCCAATGTAGTGTGTCTGTTCCTCTCTGATACCACCAGCACTTCCAAGCATGGCTCATTCACTAGCGAGAACATAGGAGCGTTTGCAAGTTTTAAGAAATGGCAATCTGGGAGTGGTGGCGCATGCCTATAGTCCCAGCACTTGGGAGGCAGAGGCAGGTGGATCTCTGTGAGTTCAAGGCCAGCCTGGTCTACATAGTGAGTTCTGGGACAGCTTGGACTAAAGGGAGACCCTGTCTCAAAGAGACCAAAAAAAAAAAGAAGAAGAAGAAGAAGAAGAAGAAGAAAAATAAATGGTAAAAGAGCAGGAGGCTGACACTGTAACCTGGTGGTAGAATGCTTGCCTACCACTTATGAGGCCCTGGGTTCCATCACTCAAAAAGTGAAGTCGGGAGGGGCCAGATAAGACAGCAAAAAGGGGAAGAGGAGCTAGAGATATGGCTCAGTGGCTCTTGGTGCTCTTGCAGAGGACCCAAATTCAGTTCACAGCACCCACATTAGGAGGCTTATGACCTCCTGTGACACCAGCTCTTAGAGATTGATGCCCTCCCTCTTTGTGTACACACACACACACACACAGACATAAAAATACAAATTTTTTTCAAGAAAAAGGAAAGAAGAGGCTGGGTATGGTAGCTTACACCTTTAATCTCAGCACTAAAGGGGCAGAAGCAGACAGATCTCTGAGATTGAAGCCAGTCTGGTCTTTAGTAAGTTCCAGGGCAGCTGGGGCTGGGAAACTGTCTCAGAAAACCAAAACCAAAAAAGGAAAGAGGAGATAAGGAGATAGTCCTGTGAGAGGGATGTTTCTCTAATGTTGCAGTGGTGGCTATGAAGGAGAGGCATTTGGCTTGTCTCTACTGTGATCAATGATGGGTACACAGAAAATGACATGTATCCCCCTGGCCCCCGTCACTGAAACGAAATCTACCTAGAGATAGTTGGCTACATGCAAGTTGCTGGCTACAAGCTAGTCTTTTAGCCAGAAAATCTGCCAGAGAGAGGGATTCTCCCTGGAAGATTAAATTGTTTTGTTTTGTTTTTCTTCTCCAGTTGACACAACTTATATATTTGCAACAGAAGTAGCTGAAAGCTGGGAAACACATTTTTCTCCTATAACCTGCAAATTATTGCTGACTTTGAAAAGAAAGCCAGCCATGTTTAATACTGTATCCATTTTTGCCAAATGTCTTGTGAAGTGGTGGATACTCAGTACTGTTTTTTGTTGTTCTTATGGTTTATTTTTTCCCCAGTTTTGACAAAAACCTCAAAATTAAGACTTGAGTTACAGCTAAAGTGAGACCCTGGCCCTCCTTACCTCCTGTAGTCCTAGAATACTCTGCCTGTGACAGGTGACTGATGGCTGTGCGGGACTTGGTAATCATAAACAATGAAACCCTAATATATAGCAGCTGTCTTGGAGAACTCACCTTAAGTTGTATGAGGAAAATCACTCAAACTACAGTAGTTGTTATTTTAACAGTAAATTGACCTTTGTTTCTCATCACGTGGGAAGGTATTAGGGATGAAGCAGGCCTTGTGAACTTGGTAAGCACTCTGCCACTGAGCTACACCCATCCTTACCTCACATGTTAAAGCATTTAAATATTAGCTCATAGTACAGCTTGACTGTGTCATGCTGCCATAAATATTTCAGGTTTGTAGTAAAAGCTTTGGGTCTTTTGAGCCAGTCTCCCTATGGAGCTGAGGCAGTCCTTGAACTTGTCATTCTCCTGCTCAGCTTCTTGAGTGTTAAGATTTAAAGGGGTGTAGCATTAAACCTGGCTTGATATTTTTGTTTTATTATTTTTAGAAAATGTCTAGAAAGCTGAAATTCTTAAAAAGTTAAACCACTGTTCCAGATCTCTTGTAGTTTTTGAATTACAACATAATATTTTAACCTTCAAAGTTGCAATTACCTCATGTTTTCCTCCCCAGTGTCTAAAACTTCAGCAATGTGTATATACTGGATACGGACGGCATTGGTATTATAATGCTCATGGGTACCATGGAAAAGACAAAACCAAGAAATCCAAGCTCCATAGTTTACTTTGAGAAGTGAACATGAAACTGATATCAGAGTTTATCAGATGACATAAAATTACAATAGTTTATTTTATGTCATTTATTTGATTTTTGTGTCTTTGTATTTTGAGACAGGGTCTCATTGTGTAGCTGTGGCTGGCCTGGAACTCACTGCCTAGACCAGACTGCTCTGGAATTCACAGAGATCCACTTTCCTCTGCCTCCCAAGTGCTGGGATTAAAGGTGTACATCACCGGGGCTGGAGAGATGGCCTAGCAGTTAAGAGTGCCAACTGCTCTTGCAGAGGACCCGGGTTCGATCCCCAGCACCCACATGGCGGCTGAGAACCATCTGTAACTCCAGTTTCAGGAGAACTCCAGTTCCAGGGGAATCCGAGACCCTCTTCTGACCTCCACGGCATTGCACAACACGGGTGCACAGACCTACATGCAAACAGTACATTCATACACATAAATAAATTTAAAAAAAAAAAAAAAAGGTGTACATCACCACATAAAGCACTATACTGTTGTTGTTTTTTTAAATAAGATTTTGATGTACTTTAAGCAGGATAGGAATTTGGTCCGTAGTGGATGTGAATCCTTGAAATTATATAGAGGAACCTTAAAAGACTTAGAGGCCAAAATATAAACACATACCCCACGCACACAAACACACGTGTACATAAGTATATATAATTGATTCTCATAACATGGATTAAGAATTGACTGATCTAGGAGGTTTGTTTTCCAGATTGAAATGCAATATATAAAAAGCAAAAAGAAGCAAGTTGGTAGAAAGTGCAGGTAGCTCCGCTGGGCGTGGTGGCGCACACCTTTAATCCTAGCACTCAGGAGACAGAGGCAGGCAGATCTTTGTGAGTTCAAGGCCAGCTTGGTCTATAGAGTGAGTTCCAGGACAGCTGGAGCTACAGGGAGACCCTGTCTCGAAAAGACAAATAAGTAAATAAATAAATAAAGTAAGTAAAAAAGAATGTGCAGATAGCAGAGATTAGAGCTTGTTGTGGTTAGGTATGCTTGGAATCCCAGCACCTGGGAAGGTGAGGCAGGAGGATTGAGAGTTTAGGGCCAGCCTAGACAACATAGCAAGACCCTGTCTTGGGGACTGGAGAGATTATCAGTTGCTGAGATGGGCTGCTTTTGCAGAGGATCCAGATTTGGTTCTCAGTAACCACTTTGGGTGTTCTTAACCACCTCCAGCTCCAGCTCCAGGGGATCCAGCGGCCTCTTCAGGTCCACTCAGGTACCTGCAATTCACATGGGGATAGACCTGCACACAGACACATAACTAAAAATAAAATCATCACTTGGGAGGCAGAGGCAGGCGGATCTTTGTGAGTTCAAGGCCAGCCTGGTCTACAGAGTGAGATCCAGGACAGCTGTGGCTACAGGGAGACCCTGTCTCGAAAAGACCAAAAATAAAATAAAAATAAAATCATTTTTTAAATTTTTATTTACTTTTTTTTTTTTTTAATGTGTATGAATGTACTGTCTGCATGCAGGTTTGTGCACCCGTGTCGTGCAATGCTGCGGAGGTCAGAAGAGGGTCTCGGATTCCCCTGGAACTGGAGTCAAAGACGGTTCTTTAGCCGCCATGTGGGTGCTGGGGATTGAACCCGGGTCCTCTGCAAGAGCAGTTGGCGCTCTTAACCGCTAGGCCATCTCTCCAGCCCCAATAAAATCATTTTTTAAAAGACTGGAAAACAAAAACAAACCATGGGACATGGGCAACTCCAGCTGATAGGACTTTTGCATTTCTTGTTACAGAATTATTCAGTGCTCTGCCCCTACAAGTATTCAAGAGCACTACTCCTTTTTTCCTTTTTTCCTTTTTTCTTTTTAGAAAAACGGAATCTACTAACCTCATTTAGATAATTACCGGGATTTGTATTAAAATTGGGAGTTTAAGGTAGGAGTTTGTTTGCTAAGCTCACTGTTTCTGCTATTTTCAGACTTCAGTGCCTGGCAGCAAATCATCGGGTGACCTTGTGGACCTATTTGATGGCAACAGCCAGGCAGCAGGTAGGCTTCACATCAGCTTCCCTTTCCAGCATCTGTGCTTTCAGTCATTTAAAAAGTGCTATGTAAAAGATGGAATGAAAATATAATCACTATCCAGGGCTAGTGGTGCAGACCTGCAATCCCTAGTACTCAGGAGGCTGAGGCAGGAGGATCACAGGCTTAGGGACAGCTGGGGCATTTAGCAAAACCATGTCTCAAAATAAACTAAAAAAGGGGTGCATATGTAATAGCTCATTTGAAGACCACTTGCCTAGCATTCGAGAGGCTAGACCCAATCCCAATTTCCAGTCCTGCAAAAATACTTACCAGATTTATTAATGTGAAATAAGTGATCCTCGAATGTTACTTGGGTAGGGTTCCATAACAGCCTAACATGGAGAAAGTGATAATCTAGTAACTTTTTCAAGAACTCTTATTTTCTTTGGTAGAATATTGCCTTTATAATTCTGTGGAGTTACCCTGTTTTAGTTTGGTTTATTTTGTCTTGTCTTGTTTTAACAAATACTTATTAGGATGATTTTAATTTTAAAAAGTCCCAAAGTCTCTGGGCAATATAGTAAAAACTAGCAACAGTGATACTTACACACTTTGCTGGCATGCAGTGAGACCAAAGCCTCCAGAAATGATCACCTGGTTCTGCACTGTATCCCTGTCTTTGAAGTCCTTACTGAAAAAAAAAGAGGGCCTTGCAGCACAGGGGCGGAGGGCCCAAGGTCAGATACAGCATCGCAGAGAGAGGGCCAGAACTGATTCCTTACTGCTGCCTCTAATAACAGAAGGTATTTCAGGATGGTGTATTTACCGAACTTTTCTACAATCAAAAATTTTAGAAGCTTTGTAGCTTCCACTTTTAATCCTCTCTCTCTCTCTGTTTTTTTTTTTTTTTTGGTCTTTTCGAGACAGGGTCTCCTCGTAGCCCCAGCTGTCCTGAAATTCACTCTGTAGACCAGGCTGGCCTTGAACTCACAGAGATCTGCCTGCCTCTGCCTCCCAAGTGCTAGGATTTAAAAAAAAGTTTTTTTTTAAGACAAGTTCTTCCCTGTAGCTCCAGCTGGCCTGGAACTCTGTATCTTACTATATAGACCAGGCTGGCCTCAATTTCACGGAGGTCCTTCTGCTTCTGCCACCTGAGTGCTGAGATTATAAAGGCATGCACTACTATATCCTGCCATTTTTAATCTCTTTTAAGACTAACTTGAAGATATACAAAACTACATTAAAATCCATTTTTAATTTCTTTGTATGAAAAGATGTGTTACTTTACATATTTTAGTGACTTTCCCTAAGTTTTAATTCTGGTTGTCAAAACAGATATGCCTGATATTCACTGTCTTCTCAGTCATCTGTTAGCAAACATGTGCTGACGCAGAGACCAGTTTGGGTGGTTGAAGGAGAAGTTATCATTAGTCAAATGATCACAGCTAGAAATAATTACCGAGTTATGAACATGGCAAATGGAGCAGATTATAAGGGGGCGGGGGTGGGGGTGGGGGTGGGGAGATGGCACAGGCCCATAACTGCAGCACCTAAGAAGCTGGCATGGGAGGACCATTAGACAAGTCTCAGGAGTTTCAGAGCAGAAAGGAGAGGGGAAGGAAAGGAAAAGGTCAAATGAACCATTTACCAAGACTTTTCTCCTCACTGAGATTGAAGGTTTGTTTTGACTTCCAGTATGTGCTAGATTTTTAGTAACTTGTAATAAATTGTTTCCAGGTAAGCTGATACCTTAGGACTATATTTAATGACTATAGAGGTTTAATAAAGTACTGTATTCAAGTAAAAAAAACAGCTCAGGAAATAGAACTTTGTAAAAACAGTTTTTCTTTTTTTCTTTTTTTTTTAAGTCTTTCTAAACAGAATTAAAGTATAACTAATGTGTAAAATAAAGCTGCTATTCTGAGTTGTATGTAATGAGTCTTTAAAGCTTGATTCTTTTCAAACTTTTGCTGTAGCATTTAAATATAAATCCGGGGCTGGAGAGATAGCCTAGCGGTTAAGAGCGCTGACTGCTCTTCCAGGGGACCCGGGTTCAATCCCCAGCACCCACAAGGCGGCTGAGAACCGTCTTTAACTCCAGTTCCAGTGGAATCCGACACCCTCTTCTGACCTCTGCGGCATTGCACGACATGGGTGCACAAACCTACATGCAGACAGTACATTCATACACATACAAAAATAAATTTAAAAAAATTAAAAATAAATAAATATAAATCCACAATGTGAATTACTTTCCATTAATAAATTAGGACATGTAATTAATATAACATAAAGCCACTAATTATTTTCTCTTCTTGCTTGCTATCATAAAATTATTGGCTTAGGAATAAACCTAACAAGATACCTGATTTGACATAGTTTGTGAAATCCTTCAATTCTTTTCCCTATTTTTCTGTAACTGTTCTTAAAGTTATTTTTTAACTTGATGGGACTGTAATGCTCAAAGATACAAACAGCTTCATTAGTTGTTTTTAACAATTGATGTTTAAAATTTGCACTGTAGCTTAACTAGTAGTTAGCATACAGCCATCTGATACAGACATAGTGTCACAGATTATAAATTATTATGTACTTCATGGCATGAAATGTTGAAGGCCCCTTTCTGTGCATCTCTGATAAGTTTTAATGGAGCAATCAGAAAATTAACTAGGAAGGTCAGATGAGTGGACATAATAATTTTCTTCATGATACCAAGATTGCTTTGACTAGAGAGAGTTATTAAACACCAACATGTTTCCCTTGCTTGGCAAAAAACTTCTGAGTGGTTTTTCTCCTCTAAACAGTAAACTGACTAATTATATATAAATAGCAATTAATATTAATATAGTTACTGAGACAAAGTTTAAATGAAATTGAAAGTTTCTTGCCCCCAGTTTATCTTAATATTCTCTCAAAAGCAACTGAACTTGGTTTGACATCAGAATTATTTTTTTCTAATTACCTTTTGTTTGAAATAGTATGTCTAACTAGTTTTGCAGATCTCTGTACAGTCATTATTATAATATA
>VZQC01002950.1:2914800-2941841 GCA_009823505.1 Rhizomys pruinosus
TATATATATAAAAGACAGGGTCACCCTGTAGCCCCAGCTGTCCTTGAACTCACTCTGTAGACCAGCCTGGCCTTGAACTCACAGAGATCCGCCTACCTCTGCCTCAAGTGTTGGGGTTACAAGTGTGTGCCACCATGCCTGGCTTATTATATTTTAAACTAAGTTCTGCCATGGCAGAAAGTTAAACTTAATCTTTAATACCTGCACATGAGAAAGTGTACGAATCGACCACATTAACTTCGATGTTTATCACCTCCCAGAGGAGCCGTGTTTACAGCCACTGCGCCAGGGCTGGCTGCAGAGTAAGGCAGATGGGGGCCCTGTGCGGCTTGCCTACAGACCAGATTCCGTCTCTGGTACTTTCTTGTCTGTGCTCCCTCCTTCTCTTT
Organism: Rhizomys pruinosus; assembly: GCA_009823505.1. Taxonomy (NCBI): domain Eukaryota; kingdom Metazoa; phylum Chordata; class Mammalia; order Rodentia; family Spalacidae; genus Rhizomys; species Rhizomys pruinosus. Next base: position 2,915,190 of record VZQC01002950.1, read on the forward strand.
CTTTTCTTTTTATCTTTTTAGTATGTGTAATGATACCCTTATTGCTAGCATTTTCAAAAAGTAAACTAAAATCACTGTAGAATATCTGACCAAATTTAAAACTGCATGTGTGAAACCTTGCCGTTCATCAACATGTTCTTGAGACTATTTTGATATTGTCAAATCAAAGATCGTTATAGTGATCTTCCTTTAAATCTGCCCTGGGGTGACATTACAGTCTCTTACACATTGTACCCTTCTAATGAAGCATTTTAATAGGTCAGTGATAGAAAATAGGAATTAAAATTAAAGGATTAAAATTCACCAGGCACAGTGGCTCACACCTTTAATCCCAGCATTCAAGAGGCAAGGCAGGCAGATTTCTGTGAGATTGAGCCCAGGGAGTCTGCATAGCAAGTTCTGGGGCAGCTGGGGCTACAGGGAGACCGTCTCAAAACAAATAAACAAACAAAAACAACCCCCAACAAAGGAATTACAGTTAGAAAATAAGCCAATTAGAAATGAGATGCTGAAAAGCAACACATCCTCTTGTAGTATAAATCCAACTTTGGAGGTCCGACCCTTTGTAATAAAGGAATTTAGGCCTTAACATACTTTCAGGTGTATTGTGCATTGAGTGGTTTGGAGTGGAAACATGTCAGCAGTACAGCTAGAAAGACCTTGTCAAGGATCTTCATAGGACCTACAGTTTACTTGAATTCATTTTTTTGTGTTCAAAACATTTTTTAAGTGCTGAAGTGTCAAATCCAAATTTTTAATTAACATTTGAACTTGTTGCTCAGCTCTGAGTAATCACATTTCACATGAGCCTGCAGCACTGCAGCGCAGCCTCAGTAGCCAGCTTTTTGGTAAAATTTTCACTGAATATTAAAAGTATTACATGCCAGGCGCATGTAATACTTTTAATATTCAGATTAAAGGCATGGTGGCGCACGCCTTTAATCCCAGCACTCGGGGGGGGGGGGCAGAGATAGGTGGATTTCTGTGGGTTCAAGGCTGGCCTGGTCTACAGAGCGAGCTCCAAGACACCTGGTACTAAAAGGGAGACCCTGTCTCAAAAATACCAAAAAAAGTGTAAAACCAAAAAGAAAAAGAAAAAAAAAGTATTACATGCTCGCTTCTGAAATGTGGAAACCAAGTGATTTGACCTTGTTTAAATATATAAAGCTAATTATTAATTTTGATGAATATTCTTTGTTTTTTTGCTGTGTGTGTGTGTTTGTGCGTTTAGATAAAATTTTGCTGTACAGCCCAAGCTGACCTAAAAAATTCCCACCTCAGCCTACACACTGCTGGGATTATAGATGTGTACCACCATGCCTGGCCCTTAATATATATATATATTTTTTTTTTAATTTTATTTATTTATTTATTTTTTTCTGTATGTGTATGAATGTACTGTTTGCATGTAGGTTTGTGCACCCGTGTCGTGCAATGCCGCGGAGGTCAGAAGAGGGTGTCGGAATTCCCCTGGAACTGGAGTTCTCCTGGAATTGGAGTTACAGACAGTTCTTAGCCGCCATGTGGGTGCTGGGATCAAACCTGGGTCCTCTGCAAGAGCAGTTGGTGCTCTTAACTGCTAGGCTATCTCTCCAGCCCAATATATATTTTTATATATACCCAGGAAAATGTACTTGAGCATTTATTGTATGGCAGATCTTTCAGGCTTCTAGTGAAAGATTTTTTTTCGTTCTGTAAGCAGCTTTTCACCCAGGACTGTATGGTCATTTCTCTATGGCAGTGTGCTCCTTAGCAGAGCTTGTTAATACTTTTTGATATTACATTGTGTATAGTTTGTTTAACATAATGGTCTTGGATTTTCTAGACATTAGGTTTCTTGGTTTAGGTTTGTTTTGTTTTATTTTTACTAAATTTTTCTGTCTCCTAAACAAAGTTGCACACTAATACCTTTTCAACTTCACTGGATAAGGAGAAAATCAGATTTTACTTTGTTTTGCATTGTTCAAATGCAAAGTTTGAATTTATTTTATCAGACCGTTGTGACTGATCATTCATATCTTTAAAATATTTAAAATAATCAGTATGATCATTCATGCTGATTATTTTGAAGTTTTTATAAATTAGGGATTTTTGTCACCATATCTGTATGTATCTCTATATCAGAACTCTTCATTTTCTTTAATGTACTACAGTAGGTTCTTTATTAAAAATTTACATTTGTAGTTTAAGCACTGTGTGGCTGTATTTTTCTTGTTTAGTACTGCTTTGGAAAATCCATGCTCCCAGCTGGTGGATGTAAATAACCTCCTTGCTGCCCTAAGAAGGCAGATGGATTCAGTTCATTTATAATGACAGCTCTCATGTGGGAATCTGGAACAATAGCTCCTGTGAAAATTAGCAGCTTTCTGCATGCAGCACTTCTTGATAGACTCTTTTATTTACACATTTCTTTAGCTAGAAATGATCTGGGGAATGCTCCAGCATACAAAGTGTCTGCTGAGTTTAAGCATCACTATAGTTATCAGACATGTTATATGGATTGTCCCCTCCTAAGAGAAACTTGTCCTCACTGAAGTAGAGTTCCATACTCTGAACAGTTCTTAAAGGTGGCTGTGTGGGGTCTCAGCAGAATTCATATCCATCCAAGATGGCATCTAGTTAGCTGTGTGTGTTTCCATTCCTGCTGCAGTCACACATTATACCTAGAACTGGTGGAGTGGAAGAAAGCTTGCTGCAGAGGAGTCAGGAACACGTCTAGTTCAGTAGGTAGAAGAAAGGGAACAGCAGAGCAAGTACAGATACACATCTGAAATACTAACTTGGAACATTCTTAACATTTGTGTTATTCAGTGCTTTTGTCTGCACCATGAATTCTCTTTGTAGCTTCAGGTAGTTAAGGTTTGAGATCTGTCCTTGCTTGGCATAAAAATTACTTATTGCTGTTTATTCACTGAACGAAACAAATTAAAATAACCCCATTTTTAAATCACCGTTGCAGTGAGTGATAATCATTCTGTTAGTGCTATACTTTGATCAATATGCTTAATTAATGTGAAGGAACATCATAGAAAGCAAACATGAATATTAAGCACCAGTTATTTGCAGCATTCATCTCCTTGTTAGTTTTATTGGTATGTTCTTAATGATAGTATACACTGAGCACACTGCTCCTCTGTGCCCCTCATACAGCAGACACTCACACCTGTGAGGAAGAAAAAAACAAAATCTTTTTGATACTGTCCTTTGGGTGAAATAGCCACATGACCAGTAGTGTGTGTAGGAGTGCAGAATCTGCTTGGCCCTAGCTGGCTGGAGTAAGGGTGTATGTGTGAGCAGGTATATCTGGGGTACGGTGAAGGGATGAAGAATGTGCTATGTATGCCTATCGTTGACTACATTAAAAAGAGCAGTACACGTGTATCAGAAACTGATTTCTCCCTTTATTACAGCTGCCCATCTAAGGAGGAGCATTGGGTCTAGTCTAATTAACCCAGTTGAGTGTACCAGATGGGGCAGAATGTCTTGCCATGATAATACAATTCAGAAATGGCACCAGATGTTGGGAGCTGTCCCTGGTGATGTTTGAGTGCAGCCCAGATGTTGTAGTCCCACCCGGCTAGTTTCTGAGCAATGCAGGCTAAGCAGCTGTGATGTAACCTATACAATATTCACATAACACTAACAGCACTGTAATTGAGCTGCTGCTCCAGACTTCTAAGGTTGTGCGTCTTAGGTAAAAATTTTAAGGACAAAAATAAGGCCAGCAAACTTAAGGTTTTTAGCTCTTTAGCTGTTTCATTGGTAATTAACTAGAAGACAATGGAATAATAAAACTTAAAATTTACTGTTCACATTCTTGATAAAAGTAAATATCTCACCTCTGATGTGTTTACAGATAAAAATGTGTAAGAACGTGATGCTGTGTACAAGGAGATTAAGCAATTGATGGGGATTTTGCTACTTTTTTTTTTTTTTTAATTTTTTTTTTATTTATTTTTGTATGTGTATGAATGTATTGTTTGCATGCAGGTCTGTGCACCCGTGTCGTGCAATGCCGCGGAGGTCAGAAGAGGGTCTCAGATTCCCCTGGAACTGGAGTTCTCCTGGAATTGGAGTTACAGACGGTTCTTAGCCGCCATGTGGGTGCTGTGGCGAACCCGGGTCCTTGCAAGAGCTGTCCGGTGCTCTTATAACGCTGATAGGCGTCTCTCAGTATCAGAGCTAGGAGAAACACTCAGTGGTCAAAGCACTTGCCACAACAAACATGACAGTCACTGAGTTTGATCCCCAGATCTCCCAGAGAATTCACTCCCTAACTTTGTCCTCTGTCATAGCAAGTACGTGTTCACACACACACCACAACACACACACAACACCCACACACACACACTAAATAAGGGAGGAGGAGGAGGAGAGGAGGAGGAGGAGGAGGAGGAGGAGAGGAGGAGGAGGATTGCGGTGATGGTGGAGGCGGTCGGTAGAGGTGGTGGTGGTGGTGGTGGTCCGGCGGCGGCGGCGGCGGCTGCGAAAGGCCGATATTTTTCCATACATTAGGAATACAAATGTTGGGGCTGGAGAGATGGTTCAGTGGTTAAGAGCACTGACTGCTCTTGCAGAGGACCCAGGTTCGATTCCCAACAACCACAGGAGGCTAACAACTCTGTATTCTACCAGGGAGATCTTGCCCTCTTCTGATTTTCTGTAGCATTGCAGAACGGGTGCACCTACCTACAGTTAGGCAGTACACTCATACAGGTAAGAAAAAGGAAGGAGGAGGGCAGTGAGGACTTCTGGGTTTTTTTGTTTTTTTTTAATCTTTTTTGAGATAGTGTCTCCCTGTAGCTCTGGCTGTCCTGGAGCTCACTCTTGGAATGGGGTGGCTTGAAACTCACAGGTCTGCCTGCCTCTGCCTCCCGGTGTAGGAACTAAGGCATGCCCTCCCTCTGTTTTTTTTTTTTTTTTTTTTTTTTTTTTGTTTTTGTTTTTGTTTTTGTTTTTGTTTTTAAAGAGTACAAATGTTTGCCGGGCTGGTGGTTGACACTCCCCCCTTTTCATCCCTATGTTCCCCCTGTGTACGGGCAGGCTGGACTCTGTGTTCAGTGTTGCTATGCTCCCCCTCGGTTTTCGATTCCTAGAGTGAAGTCCACCCAGCGCCCATGCTTGGGACCTCCTAACGGGTGCCACCCCCTTTTTTGTCTCCAAAAATACCAAAAAAAACACCAAAAAAAATCAACAAATCCAAAAAAACACAAACCCACAACACAAGTCGTTTAGTCCCTCCCCGTGCCTCGCCCCTTTTTTTCCCCCCCCTTTCCTTCCCCCCCCCAAAAAAAAAAAAAAAAAAAAAAAAAAAAAAAAAAAAAAAAATACAAGTGTTTAGTCTTCCGTGGAGTAACAAGGGGATCAGCCCTCAGCCAGTCTTTACACTGATTAAACTGAGTTTTATATAAGTCACCCTCAATTTTTTTAATTTTTTGATTTATTTTTTATTTTATGTGTATAATCGTTATGCCTGCATTTGTATATGCCACCAGTTTTATGCAATATCACTGGAGGACAGAAGAGGGGTTCAGATCCCCCTGGAAGGGGAGTTATGGGTGGTTGTTATAGCCACCATGTGGGTGCTGGGATTCAAGCTGCAATCTTTTGTGAGAATAGCTGGTGCTTTTAACCACTGAGCCATCTCTCCAGCCCCTCAACTTCAATTCTTTTTCCCCCAACATTTTATTTTTAAAACTTTGAAACATGGGAGCTAGAGAGGTGGCAACAGTGGTTAAGATCATGTACTCCTCTTGCAGAGGACCAGGTTCAATTCCCAGCACCTGTGAAAGGCAGCTCACAACCTCCAGGAACTCCAAGTCCAGAGAATCCCAGTGCCCTCTTCTGGCCACTGGGTCCTCGTGCAAATATGTTACCATTCAGATAGACATACACATAAATAAAAGTAAATAAACAAGGCTTTCCTGATTTGTTTTTTCTTTCTCTTTGTTGTTCTTTGTTACAGAGCTTGTTCTGTACCATTTGAGAGAAAATTGTAAGCATTGTAATAACTGTCCCTAAAGTAGTTTTTTGTTGTTTGTTTTTGTTTTCCAATTCCCATTTATTTGTGGCTCTTGGGGAAATGTCATCTTTTTCAATATGAAAAAAAGCAGCCAGTTCAACACAAAATAGAAATCTGAAGTGTAGGACAGGACAAAATGGGGGGAAGGTGGACACAAAGATGTCCCCTCTCCTCTGGGAATGACTCACATTTAGGTGGTAGCACAAGTTGGGGGGGTATTCTTTTGGAAATAAGAACAAATGAATGAGGAAGTTTCTGGGCATTTAGGGACCAAGGCCTTTCCCTCCCCTCAATCACTTGGGGGAAAAGAAAAATCAGGGTAGACACCTCCAAAGGCAGTGGAGGCTGAGGACACCCAGAGGGAGGACTTCAGTGGAGATAACACTGTTAATTGGCCTCCTGAGGCTGAGCTGGAGTGGGGGGTAGGGGGACTGGAAATCCCACCCCTCCTTCCTAGTGACTGGTACCTGCCATCCCCAACTCCCTTTCCCTCATCCACTGCTCAGGCTTAGGATGGTGGGCACTGTTTGGTTTTTCTGGCACTGACTGGTTCTAAATGGGAGAAATTTTTTGAAAGAACACTAAACTGGACAGTTAATGAGAAATGGGTACCAGAAGGAAACAAAAGGTGACCCAGAATGGCAGGAAGGTAGGTCTGTCAGAATGGAAAGAGAAAGGAGACGTTCCACAAATATTTATTGAGTGCCTACTATTTGCCAGGCACTGTTCATCCCCAAAACAGAAAAAAACAAACAAGGCAGAGGCAGCAGGAAGAAATTCTGGCAGAGAAAAGTGGCAGCTGCAAAAGACTGAGGGAGCTGGGAAGCCCGAGGCAGTGTGGGGCTCTGTTTGGACTCTCTTCTGCCTCCTCACCTCCTTCCTTTTTATAATCCTGTTAACTAGACTTGAGAAATTTTTATTTTATTAAAACTTTTTTTAAACAATGTACATCTATTCAGCAACCATGAAACATTTTAGAATTATACAATGAAAAAAGTAAATTTCTCAATGTTTTCAAATTTCTGGCATGTTACTCTTTGAGGTTCAGGAGCAATAAATTGGTATTTCTCAGGATTTCTCAGAAATTTCAAAATTATATATACACACACACACACACACACATATATATACATATATATATATATATATTTTTTTTTTTGGTCTTTTTGAGACAGGGTCTCCCTGTAGCCCCCCAGCTGTCCTGGAACTCACTCTGTAGACCAGGCTGGCCTTGAACTCACAAAGATCCGCCTGCCTCTGCCTCCCAAGTGCTAGAATTAAAGGTGTGCGCCACCATGTCCGGCTTTATTTTTTTTTTAAGAAATGTTTTGTTTTTTAATTTCTTTTTAATTTTATTTATTTTTGTATGTGTATGAATGTACTGTCTGCATGTAGGTTTGTGCACCCGTGTTGTGCAATGCCTCAGAGGTCAGAAGAGGGTGTCGGATTCCCCTGGAACTGGAGTTAAAGACGGTTCTCAGCCGCCATGTGGGTGCTGGGGATCGAACCCGGGTCCTCTGCAAGAGCAGTCGGTGCTCTTAACCGCTAGGCTCTCTCTCCAGCCCCTTAAATTATATTTTAATAGAGAAATTATAGATGAAAGCAATATTACTGTATAATAATAGACTATATACATTTCCTCACTGTCTATTCTGTCATTAGGCCATTGTTTATTTACACCCAGGTGGGTCAGGGCCTGTGCGCTGTACTGGTGTGGCATCTGTCTTACTCAACAATATTTTGCTAGAAGTAGAAGTCCAAGGTAAGATTCTTATAAAGAGCATCACTGGTTCACCCATTGAATGCTCGTCATGTTTCTATGTAGTGTCATCAGTCTTGGTAGATAAAAGATATCGGAAGTCTGATAGACTCCAAGCAGCATGATGTGATGAGAGCCTCAGTGACAAACTAGCTTCTGTGATGGGCCTGGGTCTTACTGTTTTGTATTATTGTATGTTGTTAAAAAATGCTGCCTGAGATCGTTAACAGGTGTTCTCTAGCTCGATCAGCTTAAAACATTCTCTCATTTCTCACCTTCCAGGAGGATCAGCTGATTTATTCGGGGGATTTGCAGACTTTGGCTCAGCTGCTGCATCAGGCAGTTTCCCTTCCCAAGGTAGGGGGTGATTTGATTGTCTAGAACCAGGGCCATGGAATGGTTATCAGAAAAGCTGACTCCCTTCCACTAATCTGCTTCTTTTAGTCCTCATGGTATTTATAATTCATAATTACCAAGCATTTTATTCACAGATATTTTATTGAGCCAGTGTCTTAAGTTGCCAGGCAAATTAAGTTAGTTGTAGAGTATTCAGGTTCCACTGAAGGAAGCCTCTCATAGTCATACTGTTTCATTTCCCAGGGATGAATATAAATACACATTATCTCAGTTGAGAGGTAAAGGACTGTGATTTACCTTGAGCTGATTTTCCAGGAATGAAATTCACCAATTTTCTAGGACAGGACTAATGGTGCCTGTTGTGGTTCATCAAGGATAAAATTATGTCTGTAGAAATATGTAGAGATGGCCTAGCAGTTAAGAGCGCCGACCGCTCTTGCAGAGGACCCGGGTTCGATCCCCAGCACCCACATGGTGGGTGAAAACCGTCTTTGACTCCAGTTCCACAAGAACTCCAGTTCCAGGGGAATCCGACACCCTCTTCTGACCTCCGCGGCATTGTATGACACAGGTGCGCAAACTTGCATGCAGACAGTACATTCATGCACATACAGAAATAAATAAAATTAATAAAAAAATTAAAAAAAAATATGTAAAGTGCTGGGCGTGGTGACGCACGCCTTTGATCCCAGCAGTCTAGGCAGAGGTAGGCAGATCTCTGAGTTCAAGGCCAGCTGGAACTAAAGGGAGACCTTGTCTCAAAAAATACCAAAAAAAAAAAAAGAAAAAAAGAAATACATAGAGTTTAGACTATTTCCTTGCTGTGTATTTTTCTGCAAAGGGCGAAAGGTTTCTCCTCCTCCTTTCATAAAATTTGAGTGGTGCAGAGTGTGAGAGTATAGTTTTAAAACTCAGCGATGAGCCAGGCATAGTGGTGCACACCTTTAACCCCAGCACTCAGGAGGCAGATTCAGGCAGATCTTTGTGAGAGTGAGACGAGGCCAGCGTAGTCTACATAGTAAGTTATAGGTCAACTAGGGCTACAGTGAGGCTTTATCATTAAAAAATCAAAATCAAAATTAAAAATGAAATAAATTAGCTATACATATCTTAAACATGAACTGAAACTGAAACAAGAAATGTAATGGAACCAAATTTGTATTGTTATTCAGTTCAGTGGATTAAGCATTGCTGTTATGTTAGCCTAGATTAAATTTTATATTGAGTAATAGCCAATGTCTCTTGAATAATTAGGGAGGAGAAATGCATAGTCTTGAGAGTGGTTTGGGGTTATTTTGACAGCCCATTTCTGTAAATTCCAAGCATTTCCCCCAAACTAGAACTGTTGAGTAATTAACTGCTTCATTCTAGAAGTCTGCTTACAGCTTCCCAGGGTTGATACCTAACTTGACACAAATCCAAGTGGATGGTAAACACTGTCCTAATTTTACAGGTTCCCTGTGTAATTCCTGAAGTTTCTATGTATGTAAAGTTGTCTACTATGCACATCATCTGAGTATGTTAATGCAGCTTTCCTGATACATCTATTATATGCATGTGATTAATATACCCCAGTCACTATTGCACAGGGTCTGAAACCAGCAGCAATGAGTAATCATTTCTGAACAGTGTGTGCCCCACTGGAAATCTCTTCCTTGTGCGATTAGTCATTTCAGATACTGAGCTTTCAAATGGGGCAACACATTTTGCCCCAGTTTCCATTCAGATTCTGCATTATAGATCATGCACATGGAATAATGAGGTAAAGTTTGCAGTTTTTTTTTTTTTTTTTTTTTTTTTTTTAGAAATTTTTTTTTTTTTTATTTTTAAAACTGTTTTTAATGTAAAGAACTAATTTTGGACAATTACCGTTGTCTCTTGTAAAGTCAAAGACAGGGTTAGTAAAACCCTAAGTACCCAGTAGTGTCCCTGTTCTTCAGTGAAGTTGTTGATAGAGCTTGGAGCTCTCTCCTGACGGCGGGAACATCACACTGTGGCAGTAGAGGTAATTTTAAAGATACCATGTTATTGTTCTCTTTTGATATTCAGTGTAATGTGACAGTAGTACAAGGCGGGTTACCTTTTAAGTTAGACATAATAGGGGCTGGAGAGATGGCCTAGCGGTTAAAAGTGCCGACCGCTCTTACAGAGGACCCGGGTTCGATCCCAGCAACCCACATGGCGGCTGAGAACCGTCTGAAACTCCAATTCCAGGAGAACCTCCAGTTCCAGGGGAATCCGACACCCCTTCTGACCTCTGCGGCATTGCACGACACGGGTGCACAAACTTACATGCAGACATACACTCATACACATACAAAAAAAATAAATAAAATAAAAAAAATTAAAAAAAAAAAAGGGAAAAAAAAAGTTAGACATAATATATTCCCAAGTTGTAAAGGACCATGGAGTCAAAGAGATGGTACTAATTGAAGCACATACAGTTCACTTTCAGGTGACAGTGTTAAGCAGCTTTTTCTTCACCTTTTGCTTTCTCAGCTTCCACGGAGTCATATTTGTCCATTTGCCCCTTTCTGAAGGAAAGGTTTCTTTAATTCACATATAGCCTAATCAAAGAATCTTTAAATATGATTTGCTTTTATAATCATACGTTCCAAATATTTATCAATATGTATGCAAACTTTACAGAAGCCTGACTTGACATTTTCTGTAGCACACCCAAAGGAAAGAGATGCTGTGCCTTGGCTGTCAGAGTTAATCCCAAGCAGTGATAAAGCCTCCAGTGGTACCATGTGTTAAAGTGCGAGTGAGGCACAGGGAGGCTGACTGACTCGCTCAGGCATAAAATCACTTCCCAGTCATTTTTATATGGAATATGTTTGACCTCATAATTATATTTTAAAGTATAGTAATAGGGGTTTGTGTTTTAAAATGTTAGCTTGAGGGGCTGGAGAGATGGCCTAGCGGTTAAGAGCGCCGACCGCTCTTACAGAGGACCCAGGTTCGATCCCCAGCACCCACATGGCGGCCGAGAGCCGTCTGAAACTCCAATTCCAGGAGAACTCCAGCTCCAGGGGAATCCGAGACCCTCTTCTGACCTCCGCGGCATTGCACGACACGGGTGCACAAACTTGCATGCAGACAGTACATTCATACACATATAGAAATAAATAAAATAAAAAAAAATTTAAAATGTTAGCTTGAGTAGTTTCCAATCCCTGTGGGAAAGCATTTGAGAAGGAGAACATAAACAGACAAGGGTTTGCTTGGCTCACGGTTTGAGAGGTTTCAGTCCACAGTCAACCAGCTCTGTTGCTCTTGGGCCTGTAATAGAGCACAGCTGCTGTCCCCATAGTGGAAGAAGAGAGGCACCCAGCACAGGACAGGACAGGCACAAAACAGACCCTACAAAGGCTCATACTTCTCTAGCCCCACCTCCTAACAGCCTGTTCTCATGAGCCTATCACTGGACCAGCACATTGATGAAAGCACACTGTACACCCCAGTACACAGACCTTCGGGGGTCATTTCAAATACAAACTGTGGCACGAGTTACCTTCCTTTTCATTTTTAATAAATCGAAGAGTCAGCATTAAGACAAGCAGGTACTGAAGGTTGTGTCCTGGGGCTAGCCCTTGTCAGTGGAGTCAAGGCCAGAGGGACAACTTCTCACAGAGGGTTAGTAGATCCACTCTTCCTTTTATTGTCTTTTATCTTCCTTGATTTATGTTTTGTTTTTAATAAACTTTATGTCATGAACTTGAGGTTTAGGCAATTATTTGAGTATAAATTGTTAAATTATAGTTAGATTTCTCCTTGAACCTTCTAAATAATGAGTAGTTACGAGTTTTCTAATTTTATTGAGTATCTCCTCACATATAGAATTCGGAACTCTCAGCAGGAAGTTTAACCAATTTAATATTTCTTCCTTTTTGTTGTTGTTGTTTGTTTGTTTTTGAGTCCTAGGCTGGGTCATACCTATTTAACAGATACAAACTTGGAGAGTTTTGATGGTGATGTCTGTGTATCACCTACAGACGTGTCAGGAGATGGGTTTTACTTTATGTGTGAGAGTATAACTTTCTTCTTTGCCATCTTGTTAATGTTCTTGCAATATTCATGAGAAAGAATGATGTCCAGATGGAGATGGGGCCTGCAGATGCTAATCTGGATGGACTCCGATCAACTTGAATTAGTTTCAGTTCATAGCTTGTTCTGTTTGCTCTGTGAAATTCATAATGCTTCCTACCCACCTCTTTCTGTCTTAGTAACGGCAACAAGTGGGAACGGAGACTTTGGTGACTGGAGTGCCTTCAACCAAGCCCCATCTGGCCCTATTGCTTCCGGTGGTGAGCTCTTTGGCAGTGCCCCACAGCCTGCAGTAGAACTCATCAGTAGCTCACAGCCAGCTCTAGGCCCACCGCCTGCTGCCTCAAACTCTGCAGACCTGTTTGATCTTATGGACTCATCCCAGGCAACCATGACGTCTTCCCAGAGTATGAATTTCTCTCTAATGAGCACTAATACTGTGGGACTAGGTTTGCCCATGTCAAGATCACAGGTAAGTTGTCTACTGCCCCTGGAAATTGTGACTTACAATTTTTTAGAAACTTTAATGCAATGATAGGTCAGTGTGAGGCATAAAAATAAGTAAGCCCTTTCTCCATGTGTGTTTACTACACACATGTACCCATGTAACATCATGTGTTTAAGGATGGACATAGTTTGAGAAGTGCATAGCTAGCCATTTTCATCATTATGCCAAACGTTATGGTGTGCTTAGCACAAACCAAGACGATGACAGTCCTCAGAGATAAAAAGCTTTCATGGCATGGGGCTGGAGAGATGGCTCAGCGCTTAAGAGCTGAGCTCTTACAGAGGACCCGGGTTCGATTCCCAGCACCCACATGGTTGCTAAGAACCATCTTTAAGCCCGGTTGGCACATGCCTTTAATCCTAGCACTCAGAAGGCAGAGGCAGGTGGATCTCTGTGAGTCCAAGTCCAGCCTGGTCTACAAAATGAGTTCCAGGCCAACTGAGGCTATAGGGAGACCCTGTCTCAAAAAAAAAAAAAAAAAAAAAAAAAAAGCTTTCATGGCCCACTGGGGACCCAAACATCATTAGGTGGCACATGACTTCATAACTCTGAGAGTGGTGTGTGTGTGTTCCAAGGTACTCCAGTTTTTCATACTGCATTTATCTTATAAATTCAGTGGAGTCGTGGAGTCATTTGGGTCCTGGGGAGCAGGGCCTTCTCACCCATTTATAGTCACCAAAATAACAAGCATGGCGTCTGCCACAAAGTAGTAGGCTGAGTCGTAACAGATTGGTATTCAGTAGTCTTTAGAGTTATCTTTACCACATGGATGCATTGTTTCCCCCATGGCAAATACTCAACAGTGCAGTTCTAATCATGTCCTTGACAGAGTATCAATGCATCGTTGCTCATGTCAAACTTCATTTTCTCAGTAATAGATGTCATCCTTGTTCTGGGCCCCGTGTACAGCATAGAAATGTAGGTGCTTTTTTTTTTAATTCCAGTTTCTATTTTCATAAAGAAAAACTAAATGAGAGTTTAAATTCACTTTCTAACAGTTAAGTCCAAATTGCATAATGCTAGTGTAGAATATGAAGACACAGAGTTGGAAAATTTGTGTCTAGATTTACCACAAACTTGTCAGTTTTGACACAGGTTACTGAGAGTATTTGTTTCCAGTGCTAATTACTTGTTTTTAATGTGTAGACTCTCCTCTTTGGGGTATTAGGATGAAGGATGAGATGAGAAGAAAGAAGCAGAAAGGTGTCTGCTGTGTGTGACAGACATTAGACTGTTGTGTGGGTTATAAGAGTCGGTCTGGTTCTTGCGGACCTGCTTGCCTGGTTCTGACACTGCGTTGGTACATTCTCACTCTGATGCTGCTCCTATTCCTTTCATTTTCTTTCTGTCCCTTTAATAATTCTGTCCCTTTAATAATCATCCTTAGTAGCCATCAGGTGCCTCTGCTTCCTTCTTCCGAGTTTCTCCTTCCTCCTAAGTTGGTCTGTGTGCATATCACATTCCACTGGGATTGCTCACTGCAGGCAGGTAGAAGTTTGCAGAGCAGGGAAATGCTAATTGGATATGTGAGGTATAACTTGATGCTTGGTATTTGGCCTTTATAACATGAGCAGACATACCTTAATTCTGTTCTGTAAGAATAAACTTCCTGTGTTCCCTTACGTTGTATTAACCTGGCAGGTAGTACTCTTGATTACTGCCCATCCTGCTGTTCTTTGTAGTGTACTCAGTAAACCTGTTTTCTTTCTTAGGTTAAAAAAGGCTATACTAGCCAGGTGTGGTGGCGTACACCTTTAATCCTAGCACTTGGGAGGCAGAGGCAGGCGGATCTCTCTGAGTTCAAGACCAGCCTGGTCTACAGAGTGAGCTCCAGGATAGCTGGGGCTACAGGGAGACCCTGTCTCAAAAAGACAAAAAAAAAAAGGGTATACTAACATAGAAGCTGGGTTACAGGAGAAAAATTGTTTACATAGATATCTCATTGGGCTTTAACCCCCAAAGTCCCAATCCTGATTGGAGGGCCTGGAAGCTAATGATTCAAGGCTTTGAAGACATCAGGATATTTGTGGTTATTTTCAGTCTTAGGAATTCATTGTTGTGGTTAAATTGTTATATGATAATATGTATGGAACAGATGCTTAATTTCTAGAGCATGTTTTTATTTTCCAGCCTTTGCAAAATATTAGCACAGTGCTGCAGAAGCCTAATCCTCTCTATAATCAGAATACAGATATGGTCCAGAAGGCAGTCAGCAAAACCCTGCCCTCCACTTGGTCTGACCCCAGTGTAAACATCAGTCTAGACAACTTACTACCTGGTATGCAGCCTTCCAAACCCCAGCAGCCATCGCTTAATACAATGATTCAACAACAGAGTAAGTTTCCTCAACGCACCCCACCTCTTGTCCTTCAAATCTTGTCCTGGTTCCAGGACTGCTTCAAGCATTAAAATAAAAATACATGACCTGGGCTACAGGGGGGTGAAGACAACTTGTGTGCTCACTAAGGTCTTTCTGCATGGTGCTCACTTGCTACCCCTATGGCTGACTCATTGATTGATTTTATATTCTGCTCTCGCTATGAGTTTTAGGGGCCTGATCACTAAAAGAAAAGTATTTGTGGTTGGGCGTGGTGGTGTGGGCCTATAATCCCAGCACTTCAGAGGCTTATGATTTCAAGGACAGCTTGAGATACATAATAAGATTATTAGAAAGACAGGTGCTAGGGTGACAGCACTTCAAATTTTTTTTCTTTTTTTGCAGTAAATTTTTGTTTTGTTTTGTTTTTACAAACAATGATGAAGAAACAAAAATTTAAATTCCATAGTTCAGGGCATTGATTTCCATCTTTTTCAGTGCACTATAAGTGATGTGATTAAGTTCTTCTGTATTGTTGCTTGCTACGCTTATTCAACAACACTTATTATTTTTCCTGTGTTGAACATTAGGAAAAATTATTTTTAGATTTAGCCTCATATCAGTACAGCTCCTCCTGGTTAATTAAATTGTTTTCACCTTTTTTACTATAAATAGAATTTTGTATGCATTTTGAACTTCTGCTTAATATTGTGTTCTGAGTCAAAAGATAGGAATTTTCTTAAGGCTTCTCATAGATACAGGTATCTGACAGTTTATTCTGAAGGATTCGGCAGATTTTAGGATCATGTAACAGCGTTTTGGATTCAGCAGTGGATTTTGTAAGAACGTTCAGGGTCATATTTTTCCACTGGTGCTGTTTCTGCACCTCAGGGAAATGAAGGCCACATCCTCTGTGTATTTGCTTAGAGTAACCAGGGCAAACTAATTAACTTCTTACAATCATTGTTCAGGAATCACATTGGGGTAAGAAATATTGACTGTAAGGAAAATGTCGTCTTTTTCTGCTGGGCGTATCTTAAGAATTGACTTTGTAAAGCTCTTCTCTCTCCTTTCTTTTGTAGATATGCAGCAGCCTCTGAATGTGATGACACAAAGCTTTGGAGCTGTGAACCTCAGTTCTCCATCGAACATGCTTCCTGCCCGGCCACAAACTAACCCTTTGATGGGGGGACCCATGCCTGTGAACATGCCCAGTGTGATGACAGGCACCATGGGAATGGCTCCCCTCAGCAACACACCAATGATGAGCCAGAGCATGCTGGGCATGAACATGAACATGGGGGTGTCCGCCACGGGCATGGGCTTGACAGGCGCCATGGGAATGGGCATGCCCAACATGGTGATGCCTTCCGGAACTGTGCCACCCAAGCAAGATGCCTTTGCAAACTTTGCCAACTTTAGCAAGTAAGAGATTATAAAGCAGCAGATGGAATGAAGAATTTTTAGCAGTGCAAAATAGGTGATATTGGGATGGAAAATGCTAATCAATTTCCCTTTCTTTTTATCAATTAATTAAAATAAACCCACATAAAGAACCAAAAAGGCTGTTATATAAAGTGAGGTATCTAGTGGTTGAGAAGGCAGCACGAGATCTTCTCCAACAAGGCAGTCAGGACTGTTTGCCCCATGAAGACACACCACAAATGGGCTGGCAAGACCACCAAGAGAGACCATTTAACAGCATCATTTGTGGCAAGACTGGCCTGGGGCTGAATAAATGTGCTTGAATCTCTAATTTTATACTTTACTTCTCCTGAGGAACTTGATTTTTCTGTCCCTGAATCGCCTTGTCATAATTGGGTCTGTTCCTTTTACTAACACTCTGAAGTCCATATATGAAATCATTAAAGTTGGATGATCAGTTTTTTATAAAAATATATATTTTTGTCCAAAAAAAAATGCATACATATGTGATTATGGCTAATCAAAGGTAACTGGAATGTATATACTTTTTGCTAATGTTCCAGCAACACTGCTAATATACCATCCACATTTTTGATAACCAAGCCTCTCTCCACAGTGGTTGATGATGTGGGACTCCTGTGTCTTCTGCTAGAATGATCCTGTGCAGAACTCGGAACAATATTTTTTTCAGGACTGCTCTGTGGTTTCCTTTAAAAGAAGAAAGACTCTAGTGGTTTCTGTTTGCTTAGCAGTCATGCTTCCACTTCGCAGTGATGAACTTGGCAAGGCTTCCTTCCGAGTGTGTCCTTGTAGCCATCGTCCAAGTCAGAAACAGTCGAAAGAGAAAAATATTTATTTTTATCTTTTTTGGTGTCTTTTCAAAAAAATTGAAAAGGTAAAAATACATTAAAACCTAAGTTAAATATAAATGTTAGGACTCAGCAATGTTCACATTTAGATTTTATACAGTGTTGTTTTGTTTGGTTTTGAGTGTACATAATACAGCATTAGCAATATGGTTCCAATAGAGGAGAGGAGTTCAATATATATTATTAAAGGAGACCTGTAGCAGTTGAAGATTTTATTGATTTAATGACAAAGGAAATTAATTAAAATGTTTTTGTTTTCCTGCTGTGATTCTGCATTAAGCTCACATGAAAATCATGATGCTAGAGTTTGGAATGCAAATTAAATGTTTCAACCTCAAGCTGGGAATATTTTTTAAAATAAATACTATAATATAGGTATCAAGTTATTACCTCCCCACTTTCTGTTGAAAATTTTTTTATTAAATTGATAAAACTTCATTTCCATTGTATTCATAATGTTCTGTTATATATAACATTAAAACGTTCATTAAAGTCAATGCGAACTGCCTTTTCTCTCATTCCGTTAGACATTTGAGACCATTTGGGGGAAAAAATAATTATAATTTGGGCAAAGTAATTTTTATAAATAATTTAAAATTATTTAATGACTTCTCTGTTCTTTCCTATCAGGCCCCACTGTTAGGAATTAAAGATGAAGCTGCAGAGATTCCCTGACCTGCTCCACTCTTGCTAATGTTCCATCTACAACATTTCTAATTAGGCAGAAATTCATGTACTTCAGCTAAGTGGGAATGAAAAGTGATTCATTTGCTGAATAAGAGATGAGAGGGAGTGTAATTAGCTGACTGCGGTTTTTAATCTTTCAACAATTCAGTGTATTTAAATTAGTTTCAAAGAATAGGAGCTTTCAAGTGTGGTTACTGCAGAGCCATCCAGCAGCCTCCACGTGGCTGGCAGCAGGGTAGACTGTCTTTACTTACACCTGAACCTTGTAATTTTACATCTTTTTTCTTTCATTGCGAAGTATGTGTTCACTTTCTTAAATATATACGGTTCTTAGTGGAAGCAAATATTTCTACCTGAACATTTTTTTTCTAGTAAGATTTACCTCAACATATTTTGCAGCCCCCTCTTCCTATATATTGTAACTCTGGGGACACAAGAGTGTCCTGATAGCACCTCATTCAGCACACACTTTGCCAACTTCCCAGTTTGTTTGTTTGTTTGTTTGTTTGTTTGTTTCAGAACCCACAACAGAGAAAAGCCAAGGGCTCCCTTGCTGAGGGCCTCCCCAATTTGTTTTCCAATTTGTTTTCCTTCTTGAGACCTCTTTGTACATAGCCAAGCTGCCCTCCGACATTTTTGTCTCCTGAGTGCTAGGATTACAGGTGTGAACCACTACACCCCACAGTGGCCTGCTTAGTAATGTTAAAGATTTGTCTCTGAAAGGGTTGCTCATACTTCAGGTGCAATCATATAACCCTAAATCATTTGGGATTGATAAGGAAACATTGTTTAGTTATAGGGCTCTCTTCCTATCCTGTGCCCCTTTTCTGTGGTTTTTTTGTTGTTGTTTTTTTTTTTTTGTTTTTTTTTTTTTTTTTTTTTTTTTTTTTTTTGTCTTTTTGAGACAAGGTCTCCCTGCAGCCCCAGCTGTCCTGGAACTCACTCTGTAGACCAGGCTGGCCTTGAACTCACAAAGATCCACCTGCCTCTGCCTCCCAAGTGCTAGGATTAAAGGCGTGGGCCACCACGCCCGGCTAAGAACCATCTTTAAGTGGTGCTCTCTTTCAATCCAAGCACTGAGAAGGCAGAGGCAGGCAGATCTCTGTGAGTTCAGGGCCCACCTGGTCTACAGAGTGAGTTCCAGGCCAGCTGGGGCTATATAGGGAGACCCTGTCTCAAAAAGACAAAAAAAAAACCAAAAAAGTTACTGATGTAGTAGTGGATGCATGGTGATTCTGCAGACACTCTAGGTCAGTCTTTACTGATGTAGTAGTGGATGCGTGGTGATTCCGTAGACACTCTAAGTCAGTCTTTACTGATGTAGTAGTGGTTGTGTGGTGATTCCGTAAACACTCTAGGTCAATTTTTACTCCCTTCATTAGATTTGTTTCCACTGAGTAGCTCCACATTGGTTGTAAGGAGAGAACCAAGTCCCACAAACTGTCCTCTCATGTCCACAAGTGCACTGTGGCATGCTCGCCCACACATGCGCACACACAATTAAATAAATATAATGAAGAAATATAAAATGGCAAAATGGCTCAGGCAAAAAGGTGTTTGCCACTTAAGTCTGAACCCAAGTTCTATCAGTTGAGCCCATGTAAAGGTGGGAGGAGAAAACTGACTCCACAAAGTTGTCCTCTGGCTTCCCAGGGTGTGCTGTGGCATCATACAATATGGTTTTAGAGACCCATAAAACTTACTTGGTGCCCTTATGCAGTATTTCATTCAGACATTTATCTTTCTTTTTTCTTTTATTTTTTTTTTTGGTCTTTTCGAGACAGGGTCTCCCTGTAGCCCCAGCTGTCCTGGAACTCACTCTGTAGACCACGCTGGCCTTGAACTCAACAAAGATCCGCCTGCCTCTGCCTCCCAAGTGCTAGGATTAAAGGCATGCGCCACCATGCCCGGCCTCTTTTGTTTTTGTTTTTTTTTTTTTTAAATCCAAATGGGGGGGGGGTGTAGAGAGATGGATGAGCAGTAAAGAGTGCTGTGCCCTTTCCGGGAGATCTGAATTCACTTCGCAGCACCTAGGCCAGGTAGCTCACAACCACCTATAACTCCAGCTTCAGGGGATCTGATGCCCTCTTCTGGCCTCTGCAGGCACCTGCACTCACATGCACATACCCACACAGATGTACACGTGTATAAATTTTCTTATTGATATTAGTTTGGAGTAGTCGCAAGACCATTTGGAGTTAACATTTGGAAGTAAGCATCAAGGGCTGTGCTTTTTCCCCAAATATTCGTGAAATGGCAGTTTGGGGGAATTTACCTGCTTTCTTGACTTTACAGGGTCTCGTGAGTGTCAGTCATCATGGTATGGTTTTGTAGCTAAGATACTAGAAAGTAAAGCAAGATGTGTACTTGATAAGGATGTCTGAAATAAACACTTTGTGATCAGTTCTGTGTGGTGGAATGGTGGTGTAGAGAGATGTGCTTAGAGCTGGGTCCAGTGCTGCAGGCCTGTGATGCCAGCTGTTCAGGAGATGGGGCAAGTAAGACAAGTCACCCTGGCAACTTTAGTAAGACTTGATCTCAAAAAGTAAAAAAAAAAAAAAATAGAACTTTTTTTCCAGTGGTGGTGTACATGCCTAGACTGTATAAGGCCTCTGATCCTCAGAGTCACAAAAGCAGGTTTGAAAGCACATAGATGAAGTCACATTCCAACCATTTGCGCTGCATGTGAGCTTGATCCATTTACTTGACATGGTCTAGGCCCTGATACAATCTTTCTTAACATGTTAGGTGACTAAATAAAGCAGAGTGACACCAGCCCAGGTCTACGGTGCTCTGCCTCTGCCTCACAGCTTTCTCGTTATGGAATGTGCTTAGATGGCAACTTTATATGTGTCACTTGCACCAGCAAAATTTTGAACTTCATGTTCCCACTACACTCTGCTTTTTCTACCTAAAAGCAGAGTGCAGTTAAGAAAGCCTGAGTCAACCCACGGCTGCTGGGAGAGGAGAGACCGTCTTTCAAAGATGGGACTCTTGGTAAGTTTAAGTAGGTTCCAGTGGATGGAGCGCACTGAAGGGCACTTAGGTATATTAAGTATATAGTAGAGGAAATTAAATTGAGTAGGGGAGCAGTATAGGGTTGGGGAAGGGACCTAAAGACCAACAAGTTAGATTGAATGAAAATCACAGAAATGGAGCCTTTTTTAAAATGAAAGCCCAAGAGACTTGTCTTAGGTTGGTTTCTGTAATGAGTTTTACTATCTGCATGAATTTAACTGCTTTGACTCGGTGTTTATTTACCAAAGTAATGCAGTTGTGAGAGAGATGTTAAGTGAGCTATCCGATGTTTCTTGCTTTTTTATTTATTTTTGAGACAGGGTCCCATGTAGCCCAGGTCATCATCCAACTCTATGTAGCCCAGGTTGGCCTAGAACATGGGGTTTGTCCTTCCTCAGCATTCTTAGTGCTGGGATTACAGATGTACTCTGCTGGGCTAGCCTCAGCTTTTATAAGCTGTAGAGAATTGTTGAATTCTTGCAGTTTTGTTCTAATTTTGCTCTTCTAATACTTTGATAAGCAATCACCTATAAAGAACAAAAGAAGAAAAAACTCTATGAAAGTTTTAATTTACTTCTAACTATGCCCATAACTCCTTTAATTTGACCTTCCTTCCCAGAACTTACCTGATAAGTCCCTTTAAACTGGTCACACTGGTGGCTGGAGAATCAGCCTGCAGCCAGTGCTCTCCAGAGATCTGAAGTCCTGTTGGCCATAAATGGGTTTCATTTCCTGAAATAACTTCCACATTGTGAAACCTACTTTTCTTTTGACTTTTCTTAGCCATTTATCTTGGACTTACTGTGTTTTAAGTACTCCAATCACCCCCCTCACACACACACACACCCATTTTATAATGGGACAGAAGTGTTTATACTTAGTAGACAAACCCCTTTGGCCTCAAGACCCACTTATAGTAAGCCTTAAGGACCTCATAAAGCTTTTGTTCCTATGGGTTATAGCTTTCAATATTTACTGTTTTAAATAAGTCATTAAAATGGTCATTGGTGCCAGGCCCACACCTATAATCCCAGCACTTAGGAGCAGAGGCAGGCAGATCTCTTTAAGATCGAGATCAGCCTGATCTACAAAGCAAGTTCCAGGCCAGCTGACAAAAAATGGTCATTGAGCCGGGCGTGGTGGCGCACGCCTTTAATTCTAGCACTCAGGAGGCAGAGGCAGGCGGATCTCTGTGAGTTCAAGGCCAGCCTGGTCTACAGAGTGAGTTGCAGGACAGCTGGGGCTACAGGGAGACCCTGTCTTGAAAAAGCCAAAAAAAAAAAAAAAATGGTCATTGGTTTTATAATAAATTCAGTGCGTATTTACATAAACTGTGTTTTTACAAGTTCTTCCACAGTAAGAATGTGAGAAGAGCAGTTTCATGCTTTTCGAATGACACTTGTGCTGGCGTAGTAAGTAGAATGCAGCCAGGTCTGCCTCTAGCCCTGCGTTCAGTCAGCTTTTGTATGCAGAAAAGGTGCAGTCTTAGAGGTAGGTGGCTGGGGAAAGTGGGACTTATTTTGTGGGTACTTGAAGATGTATTAGTTACTTTTCTGTTGCTGTGATAAAGTACCATGACCAAAAGCAACCTAAAGGAAAAAAGGGTTTATTGAGGTGTACCGGGAAGGAGTGACACAGCAGCACAAGCAAGAGGCTGGCAGTCATTTTCCTCCACACAGGAAGCCAAGAGAGAGAGCAGGAAGTAGGATGAGACTATAAACTCCTAAAGCCCTTCCCCAGTGATGTACTTCCTCCAACAAGGCTCTACCTCCTAAAAGTCCATGACCACCTTCAACAGCACCACCACTGGGGACTAAGTGTTCAAATACATGAGCCTGTGGGGACATTTCTCACTTAATCCGCCACTGGTGTCTCAGCACCTCAGTGGTCTTCAGACTTCAGTGCCTCTGCAGAGAGTGGTGTGTGCTCACCCATCTGCTTGGTTTCCCCTCAGAAGGTGCTGTGTCTGCAGCACAGGGACTACAGTGTGCCTTCCCTGGCCATCAGCAAAATGACATGACACCCCTCACGCCTCTGGATTCTGGAGTACTAAAACTTTGCCAGAGTGCAGCACTTGCTGTTTTGATATTTCTTCCCATAAATTGTACATATCTTACCAGCTTTTGTAATTGTAAACAGTGAATTTCTTACCCATTTTAGGGTTTTTGACTAGGTGTTAAATGTCTGGCAAGTTATAAACCTTTTGAATTACCCTTGACAAAATAGCAAAATGGATCAACCCAAGGCCTCAAACCTTTTTTGGAGCTGGCAAGTTTGTAAACACAAAAACCTCACAGGAGGATGCCATAGAAACATCCATGTTCATTGTTAATCGCATGTAGAGTCAGTCCCTACCATGGGAGGAATAACCCAACAGAGCTTCCATCCTGTCCAGAAAGTGCCAACCCCAAGCTAAGTGCCTTACATCAATTTTCTCATGTCTGGTAAAATAATGACTTTGTGATAAGAAGAGAGGGAAAAGCAAGGGAAAATCAGTTCTGAAAGAATTGCTGAGTAGCCCTGAGCAGAGACTGTTGGTTTCCAGTAAGTAAAAGCTGGTGGGGGCCTCTGAGCAGGATTTCACTGTGAAAGAGCATTCCACCCACGATCATCACCTCAGAGCTGCTTCTGCAAACTGTTATGTAGAATAGGTACAGAACTCATTGCTGCTGGATGAAACCTTGAAAATGGGATCTAGTAAGTCAATTTTATGACTTTTTTTTTTTACTGTATTTCTTTAATTGCAGAGGCTGACAAACTCACTCTAGGCAAGCTGTGTAATCCTCTTCCCTCAGCCTCCCAAGCAGCTGGGCTTACAGACCTGCCTTACTTAGTTTTGAGACAGGATGTCTTGCTTTGCTTCCAGTGAGCCTGAATTTTCTGTGTAGCCCAGGCTGCCCTCAAATTCATGATTCTTTTGTATCAACCTTCTCAGAACCACCAAACTCTGCTTGTATTTTCTTTTTAAAATGCAAGCACATGTAGGTAGGTAGGAGCTGGGTGCTTCAGCAAGGCTGATTGTTGATTGACTTAATCTAGTTAATCCATTAATCCAGTTGTCTTTGGTGTAATTGGCTTTTGTGGCTGTGGGGGCGGAGTTATCCTCCCAGCTGGTATAAAAGGTAGGGTTCTGTGAGTATTGAGATCTAAGATCTCCTGAGACCAGCTGAAGCACAGGTACCAGAGCACAGGCTAAAGAGCACCCCCCCACCCCCACCAACTGGGATTACAAAGGCATCTGAAGGAGGCAAGCAAAGCAAGCCTTCAACACAGTGAAGAGGCATTTAGGACTCACATTGGAATACAGGCAAGGAGAAACCCATATGCCAGGAACATGAAGAAGAGACAACATGGGAAAGGGGCAGGATAATCCCGTACCAAGCTCTACCAACCCTATGGAAGATCCCTACAGTGGGATCCCCCTGGGGATTTCCCAGGACACAGATATCAGAAACACAATTGGGAACATACTTAAAGAACTACAAGATTATAAAGAGCAAATCAAAGAACTAAGAAAAGAGAATGAAGAACTCAAGAAGGACCTAGAGAGAGAGAATGACAAACTCTGGAAGGAAATAGAAACACTGAAAAGATCCCATGCTGAAAAAGATAAGGAAACCAACCAGTGAAGCAAAGAGCTACAGGAAGAGATTGAGAAGCTCCAAAAAGAAGTAGGAATACTACAGAAATCAGAAGAGGAAATGAAAAAGGAAATCAACACTCATCCAATCAAGAGGAAAGGAATGGAAAAAGCCTCAGAAGCAGAACGGAGGAAGCAGAACAAAGAATATCAGACCTGGAAGATAACACAGAACAACTAAAAACCTCAAGGAAAGATTATGAAAAATTTAAAAGCCATTTTCCTGCCAAAGCGCCATGATGTCATCTTTCTTATAACTGCTGCATAAAATCCATTGTGTAGATGTACCCCCGCGTTTCTCTATCCACTCATCAGTTTTGAGGGGCATTTGAGGTTGGGTTCCAGCTCCTTGCTATTGTGAAGGAGAGCTGAAATAAACATGTCCCTGCGCCATGAATCTCTGCAGTGGGGTGAGTCTTGAGGGTACATGCCTAGGAGTGGTATGGCTAGTTAGGTGGCAAGTTCAGGCCAAGTCTTCCAAGGGTTCTCCACTCCTGGCTGCACGAGTTTACATTCCCACCCAGCGTGGGTGAGTGTTCCCCTTTCCCACAAAATCTCCAGCACTTGGTATCATATATTTTCTTCCTTGAAATCATAGCCATCTTATTGGAGTAAGATGATTCTTAAAGTGGTTTTGATTTGCAGTTCCTTAATGATTAGTGATGTTGAACACTTCTTTATTAATTTTTAAAAAAGTTATTTTCTATGGTATGTGTATGAAATGGTACTGTCTCGCATGCCAAATGTTTTTGCACGCCGTGTCGTGCAAAGCACCGCGGAGGTCAGAAGAAGGGGTTCGGATTCCCCACTGAGTGTCTCTCTGGATTAGTGGAGTTTCAGGCTTCTCGGGCGCCATGTTGGTGCTGGGGATCGAACCTGGGATCCTCTGAAGAGCTGGTCGCTGCTCTTAACCGCTTGGCATCTCTCCAGCCAATGATTTAGAACACTTCGTAAAGGGGATTTTCAGCATCTCTAATTCCTCACTTGTGAAGTCTCTGTTCAGCTCTTTGCTCCATCTATTGAGTGGTCAGTTGTTTTGCGTTCTCTCTTCTTTGGTTTTTGAGTAGTTTATATATCTGAAATCAATGCTTGGTCAGATGTTTCGCAGTGAAGTTTCCTCCAACTCTGTGGGATTTCTCGTCACTCCTTGATTGTGTCTTTTGATGTACAGAAGCTTTTAGTTTAATGAGGTCCCATTTGTTCAATTGTTGACCTTATTCTTGTACAGCTGCTGATTTAGAAGTTCTTTTTCCTACACCGGTATGTCTTGTAGTCTGCTGCCCAAGAATTTTTTCTTCTATCACCTTCAGAGTTTTGGGGTTCGTGTTGATGTCTTTGATCCATCTGGAGTTGACTTTTGTACAGGGCGAGAGGTAGGGCTTAATTTCATTCTTCTAAAAAAAATTCATTCTTCTACAAGTAGTAATCCAATTTTGCCAACACCAACTTGCTGAAGATGCTGTCTTTCTCCATTGTGTCTTCTTGGCCCCCTTGTCCAAACATGAGGTGGCTGAAAATTGTATGGTGCTCAGTGTTTGGATCTTTGGTTTTGTCCATTGGTCAACAGGTCGGTTTTTGTGCCAGTAACCCCAGGCTGGTTTTATGACTATAGCCTGTAGTATAAGTTTTTGAAGTCTGGTATAGAGATCTCACTGGTGTAGCCTCTTTTGCTCGGGGTGGTTTTTGGCTATTGGGTCTTTTTGGTTTTTTTCCAAATGAATTTAAAGTGACTTTTTTTTTCCAAGGCCTGTGAAGAAACTCCTGGGGATTTTGATTGGGATTTTGATTGGGATTTTGTTAAATCTATACAAGAGTTACAGTAGAATGGACATTTTTTAGCAATATTAATTTCCCAATATCAGTCCCAATCATGAGCATGGGAGGTTTTTTCCAATCTTCTGATGTCTTCTTCAATTTCTTTCTTTAAGGTTTAAATTTTTTGTTGTAAAAATCTTTTTGGGGCCTTTGGTTAGGTTTGTTCCTAGGTATCTATTGTTTTT
>VZQC01002950.1:2955378-2966154 GCA_009823505.1 Rhizomys pruinosus
CTCATGGGGATATATATATATATATATATATATATATATATTTATATATGTGTATATCTCCCAACAACCCAGACAAAGGGCCCCAGAATGCTGTTACAAGATTATAGGGGCTTGCCTGATGCCGTTTCTCTGGGACCCAGACAGCAGGAGGCTTCTTCCATGTATTTAAGCAGTACCCACATCACATTTATTGTTTAGGCTCCGCTGTTCTTCCCGAAGAACTCAGCATCCATGGGACAATGTGGAAATTTATGAATATTTTAAAGTTCCATCAACACATCACAAAGGTGCTAAAACAGACTGGAAAGACATAAAACAGATCTGCAGTCACTTGCTAAGGATGGCAGTGACCATAAAAAAAGGATGAAAGATAACTTACTGTGGTTTTTCACACACACACTTGTGAGTGAGCACACACACACACCTACACTCACCACAATCCACACAAGTTTACTGCAGCAAGTGTCTACACTTTCGTGGCACTGTCAGGGTCGCCTGGCACTCCCCTCACCTCCTGACCTTCTCACCACACTGACATTCCTGACTCTGCCTTAACTCTTCCTCAGTTCCAGCCACTCAGAAGAGAAAGAGAGAGCGGGCAGCAGCCTACAGGACTGAGAGAACAACAGATGCTGCTCCAGACCCAGCTCCATTTGCATATACCACTTTCCTCAAAGACCTTCCCTGGTGATTGAATTGCAAAGTTGTCCTCTAACATGTTCTACTTAAAAAAAAAAAAAAAAAAAAAGAATCATGGCTCTCTGCTCCTCCCTGGTCCAGAGACAGCAGCCTCCCTGAGACAGAATGGTGAAGGTCAGAGTGAAGGGTTTTGGCCATATTGGGCACCTGGGTACCAGGGCTTCCTTCAACTCTGACAAAGTAAGGATAGTTGCCATCAATGATCTGATCCCTTCATTGGCCTCAACTACATGGTCTACATGTTTCAGCATGATCCACCCATGGCAACTTCCACAGTGCAGTCAAGGCCGAGAATAAGAAACTTGTCATCAATGGGAAAGCCATCTCCATCTTCTAGAAGCAAGATCCCACCAGTGTGCTGGTGCTGAGGTAGAGTCTATTGAAGTCTTCACTACCATGGAGAAGGCTGGGGCCCACTTGAAGGGTGGAGCCAAAAGGGTCATCCTCTCTGCCCCTTCTGCTGATGCCCCCATGTTTGTCCTGGGTGCAAACTATGAGAAATATGACAATTCCCTCAAAACTGCTAGCAATGCCTTCCGCACCACCAACTGCTTACCCCCTTGGCCAAGGTCATCCATGACAACTTTGGCGTCATTGAGGGGCTTACGACCACAGCTCATGCCATAACATGAAGCTACCCAGAAGACTATTGATGGCCCATCCAGGAAACTGGCATGATGGCCTCGGGGATGCCCAGAACATTATCCCTGTATCCACTGGCATTGCCAAGGCCATGGGCAAGGTCATCCCAGAGCTGAATGGGAAACTGACTGCCACGGCCTATGTTCCTACCTCTGATGTATCTGTCATGAATCTGACCTGCTTCCTGGAGAAAGCTGTTAAATGGGATGGCAAGGTGGTGAAGCAGGTGCTGGAAAGTATCCTAGGCCATACTGAGGACCAGGTCATCTGCGACTTTACTAGTGACACGCACTCCTCTACCTTTGATGCTGGGGCTGGCATTGCCCTCAATGACCACTTTGTCAAGCTCGTCTCGTGGTATGACAATGAAGTTGGCTACAGCAATAAAATAGTGGACCTCGTGGTTCACATGGCCTCCAAGCAGTAAGAAGCCCTGAACCACTCACCCTAGCAAGAGGAAGAGAGGCCTTCAGCTGGGGGGGGGGGTCGTCTCTACCCCACCCCAACACACTGAATATCTCCCTTCACAGCTTTCATTCCAGACCCCCAGAAGAAGGGCAGGGGCTTACAGAGTCCTACTCTCTTGAATACCATCAATAAAGTCCACTGCACCTACAAAAAAAAATCACATTTTTACTTATTTTTTTTTTTTGTATGTGTCTACGTGTACATGCATACCCGTACATGTGAAGGTCAGAGAAGATTTTGCTGGAGTCAGTTCTCTAACCCTGTGGGTTCCGAGGATTGAACTTAGGTCACCAGGCTTGGAGGCAGACCCTGTACCCATTATGTCATCTTGGCAACCCTCCTTTTACAATTGTATTTGATTTACATGACACTTTGCATTAACTAGCATTCTTTTCTTTCTTCTTTTTTTCTTTTTTTTTGTCTTTTTTGAGACAGGGTGTCCCTTTAGTCTCAGCTGGCCTGGAGCTCACTCTGTAGACCAGGCTGGCCTTGAACTCACAGAAATCCAGCTGCCGCTGCCTCTGCCTCCCGAGTGCTGGGATTAAAGGTGTGTGCCACCACACCTGGCCTAGACTAGCATTCTTATTCTATTGCCTTGTGGATCATCTTCTGTCTCAAGAGAATATAAGTAGCTTAAGAACAAGTGTCCCAAGTACCCCAGTGTCTGATGCCTCCCACAGGCTGGGCTTAGCCCTCTGCTTAGTAAACCAACCTGGACAGTACATGTACCCTAAACTGTACAAAACAAAGGGGGCATGCAGGAGCGAGAGAATCACAGTGTTGCTCAGAAGGAACACTAGGGAGTATAGTCAGGTGGATCTGTAAGGATAGCCAAGAAGGTAATACAGGTGACCCACAAGGGCTGGTAGGGGTTGAATACTCAATAAAGAAAGCTATTATGTTTTTATTACCATGCTGTTGTTAGTCAGGAAAATGACCTGGCCCTTAGGATTTGACAGTGTTCTTTTGCAACCCGGTGAGAGCATTTGGTTTATCTTGCCCCACTCTGATCCTGGAAAACAATTCTAGTCTGAAAGCTGCCCCCCTCTGCATCCCAGGCACAGTCCAGCCTGTGTGTCTTAGCGCACTGGCACTGCTCTTCCCAGGCCCCTCAGAGCGTCCTGAATGAGAACTCCCCACAGGACTGGCCTCTGCTTTCTTTGTTCACGTTGTTTGCTTTGAAGCCCTTCGTACAGGCTGAGAAATCAATAGGCCGCAGCTGACCCTTGTGGCTCACTCCTGCGCTCCTCTGGGAGGCTCAGCTCACTCCAATGCACTGATAAGTAGTGAAGAGTCCAACTCTGTCTGCAAATTAAGGTCTTTGTAAGTAATCAAAACCCCCAAGTTTAGCTTGCTGGAGATTCTCTATCCAGATTGTCATTAGGTGTGGAGGCACAAGTTCCTGGTTTGTGTAATGAATAAGCTTCAAGTTAGGCTTGCTGTGATAAGGTTATCAGTCCCCGAACAGATTAATTATTTAGGAGAGCATTTTTTACAGTGGGGTTTTCATTTAAGTTTTGCCCCTTGATGTATTGTATATAAAAATGACTAATCCATCGGACATGGCTATTGTACGCACACATCCATCACTATTGGGCCTCTTTTTCATAATTGGTTTATTAATTATAGCATCTTAATGATCTGTGTAAGATAAATAAACCATTTGTACCATTCCAAAGGTATTTTGTGAGGCTCAGCTGATATTAAAATAGCACCAGCCTTATGTGCTTTTTCAGCAAGTGACCTAATTAGTTAATAAAGTAATTGAATATTAAAAAGGATGTTGCAAGTGATTAAAATTTAAGAGCCTTCAGAATGTTATTAAAGCTATAAATCATACGTCACTGTTTTAATTTGCATAGCTCCAGAATTACTAATGGTCCCCCATGCACAGGGGGCTCAGCAATCAGCCCTTTAACAAAATGTTGGTGATGTTGAGGCACCAAGTTCTTTCAGCTTCTTTTGATACCTACATGGAAAACTGCTTTTGCCAAATTAAATGTCTAGCTGTTGAAATCGCTGCTTGCTCATTGTGACAGGTGTATGCATTCACATATTCATCCATCCAACAAAAAAAAGATCGATGGAAAGTTTCTGCATTGGAGTCCTATGTCAGGTGTTGAGCAAATAGATACAGTCCTCTTGAAGGTTTTGTTCTGGAGATGGACAACATGTCAGTCATGTTGTCTCATCCATGTAGAATTATAAAAAAGGTAATAAGAAACTGTAAAGGAAAAGCATAAGATGCTCCCAGGAGATTGTACTGGTAAATGTGGCCTTGTCTGTTAGAACAGGGAAGGGATTCTGCTAGAAAAGACTGGAACTTTACCCAGTAGGCTGTGGGTGAGCTTTGTCCTAGCAGGGCATGCTTGATCAATCTGCCAGTAGAGAGTGGGAAGGACTGGCTGAAATTGCTCTTTACCCAACAGCCATCATGCCTTCCTGGCTCTGGGAATTCCAGTTGTGTTTGGGCACAGGGCTAATACTGTGCTCAGGGAACCGAGCTCCAAGCCTAGGGATGATGATAGAGCATGGAATCAATTCTTGTAATTCCATTCCACTTAGCCTGTGATTGGTTTGAGGAAGGTGTGTTTTAAAAATATTTTATTTATTATTTTATCTGTATGAGTGTATTTCCTGCATGTATGTAAGTTCACCTGTGTCACTCAGTGCCGATGGATGTCAGAAGAGGGTGTCGAATCCCCTGGAACTGGATTTACAGATGGTTGTTAGGCAGCATGTGGGTGCTCAGAATAGAACCCAGGTCCTTTGCAAGAGCAGTCAGTACTCTTAGCCACTGAGCCACCTCTCCAGCTCCAAGGTAAGTGTGTTTTGAGGAACTCTAAGAGGCTTCTGGAAGAAGTTTCCTTCTTGGAAATAAAAGGCTCTTTTTCCATGCCCTTGGATTCATCATGAGTAGAGGTGATGTTCAGAGCTACAGCAGTCTTATTGAGACCATGACGGGGAAGGGAAAAAAAAAATCACACACACACACACACACACACACACACACACACACACACATACTTGATATTGTTGCTGAATTAGCTGTGGAACCTTCAGACATATATATATTTTTTTTTGGTCTTTTTGAGACAGGGTCTCCCTGTAGTCCCAGCTGTCCTGGAACTCACTCTGTAGACCAGGCTGGCCTTGAACTCACAAAGATCTGCCTGCCTCTGCCTCCCAAGTGCTAGGTCAGACATCTTAATGTATTAAATTACTTTTAGTAATTACTTGAAGCTTCTAGCATCTTACTAGAACCACATAGGTCAACAATGAAGATACTAGAAACAAACAAAGGAGCTAATAGAATTGTCCAGCTGAGCATTGATGAGACGCTAAACCATGGCTGTGTTGAAAAGGAGGGTTAGGAATGAGAGCAAGGGCGGAGCTGAGGCCCATGGACAGGAATCAACAGGATGTGTCCTGCTTCAGTTCAGGCCTTGGGCCATGGGAACTATTGCTCACTGAGGATTTCTTACCAGCCAGGAGTTGTTTTGAGTATTTTTCATGCAGTATTTCATGGAACGACTTCAACAACTCTATGAAGTTAACTGTCACCAGGATTGAAGTCTGTTTTGATCATGGTTTGATTTCCCAAGTCAAATCCAGTGGCCCAGCAGATGAGTTTCTTCATAGCCTCAGACACCCAAGAGAAGTGTTACTTAGAATAGTGCTTCCAAAATTCTGCTGCATAGGATACCTAGAAAACTATATGTAAATTATACACTGGGATAAATTAGAGGGCATTAGATAGATAGATGATAGATAGATAGATAGATAGATAGATAGATAGATAGATAGATAGATAGATAGCTTGGCAAAAGCCTTGAGTACCTTTTTTTTTTTTTTAGACAGTCTCACTAGGTATCCCTGGCTGGCCTCGAAATCACAGAGATCCACCTGCTTCTGCCTCCCAAGTACGTACCACCATGCCTTGCAAATTCTCTTAATATAGAAGAAAATAAAATAGCTAGGTATGGTGAATGCCTATAATCCTGGCACTCGGGAGGCTGAAGCAGGAGAACTGAGCGTTCAGAACCAGTGTGGATTACATAGCAAGTTGAAGGCCAACCTGGGTTACAAACTGAGACTCTGTCTCAATAACAGAAATCAAACAAAAATTTCAAAATTTAGGGGAAACATGCTGAATTTGCATAAAGGCTCCCAAATAATCTCTTTAATCTTTATGTAAAATTTGTATTTGCTTTTATGAATATGGCTGTTTAGCTTGAAGTAGCAATTCCTTTTGTATTAGTATTAGTATTATTGGAGCCGGGGGGGGGGTCTCTTTATGTTGGTCAGGATGGTCTTGAACTCTCAGGCTCAAGCAATTCCCTGTTTTAGCCTTCTGAATGCTGGGATTGGGTGTGTGCTACCTTGCCCAGCTTGAGGTAGCAATCCTGATCAGACTTTTTCTTTCCCATCAAAACTTTTTTTTTTTTTTTTTGTCTTTTTGAGACAGGGTCTCCCTGTAGCTCTGGCTGTCCTGGAACTCGCTATGTAGACCAGGTTGGTCTTGAACTCAAAGATCCACCTGCCTCTGCCTCCCAAGTGCTAGGATTAAAGGCATGTGCCACCATCCCCAGCTCAAAACTTTTTTCATAATAGTCTCTTCATGCTCTTCAAAATCATCACTAAGCATAACTTTTTCACAAAAGCAAATAATTTAAATAGGGCTGATGGGATGACTCAACAGGTAAAGGGGCCTGTCATGAAACCTGTCATGACAACCTGAATTCAATCCCTAGAACCCAACATAAAGGTGGGAGAAGAAAACCAACAACCAGCACCCACATTGGGCAGCTCACAAATGCCTGTAACTCCAGTTCCAAGGGATCCTACACTCCCTTCTGGCCTCCATGAGTACTAGCAGATACATATGTGCAACACACACACACACACACACACACACACACACACACACATGCTCCCTTCTGGCCTCCATGAGCACTAGCAGATACATATGTGCAACACACACACACATACACACACTAAATAAATAAATACATACATAATAAAATAAAATAAAAAACTTTTGAAACTGTTAGAAATTTTACATTTGAGTCATGTTTAAAGAAACTTAACATTTCTTTCACTGACAATTGTGATTTTGGAATCCCTTAT
Organism: Rhizomys pruinosus; assembly: GCA_009823505.1. Lineage (NCBI taxonomy): Eukaryota > Metazoa > Chordata > Mammalia > Rodentia > Spalacidae > Rhizomys > Rhizomys pruinosus. Next base: position 2,962,318 of record VZQC01002950.1, read on the forward strand.
AACTGTCTAAATCGAAAGTGCAAATGGAATGGCACTTTCTCCAAGTATTTCAAAATGATGTCCATGAGCTCACATGCCCACGGCACAGCCAGTCCGGCTCCCTCTGAAAGAGCAGGCCAATAACCAACAGAAAACACATCTACCCCTGCCTGCTGAAAAGTGCCCTCCCACCCCTCCAGTGTTGCGATTCCCCCTGCTTCACTTGGGTCTGTGCTGTGCTGCTTTGAGAGTGGGGTCCAGGGGACAAGCTGCGGAGCTGCACGTGGCCCATGCTCCGACCCCTTCTTGAAATTGCTAATAATGCCTGGACAAGTGAGCCCACGTTTTCATGTATCATCAGACCATGCAGTTTACGTAGTCGGTCCCAGTGCCCTACGCAGCTAAGCCATGAGCTCCTGCCCTAGCCCTTGCCTGTTGGTAGGGTCGGCATGTGCTACCACTGGCTTCAGGGGTCTGACCCAACTTCTTTTAATATTTTCTAATTTACTTTTTATTTTTATGTGTATGAGTGTACAGTCTACATGTAGGTAGGTACACCCATGTCAGGCAATGATGCAGAGGTCAGAAGAGGGTGTTGGATTCCCCTGGAACTGGAGTTAAAGACAGTTCTTAGCTAACATGTGAGTACTGGGAATTGAACCTGGGTCCTCTGGAAGAGCAGTCGGTGCTCTTAACTACTAAGCCATTTCTTCCATTGGCATGGAACATGACAAGCAGGATGGCTTTGGTGTCCTCAGGTTCCACATTCCCCAGTGCTGTGGGTCACTCTTCTGTACTAGACTCCACTCAGAACCTTATAGGGACCCTGATATGGCTGACAGTGGCTGCCTCAAAGGCACCTCCTTTGAGACTTGAGGCATCAATTATATAAGTCAGGTTCCTTGGCTCAGCATTTGGGGAGTCCCATATAGGAAGCCTTCCTAGATAGGCTACTTCCTAAGAGGTTTGAGACAAAGTTAGGTATGATGTCTATAGGTGCCTTGGGAGGCCAAGGCACGACAATAACTTGAGCACTGAGGAGGGTGGAAGCCAGCCTGGGCACCATAACCATGCCTTGCCTCAAAAACAAAAGACATGGGGCTGGAGATATGGCCTAGCGGTTAAGAGCACCACTGACTGCTCTTGCAGAGGACCCGGGTTTGATTCCCAGCACCCACATGGAGGCTAAGAACCGTCTTTGACTCCAGTTCCAGGGGAATCCAACACCTTCTTCTGACCTCCGCAGCACTGCACAACACAGGTGCATCAACCTACATGCAGACAGTACATTCATACACATAAAAAATAAAATAAAATAAAAATAAACAAAAGACACAATCCTTTCTCCCCAACAATCTCTGTGACCTGATACCTTGCTAAAAAAAAGTTCCAAAATAAACTTTAAGTATTGGATGCTGAACCCATTCTGTGCAAGAGGCTGGATCACTAGAGTCAGCCCACATATCCATCAACAAATGAATAAATAGAATCTGGTACAATGGATTTTTATTCAAGCCATAAAGAAAAATGTAATTGTGTCTTTTGTAGGAAAATGTATAGAATCATTGTGTTAAGTGAAATAAGAAAGACTGGGAGCCAGGCATGGTAGCACACACCTGTAATCCAGCACTTGGGAGGCAGAGGCAGGTGGATCTCTGTGAGTTCTGGTCTATATAGCAAGTTCCAGGACAGCTGGGGCTACAGGAAGACCATCTCAAAAAGATGAATGAATGAACAAAGAAAGAAAGAAAGAAGGGAGGGAGGGAGGGAGGGAGGGAGGGAAAGAAGGAAGGAAGGAAGGAAGGAAGGAAGGAAGGAAGGAAGGAAAAAAGGAAGGAAGGAAGATTGGGAAAATTCTACATTTTCTTTCATGTGGAAGCTAGATTTTAAAAGGCTGGATAAGGGGGGCTGGAGAGATGGCCTAGCGATTAAGAGTGCTGACTGCTCTTGCAGAGGACCCAGGTTCGATCCCCAGCACCCACATGGCAGCTGAGAACCGTCTATAACTCCAATTCCAGGAGAACTCCAGTTCCAGGGGAATCTCACACCCTCTTCTGACCTCCAAGGCATTGCACAACACGGGTGCACAAACCTACATGCAGACAGTACATTCATACACATAAAAATAAATAAATAAAAATTTAAAAATATTTTTTTAAAAGTCTGGATATGGGGCTGAGGATGTGGCTCAGTTGGCAGAGGGTTTGCCTGACATGCATGAAGCTCTGGGTTCAGATCACCAGCACCACACCAGCCAGGCATGGTGGTACATGACTTCAATCTCAGCCCTCCAGAAGTGGAGGCAGAAAGATCAAAAGTTCAAGGTCAGGCTTGACTACATATTAAGTTCAAGGCCAACCTGGGCTATATAAGACCCTGTCTCAATAAAACAAGAAAAAGTGAGAAGATGGGTTACTAGTAGGATCAGAAATTTAAAATCATCTTCAGCCATATAGCAAGTTCAAGACCAGTCTGGGATACATGAGACACTCTCAAAACAAACAAAAGGTCAAAAGTCTATATGTAAAACACGAAAGTGGAGGTGCACTATTAGGATAGGAAGGAGACCAATGGGGACGAGGGGCAAGGGAGGGCAGTATGGAAAGAATCTGAGCAAAGTGCCTGATACGCACGTGAAAACGTCAACACAACCAGCACTGTGTACACTGAACATATGCTAATGAATGAAAAGAGGCTGGATTCTCAGGAGCTGCACCTGAGGGCTCAAATGCCGGGCAAAGTTCAAGGGGACACGAGCATCCCATGCAAGAGCAGCAGGTGCTCTTAACCTCTGAGCCACTGCTCCAGCTCCACACTAAAACACTTTTTGTGGAGTAACAGCTGTGCTTGGATCAACTCGGGGCAGGGGAGGAGGCAGAGGGTGAGAGGACATGGCTGAGGCACAAGGGGACCAGGCAACTGTAGGGAAGACTGTAAACCCAGCCTCAGATTCCTCAGACAGGACACCAACGCCTTCCTGGACACAAGATGACAAGTGCGGATCAGCTTTAGTAGTAAAGCATCGCAAGGCGAACTCTAGATGTTTCCATGACTGCTCTTTTATACTGTTTTATTCACTTCCACAATGTTCCCTGATTGCAATGTTACTGTTCTATAAAGAGCTGTGCAATGAGAACTTTCTTTGACATCAATAATGAATCCTTTGCCTTCGAAAACTTTGTACATCTATTTATTTACTTGCTTAGTCAGAGGAAGCATATTATTAGACTTTTTTTTTTTAGACAACTTTCAATAGTTGGTTCACCCCTTCCTCCACATGAGTTCTAGGAATTGAATTCAGGTCTTTAAGCTTAGCAGCAAGCACTTTTACCTTCCAAGCCATCTCACAGGCCCCCTTGGTCTGTTCTGGACTCTCTATGTGCCATATATGTGCATACTTGTGTTGCTTGTTCAAAGTGGTTCTTCTGGCTGAAGTATTCATTAGGATTACTAGCAATGGGAAAGGAATAAAAGGATTTTTGTTTTGTTTTTGCTTATTTAGCCCAGGCTGGCCCGGAACTTGCTTCGTGGTAGAGGCTGCTCTTGGATGCCTGAACCTCCTGCTTCTACCTCCAAGTGCTGGGACTACAGGGATGTACCCACAAAGCCTGACTAATACCTGCTCTTATGCTTTTGTGTGTGTGTGTGTGTGTGTGTGTGTGTGTGTGTGTGTGTGTGTGTGTTTTGTTTGTTTGTTTTTGAGACAGGGTCTCCCTGTCCTGGAACTCACTCTGTAGACCAGGCTGGCCTTGAACTCACAAAGATCAGCCTGCCTCTGCCTCCCAAGTGCTAGGATTAAAGGCATGCGCCACCACACCCGGCTCTCTTATGCTTTTTTTTTTTTTTTTTTTTTTTTTT
>VZQC01002950.1:2966164-3006800 GCA_009823505.1 Rhizomys pruinosus
TTTTTTTTTTTTAATTTTTTTTCATTATTTATTTATTTATTTATTTATTTATTTATTTATTTATTTTTGTATGTGTATGAATGCATGTGAATGTATGTGAATATCTGCATGCAGGTCTGTGCACCCGCGCCGCGCAACGCCGCGGAGGTCAGAAGAGGGTCTCGGACCCCCCCGGAACTGGAGCTCTCCTGGAATTGGAGCCACAGACGGTTCCTAGCCGCCATGTGGGTGCTGGGGATCGAACCCGGGTCCTCTGCAAGAGCGTCGGCGCTCCCAACCGCTAGGCCATCTCTCCAGCCCCTCTCTTATGCTTTTTAAGACTTTGATTTTCTAGTCTGTCTCTGGCACTTATAAAATAGTCTGGCCATCTTCTACCATTTAGTAGCTTTCAAGGACTGTGAGAAAGCAGTTAGCACTCAGTACTGAGGTGACAGAGTTGAGAAGACACGAAAAGCACACACAGCTCTTCACTTGCTGACCCTTCTGCATCCCAGATCACTGTTTGCACATTGCCAAATGATCTGTTCTGCCCTGGGAACATGTGAGCCCAGGTTCACAAACATCATCAGTGGGGCTCAGCTTCGTACCCTGGGATGGAAGGACCCAGTATTCACCAAGACTCATCTGCAGACAGTGGCTCACTCCCATGTGAGGCCAGACACACTGTTGCAGGGACATTGCAGAAAGCAGTCAGTCAACATGGATGTTGAAAATATTCCAGAGCTTGGATAACTTGCCTTGACATTTCATTTTTGAATGTTTTACAACATTAAAATAATGGAAAGGTTCTCTCTAGACTTCTCTAGAGGGGACTGGTGTGTGTGTGTGTGTGTGTGTGTGTGTGAGTGCACATGCACGCATGTGCGTGCGCATGCTTGTATATGCATGTGTACCTGTGTGTGTAAGTCTATATGTATGTGTATACCTGCATCTGTGTATGTATGTACGTATGTATGTATGCGTGTATGTACCTTTGTCTGTGTGTGTGTGCCCATTTATGTGTTTGTGGATATGTTTGTATGCACGTATCTGTGTGTGGTTGTATTTGTGTATATGGTTATATGTGTAGATGTGTGTATGCCTGTGTATATATATGTGTTTCTGTGTGCCTATATATACATGTATATGTGTGTATATATGCCTGTGTGAGGATGTATTAATGCATGTGTTTGGTCATGTGTGGATACATGTCTGTGTGTGTGTGTGGATATGTGGGTCTGTGTATGTCTATGTGTAGATGTATATGTGTGTGGATATGTGTGTGTGTATGCTTGTGTTAATGTGTGTTTGGGTCATGTGTGGATACATGCCTCTGTGTGCATCTGTGTGTTTGTGCATATATGAGTCTATGTATGTCAATATGTAGATGTACATATGTGTGTATGCCTATGTGTGGATGTGTTAATGTGTGTGTATGGTTGTTTGTGTGCGGACTGTGCATCTGTGTATGGATGTGTGTGGATGTACGTATTTCTGTGGCATGTCCTCCGGCACCGATTTTCGTAACTGAGTTGGCTGTCAGATGCTCAGTTAGTTGGCAGGTACGTTTTTACTGCCAACACCACTGTTGGTTCTATCTTTCTCTCTGTAAGAAACTGGCTGGCCAGGTGGTGTAACCTGCCTGGAATAACAAAAGGCCGTGGAGCCAGCACAGCGGCTCTGCGTGCTTGTGCTTCCTTTAGTGTGGAATAGTTTTAGGTTACATAAGAAGCATCGAGTTACTGATGGTGACTGTGGAATAAAGCCTGTGACTCTGGAGTACAATGTGGGTGGAAATTAAGCCTGGCTTTGCTCCAACGTTAGAGGTTATAGCTATGCATTTATGACTCCCCAAAAGACCGTTGATGTTAAAATTCCTGCAAGGATAATAATTTTATCAAACTAAAGTATTCGGCTTCAAGGACATTGGTTCTAAGTTTCCACTCTAAAGTGAATTGGGTTTTTTATTTTTATAAGCAAATCTTTTATTTTTGCAGATGACATTTTATTACCGTCCAATGTGTGACACAGCATATCAGATTCCATACCTACACCATTTATTAACACGGTGTATTGATCAATGTGGCCTGCACAGGAACTGGGTACAGATGGTTATAGACAAACGTTTTAATTTGAACAGTTACATATGTTAATATGGACTCTTGATTCAGGGAAAATTTCTTGATTTTTCCATGGATGGTAATGTCTGATACACAGCTTCCTTTTTAAGTGTAGGTTAAAAGGTCAGTCAACTTACAGATAAACCGTCAATAAAAATATGGCGGTCTGCTCATGACTAAGGCAAAAAATGAGAAGATGCCCTGTGAATAAACCAAGCCATGGGCACCCAGGCCCTGTAGTGACAGGAAAGATGTAGGCACTGGGTTGGGCTTTGACAGTCATGACAGCTAGTGTCTGAACCATCCTGGTGACCGGTGACTGGCATGTGAGGCTGCGGATGCCTGAGGAGCCTGCTTCCCACGTGACTCTAATTGGCCCACACAGGAGTGAAACGGTGACCCTTCCCTCATTAGCTCCATGCGCAGACCAGCTGAGCTAGCTCATGCTGGGTCACTGGGGTCCCTTGTAGGAAATTACCATTCCAGTGCCCCGTGGCCCTGTTGTAACCCCAACTAATGAATGTCCCATGGAGTGTAATGACATTCCTGGGGGAGCCCACAGCTCTCCCAGTGGTGAAGATGGTATTCCAAAGGTTTAACCTAGGAAGGGCCAACTGAGGGGGTGCTGAGAACTGGGAAAGCCAAGAAATAACCTTTCCAACACCCATGTGCTGGGAAAAAACCCGACAAAGTCAGCATTAGATCAGCTGTGGTGGATCTGGGTTCAAAACAGAACACAGGCACAGGGCTGTGCAGAAAGCTGCATCATGCAGCCATGCAGCGAGTTCAAGTGGAATGACATGGTGTGCTCCATGGGGTTAACATGTTATATTGCCAACTTAAAAAAAGAGACATTTATTTTTATGTGCGTGTGTGTGTGTGTGTGTGTGTGTGTGTGTGTGTGTATTTATGCTTTAGGAGGCCAGAAGAGGGCGTTGGATCCCCTGGATGGACCTGGAGTGAGCTGTGAGCTCACTCACCAATGGACACTGGTGCTGGGAACTGAACTCTGGTCCTCTGGTAGAGTCGTCTCTCCAGCTCTCACTACCCACTTTAAAATATTTTTATTTTTATTTTATACCTATGAGAGTTTGCCTGCATGTATGTAAAAGCACCCGTGTTATTCAATGCCCACGGAGGTCAGAAGAGGGCATCAGATGCCCTGGAACTAGAGTTATAGACAGTTGTTAGCCAACCATGTGGGTGCTGGGAATCAAATCCTGGTCCTTTACAAGAGCAGCCAGTTTTCTTAACTACTGAGCCATGTCTCTAGCCCTGTCACTACCAGTTTTAAAGGTAAATAGTGTATGCCTATTTCAGAAAACAGGAAGTTGGGGCTTGGGTGTAATTAGCTAGTCAAAGATCCTCCCAGGAAGATCACAGTGTGGTAATGACCACACCACCAAGTAGAAGACTGCTGAGACCCGGTCCCTCTTCCTTTCACCTGCACCCTCACCCCAGGCCTGAAGCAGTGGGGCCAGTCACTGCCAGGAACCTCCAAAATTGTTGGCCAAATGAACTTTTTACCTTTATAAATCTGTCAACTCAAGTATGTTATAGTTATGGAAAGCAGGCACAAAAAACCAATCTTATTAATTCTTCCTTTAAAAGTCAATTACTTCACATACTCTACTTGTCTTCACCGTATATGTTGCTAGAAAATCATGCTTCAGGCAGGACAGGGGAGGGCAGATCTTCTGGAGGCCTTGGCGAGTACTAGTAGACAAGCGGTTCCAACCTAAAACGGCAGGCTTCTGTTGATTATAAGTGCTCCTTTGACTCAAGAACGTATTTGCTTCTGATTTTGGAATGGAAGCTCCACTCTAGTAATGGGATCATGAAGCAGTCACAACTATGGACACAACTGGCCTTTCATCACCACGGGTGGAAACAAATTGTTTGAAAGTGGCGAGAAACACTGCTGAAAAACAAGGGCTTCAAGACAGTTGTTCTGGGCCAGTCCCTTGACAGGCGGAGGAGAGTCTTCTAGGAGGAGAGGAGGGTGATGATAAGCCTCTTGAAGCCGTGGACACCAAGAAACTTCTCTTCACTCTCGTCTAAGCACTGGCCCTTCTCCGCCAGCAGCTGGGCTCACCGAGCTTCAAATTAGGTAACAAACAATTCATATATCTACATAAGCAGACTATAGCTTAGTTTTCCTCAATGATTTCCACTCCAGCTGTCATTTAAGGAAATATTGCAACCAGAGACTAGGGTCCCTCTGAGACCTCAGGTTAAGCATTTTCTTTAACCCACTGCCACCTAGTGGCCATTTGAAAAAGCCAATTTTGAAGACCTGAGGTTGGTAAGGAAATTTTTTTTTGCTCCTTCGTAGGGAGCCTAGGCAAAGACTGATGTGGTCATTTCCCTAGCCTTCCTCTCCCTGGCCAGTCTCTAGACATGAAACAAACAGGGAAGGAGCAGACCCAGAGCGTCCGTCTTGCCTCCCCCTCTACTGTGGAGGCTGGGAATTTACAAATGCCAGTTGAGCTCAAGGTAACCTGCGTCTTTTAAGAGCAGGGAACTACACTTATGTAAGAATTTGTGATTTAAAAAAATTATATTTTGGGGCTGGAGAGATGGCTCAGCGGTTAAGAGCACCGACTGCTTTTGCAGAGGGCCCAGGTTCAATTCCCAGCACCCACATGACGGCTAAGAACCGTCTTTATCTCCAGTTCCAGGAGAATCCGACGCCCTCTTCTGACCTCTGCAGCATTGCATGACATGGGTGCACCAACCTGCATGCAGACAGTACACTCATACACATAAAAAATAAAAGAAAAAAAAAACAAGCTCCAGTTGCAGGGTGTTTTTTAAAAATATATATTTTATGTGTATGAGTGTTTTGCTGTGTGTATGTATGTGCACCTACGTTATGCAATGCCCAAAGTGGCCAGAAGGCGACCATGAAGTTCTAGATGGCTGTTAGCCACTATGTGGGTCTCAAGTCCTCTGCAAGAGCAGCCAATGCTCTTAACTCCTGAGCCATCTTTCTAGCTTCGGATTGTGTGTGTGTGTGTGTGTGTGTGTGTGGCTGTGCTGCTTAGTTTTGTTAACTTGCCACAAACCAGAGACACGCAGAAAGAGGGACCCTCAACTGAGGAACTTCCTCCATTGGGCTGGCCTGTGGCCATATGTATGTGGCTTTTTAATTTTTTTAATTTTATTTATTTTTATGTGTATAAATGTACTGTCTGCATGCAGGTTTGTGCACCCATGTCGTGCAATGCCGAGGAGGTCAGAAGAGGGCGTCGGATTCCCCTGGAACTGGAGTTAAAGATGGTTTTCAGCCACCATGTGGGTGCTGGGAATTGAACCCGGGTCCTTTGCAAGAGCAGTCGGCGCTCTTAACCGCTAGGCCATCTCTCTAGCTCCCATATGTGGCATTTTTTAAAATAATAATTGAGGTAGGGAGGCCCAGCCCACTGTGGGTAGTGCCATCCTTAGGTAAGACGGCCTAGGTGTCTAAGAGGGGCAGCTGAGCAAGCCAGTAAGCAGTTTTCCTCTGTGGTCTCTGCTTCAGTTTCAGCCTTCTGATTTCTGCCTTGGCTTCCTTCAGTGATGGACTGTAACCTGTAACCTAAATCCCCCCACCTCCTGTCCAATTGCTTTCGGTCATTTTTATCACAGCAATAGAAATCAAACTGGGATAGTGGTGGTGCTGGGGATGGACCTCAGGGAGGTCCACTATATGCTTGACAGGCACTCTTGTCACTGAGCTGCAAAGCCAGTCCTTGAAGCTTTGGAGATTGCATCTAGCTACATAGCCTAGGCTGGCCTCTAAGTCCTGATCCTCTTGACTCTGCCTCCTGAGTGCCAGGATCACAGGCTTGCACTCGGCCTGAACCAGTGTGACTTTCACGTGTCCTACCGGCTCAGCTTCCTTACAGTCCCTGAGGGAAGCTGTGGCCGATCCACAGATTTCTGGAAGCACATGTGGAACAGTTATTCCAGTGTGGTACAACACTCAGAGAGCAGAATGGTGACTTCAGCAGAATGAGCTAAAGCCGGTGAGCACAAGGCAGAGTAAATTCACAGGGCCATTACTTCAGTTTGGAGCTTGGAAGAGAGAATTCATAATGTGGGCTCAGTTCCTTTTCTAAGCATAGACTTCAAACAAACTTCAGGGAATAAGGCTACCTCAGTGGTGATCGGGACGTTTGCTTTGGTATCAAAAAAGCACAAGATGACAGTGCAATTGCAAGTGGCTGGAAACATTTTATGTGTGTGCAGACGCATATGCAACACCTTTGCATTTGTGTATATGTATATATGTGCAAACACATGCATGATCCCGTTGTATCTGTGCTAGACCAGCAGGGGTCAGGTGTCTTTGCTTCCATCACACTCCCCTAGTCTTTTCCAGGCAGGGTCTCATCTGTTCCCTTAGGTGGCTAGAAGCCAGCAAGCCCCAGAGATCCTCCTGTCTCCATCTTCCTGGGAGCTGGGGTTACCTATGTGTATAGGGTATCTCAGCTTATTAGGTGAGGGCTGGGATTTGAACTCTGGTCCTCATGATTGCACAGCAAGTGTTCTTAACTGCTGAGCCATCTTTCCAGCCCCAGTTTAAAATATTTTAACTTTTTTTTTTTGTGTGTGTGTGTATGAATGTACTGTCTGCATGTAGGTCTGTGCACCCGTGTCATGCAATGTCGAGGAGGTCAGAAGAGGGTGTCGGATTCCCCTGGAATTGGAGTTAAAGACAGTTCTCAGCCGCCATGTGGGTGCTGGGGATCGAACCCGGGTCCTCTGCAAGAGCAGTTGGTGCTCTTAACCACTAGGCCATCTCTCCAGCCCCAAAATATTTTAACTTTTTACATGGGTGTTTATCTTTTAAAAAAATATTCTTATTTTATGTGTATGAGTGTTATTGCCTGCATGCGTGAGTGCACTGGCCATGCAGTGCCCCTGGAGTCAGAAGAAGGCATCAGATTCCCCTGGAACTGGAGTTATGGATGGTTGTTAGCCGCCATGTGGATGCTTGGAATTGAAGTTCTCCTGTAAGAGTAGTCAGTGCTCTTAACTGCTGAGCCATCTCTCCAGTCCCTGGGTGTCTTTTCTTGGTAATGTATCCCCCAATTCTTCCTGGACTCCCCCCAAATTAGCAAAGCCCAAGCAGCCAGAACATTAATACATTCATATTTATTAGAGTTTCCAGACTCCCATTTGACACATACCTAGAGCAGAACATTGCAAACTGACGTCACTAGCAGCAGTACCTAGGCCCCATAACAATAAGGAGAAATGTGAAGATGACATTAATTCCTTTTAGTAGTTGGTATCTGAAAAGCTATAAACAGTCATCCAGCTTTAGCCTTATCTGAGAAAACACCAATAGTCCCGGTACAGAAGGGCACAGTTGCCAACAGGAGGCTGAGATCTCTGAATGTCAGTCTGGAATAAGCAGCTCATTTTCTGGTTGTAGTTTTGTTTTGTTTTGGATATAGCCTCACTCTGTAGCTTGGCTGGCCTAGAACACACAATCATCTCCCTGCATCAGTCTCTGAGTGCTGGGATTATAGGGTGAGCTGACTGATTAGTTTTTAGGGTATGGCTTAACTGTTTGCTTTACAGTCAGGACAACAGAAAAAGAAGTGATCGGCCACTTGGGAGCCCAGCTCCACACAAGACAGCAAAGTCATCACTGCTAAAACAATACCCCTGGAATTGTCAGACATTTTCCTCACAGTTTGAAAATATAACATCAGATATAACATGACATCTGCTCCAAGAGACTAAACATCAAAAGCAATTGCACTGCCCTGGGAATCACTTTCATAGCTTCCCGAAGGCATGGCCTGTGCTTTCCAAAAGTTTTGAAAGGAGCACTAACTCCGGTAGCTTGTCAAACTACTTTGTATTCTAAATAAAGGAAAAATGAACTTAAGGTCTCAGTGTACTGATTTTCTTTTTCTAGATCTTCCAACCATCCAAAGCCATTTCTTGAGAGAGATTTTACTTTTATTAGACAAGTGCAAGAGAATTTACAAGCATTTGAAAATACTCAAAACACTGAGGGTTAAGGAGGCCCAGCCCTTCTACATACCCAGAACACTGCGATAGGAGCCCCAAAGGTTTATCTAGAATCCACCAATTTGTCAGTTACGACATACTCCCTGCCTCTGCCATCACAACAAAAAGCCTTCCTGGGGGGAGAGATACAGACAGGTGGTCTGAGTCATGGAATGAGGCTGGCTGCATTCTAGATCTGGAGCAGGAAAAGAATTAAAACAGCTGCCAAACTACTCTTGTTTATAAAATCAAACTCTTCCTAAGCCAGACTTTCCCACAGCAAACATTCCATTCATAAACAAGCAGGGCAATGGAAAGCTTCTGGGTAGCACCAATGACAACTAGCTGTTTTTGAATAATTCTAATTTTTTTCCTAAAGGCAAAATCTAGAGAAGAAACAAAGTGTGGCGACACATGCCTTTAATCCCAGCACCTGGGAGGCAAAAGCAGGCGGATCTCTGTGAGGTTGAGGCCAGCCTGGTCTCCAGAGTCCAGGCCAGCTGGGACTACCGGGGAGACCCTGTATAAAAACAAAAACCAAAACAAACAGACAAAAAAAAAAACTAGAGATTTAAAGAAGCAATTTACAGAACCAACTGTACTTGGTAACTTTGTCCCAGTTGGCTGTCACGGATAGAAAGCAAACAGAATAGAGATGTGCACTCTGTACCAAGTTAGGTCTGCATTTCTTTGTCTTGAAGTGCAGACATGTCTACAGATCTCTTAGAGGCTCATGAAACTTAAAGGCAACTCAGGGCTCATGACCTGTCTTTGAAGGTGGATTCTTTCTGAGTGAAGATAGCTTAGGCTGCTCCTGACCCTCCAGCAACTCACAGCAAGGGTTCACATGCACCCATACCATACTGCTCTCTGCCTTGGTATGTACCAGGCACAGAAAGCAAGATGCTGACTGCTCCAGAGCCACCTGCCTCAGACACTGCTAACTGGTGAACCATTTCACAAGCAGCCTGCCTTTGAGCCTAAAAAAAGAAAGCTTCAGCTTCCAAAAACTAAAACAAGCAACCCAAGAGGACACTGCACTGATGGCGCAGACCACTTCTGTGCTCAAGGAATGGCATGTGGCATTGCTCTGCATGAAAAGGGTAGCTTGTTTCCATCTCTACAGGACCCTGACTCCCACACCCAAACCACCCACTTAATGCTTAAAAAAAAAAAAATCCAGGACCAGATTTAGACACTGATGACCTCTCCCAAGCTTTCCTGTAACCTACGTTGCAGTGTATGGCTTCCTCGGGTGATGTCAGTGAACACCTCCACTACCTCTTGCAAGCTGAACACAGACAAATCCAACATGCATGAGCAGATCACTATGCCAAACCCCAGTGATGAGAACAAAGAACTGGTCAGACAGTATGTTGGTACACGTTGGACTGGGTGCCTGCATGAACCTAACCCCTGTCTGTGCTTTACTCCCTGAGGGCAGCAACCCAGGGACCCCATATTCTATGCTGGCTCCCTGACCCTTGAGCAGTGGTCTCCATAAAGCCTTCCTGTTCAGGCAGTAATGCTTGCCTCTTTGTGAACCACGGCTGCGCTGGCCACTCGAAGAGCTGGTAGTACTGGTAGTGTTATTATCTAACAAGGCCAGATACTCCCCCAGAACCTCACCAAGAATGCAGGTATGTCCTATAAATTGTATTTGAGGATACAGACATTACTTTGAACAATCAAAGATGTTTTAAAAAATAAGGACTAATGTTAACAAACTGCCCAAGCCAGAATCCCTGCAGAATACAGAAGAGCAATCCCAGCATTCTAGCTATGGAGAAATCCTCTTGGGTTAGGTGTGTGTAGAGGTGGAAGAAGGAGGAGGAATAGGGTGTCTTCTAGTATGCAAACAGCAAACATTATTTCCCCTATTCTTTCCTTCTCTTAAGAGAAACTTTAGTTACTTCTATAGAAACTTTTATTGACAGCCATTCATTCATGCTAGGAATTGAACTCAGGGCTTCATGAATACCAAACACATGCTCTACTACTGAGCTGCTCAGCTCCTGCCCAGCCACCACAGCAACTTATTCTAAAGACCTATCTGATAAAATTTTTTGGAGCAGCAAAACATTATTAGGACCTATTTTTCTTTATTTTTGAAAATTGCCCCAATAACAAAGAAAAAGCAATAATTTTTAAAAGCGATTTCTCTAAAAGTAATTATGATGCTTTGTACAAAATAACACATTTCTTTCCTAGAGAGTATTCACTCCATAATCACTGTCCCAACCAATCAAATAGAATGGAAGACATCACATGATAGTGCACGCATGGTTTAAAGATCATTTTCATAGCCAGAGTTGTCATGTCTAGGGGAAAATTGTAAATCAATCCTTATACAGATCTGGGAGAGTCATATATAAACATGAAAACTGGCAGGTATCTAAGATGAGTCAGGTAGATTTAACCAGGCACTGGAATGAACAGATACTCCTAATATCCCTTCTGAGTGCACATTTCTACATTATTGGGAAAGCAGAGCATCCATTAGGGCATCTAGCTGAGGGACACCAGAGAAGACAGTCAAGGACAGCCACACAGGGGAGATGGTGGGTGTGGCAACACTGCCTGACCTGCCTGCCTGCTAAGTAAGGGAGACTACTGATTGAGATTTGGGGCATGCAAGTCAGAGAGAATTTAGACCAGCAGATTACAAACTTAATTTGACTCTGCCAAGAGCTTCTATAAACCTTAGCCTACCTGGTCTAGCTCTAGAATGAAGGACACATTTAAAAAATAAAAACAAAGAGGAAACAAACAAAGCCCACAAATTCTCCTTTGGGGACAATGTTTTTAGATCCACATTCTTCCTTTAGAACTTCCACATAACCTCTCAAAAAAAGAGAATTCTTTCTGATAATTATAAGAAAAAAGTGGGGACCGGGGATATGGGAGAGCAGCAAAACAACGAAACAAAACAAACAAAAATCCCTCTCACATTCCTCTTAATGAGGTATTCTTCTGAGAACGTCCACTGTCCCTCCAGACGAAGGAATGGACTTGGAAAAACAGTTGAAGGGTTCACTGCCTTCCAATGATGGTAACGAGACCATGAACGACAGACACCTAGGAAGACCCCATTCTTATATAGCACCTGCCTTGCTCATAAGACAAGAGAATTCTTGCAGAGCTATGAAATAGTAAAAATTATTCATGGCACTTAAGACATTTTGAGAGGCTATAAAATGCCTTCTTAAAGTTCTATCACAACGCCCCAGTGAGGTAGCTGTCTGATGGGGAAACTGAGGCACAGAGGAGTTTTTATACCTGCCCACTTTTCATTGTCTGATGAGGCAGTGGTTCAGCCAAAAGAGGAACCAGTGTTCTCACTCAGCTCCCTAAACTTTACCCAGCCTGCTTCTCAGGAGGCCTGTCAGTGTTCTGCAGCAGGGAAAGTCTTCTGTTCAAACATTCTAACTAATTAGCTACTTCTTATTCTCACTTGAACATAAGTTATCTAAGATAAAGCAAACATAAATAAAACTTAAAAAAATCAACATTGCCTAACAGTCTGTGTCAAGATGCAGCCCATTCTGCACTTGTGATTGAAAAGCACATGGTGACATAATTCAAGTAGAAGTATCCACCGATCTTCAGCATTCCTTTACCCAAGGCTACCTGTGAGTCTAGTGCCCTTTAGGACATTCCCACTCAACTTTCTAAGAACTTCTGTGGCATGACAGGGAATGAAGGCACCACCCCCTCGCAGTACAAGCATCGTGAGACACTCTACACAAGGGCAGCCTGCCTGAAAAGGAGACTTCAGCCCTGTCGGCCATGTGATGCGCATGTTGTATTACTGAGTTCATACAGGACTCTCTGAAGTCAGACGGGAGGGCACATGAGGGCAGTTTACACACCACAGTAGGGTCACACCACAGAGCACATGCACTAGCACCATGCCATGGAGTCAGACAGGACAATAAGCGACAGCACAAGCACATTACAGTCCCATCTGGTATGCCATGTGCAGAGGCCACCTCTGGTCAGGGGAAGACTGAAAAACTCCTGCCTTCCTTCCCAGGAGGAGAGGACAGGGATCACAGCAGAGCAGTCACTGCTGGCTGCTAGCTGCAACCACCCATTTAAATTTCACTCCTATACAAGTTGGTAGCTTTCCTAGACCTCACTGATATTCAAGGTAAAGAAATGAAATTTCTTGATCAAGGAAGAATGGTGTAGGACAAAAGTCAGTTACAAGACATGGGTGCGGGGCTCTTGGGCAACTTACATGGCTGCTCTTAGAATCGAATTCATGATAGGGCACCAGCTTGTAGAACTGAAACCATTCTTTCCTATGTCCTATACTTTCTGAGGAGTGAATTTCACTCCTACTGTGACCCCTGAGACAGAGGGAGGAGCTTACACTAGGCTTGAGAATCTGAAGTAGGCAATGGCAGCCAGTCAGATGCTTGGACTTAGGAAGGCCCTTTGGCTGTGGCAGCCCCTCTTCCCGATGCCTGTCCTCTGCTGGAACTCATCTTCCAGAGGGTGAGCCTGCTCTGTCCTCTGCACGTATAGGACCAGAGGGAATCATTTCAATTCACTTTCATTGGGATACTAGGATACAGTAGGAGCAATTCATGCACTTTATTTCTAAGACCCACAGTGGGCCTGAGCTGGTCACTGTGCAAGATGAACCAGCAATACGTTTTCGCCTCGAATGAAAATCTGATTGATGTGCCGTGTAAATACCTGCTGGTAATCTACCTTGGGCTTTCGCTTTTTCTTACGGGACTGGCCCCTGGAAAGGGTGGTGGTCTTGGAAAAGGTACCACCCACACTAGACTCTTCTGTCCGTGTAGTCCGCCCTGACAGCTCAGACCTGGACTCCTCCCTTGCAGATGCCTGCAGGGAAGAAGGGACGGAGCGGGAGCGCTTGTGTGAGCCTCGGTCAGTGTCTCCGTGTCCCCACACCGAAGCTACCTTCCAAGTGGAGGTCTGCGAGTATCTAGACAGTGTGGAGTCTTCGACTGCAGACTTAGAATCTGCTTCCTTCTTGGAGGAATCTTGAAGTTTTAGCCGATCAAATAGCTATAAGAAAACAGTGACATACATCAGCCTTTTTTTTTTTTTTTTTTTTTTTTTGTATTTTTGAGACAGGGTCTCCCTGTAGCTCCAGCTGACCTGGAGCTCACTCTGTAGACCAGGCTGGCCTTAAACTCACAGAGATCCACCTCCCTCTGCCTCCCAAGTGCTGGGATTAAAGGTGTGTGCACCACCACATCCAGCAACCTCCCTCTTTCAATACACATAAAAAGACCAGATTCCTATTAGTTATGCCTTGTGGACTTCTTGCATTGAAATTCTCTTTTTAAAGGTAGTGATCGCTTTTTGATTTCTGGCTTTAAGTCAGATGCATCAATAAGTATGCCAAAAGAAAAGGCACCCCTCATTTCTGTGGTATAAAGCTGAATCTCAGAGGTCACTTGTTGCTCACAGACGCTGGTGAGAAGCAGACACATTTAGCACCAGCTGGAACAAAGTGTTAAAGACTAACAAAAACCCCAGTACAGCCACAGCTGGCTCACAGGCCGGGTTAGGGCAGCCTGGTCAGCTAGGGATCAAGATTTCTAGGCTGGAAAGCAGGATGGGAACCCAGGAGATCAGGGGAGTGGCCTACCCTAGTGAGAGTCAACGAAGAATCCCGCTCATATGCTTTGCCTAAAACAGGTTTACGGTAGGTCTCATCCACATCTGTAAGTGCCTAGAGGAACAGCCCAAAGAGGAAAAAAGGAAGAATTAAAAAAGATCACTGTACAACTTTGGGGGGTGGGGATGAGGCAGAATAATATCTAATCACTGTAGAATTAAACTGGAACTCAGTTCCTGGGGACAAGAACACGGTAAGGCCTGGCATCCCCTGCTTAGGAATTCTAAGCTGCTACCATGACATGGAATGAGTTTCTCTGGCGGATGGCAAGGCCTTCACAACTCATAGCAGAGGTTCTGAGATTTCAGTATGCATATATATTGAGGAAGCTTTTAATTTTTTTTAAATTTTATTTATTTCTGTATGTGTATGAATGTACTGTCTGCATGTAGGTCTGTGCACCCATGTCGTGCAATGCCGAGGAGGTCAGAAGAAGGTGTCGGATTCCCCTGGAACTGGAGTTTTCCTGGAATTGGAGTTTCAGACGGTTCTTGGCCGTCATGTGGGTGCTGGGGATCGAACCCGGGTCCTCTGCAAGAGCAGTCGGCACTCTTAACCGCTAGGCCATCTCTCTAGCCCCAAGGAAGCTTTTAAAATACAAATCCAAAGCTTTAAAAACATTTTTGAAAATTTCAACATTAATTTCTACACATGTGTGAGTACTCATGTGCCACCACATACGTGTGGAAGTCAGAGAACAACATGAGAAAGTCTACTCTCTCTACCATGTGAGATCCAGGGGTTGAACTCAGGTTGTCTGGCTTGGTGGCAAGCACCTTTCTTTTCTTTTTTTTTTCTTTTCGAGACAGGGTCTCCCTGTAGCCCCAGCTGTCCTGGAACTCACCTTGTAGACCAGGCTGGCCTTGAACTCACAAAGATCTGCCTGTCTCTGCCTCCCAAGTGCTAGGATTAAAGGCGTGCGCCACCACGCCCGGCTAGCACCTTTATTTTCTAAGCCAACTTGCAGGCCCCCAATGCTACTGTTAGAAATTTCCAGGTGCACTGTTTAATTAAGTCAGAAGCCCCAGGTGGTTCTGCTGCAGGACAGCTGTATACCACATGCTGAGAAACACTACTGGTCCTTTATCCTCCCATTTCCACCTTGTTGGAACAAGCTAACAGAGGAAAATCTGGGTGACATGCACAATTACCAGTGAGTTCTCACCAGCAAGCTCAACCTCACAGGACAACTGTTAAAATCAAATGAGAATTTCTCTGAAAAATGTAAAATCAGCTGGGTGTTGTGGTTCACACCTTTAATCCCAGCAGAGACAGATGGATCTCTGAGTTCAAGGCCAGCTAGGGCTACAGGGAGATCCTGTTTTAAAAAAAAAAAAAAAAAAGAAAAGAAAGGGAAAAATCACTCTATAAATCTAAAGAAATAGTAATTATAACCACTACTGTCAATAAATAAATTTTCTTAAATTCCTTCCCCTCAGGGCAGCTACGTTGGCTGTTGGCCAACACCTGTAACCCCAGGAGACTAAGGCAGGAAGACTGTCACAGTTTGAGGCAGTCAGAATGAGTTCCGGGCTACACAGTGAGACCCTGTCTTGAAAAACAAAGGAACAACTAAGTAAACTGTTTCCCCTTAATGATAAAGTGATTATGATATTTTATCCTACTTTTTAGAAATGAGAAAACTACAGCTCAGGGCAATTACTTTGCTTCTAGGTCACATGGCCACCAAGTAGTGAAGCCGTCAGGATTTAAACAAGGTCTGTGATAATTAAAAGCATGGGTTTAGGAGTCATAAAAACCCAGGATAAAGTCTTGTACTTTCACTTGTTCATAGTAAGAGCTAGGCCTAATCTGGTTTCTCCAGACTTAACTTTCATGTGTAGAATAACAGTAGCAGAATTTACAATTCACCCATGAAGAGAAGATATTAAGGGAAGTTCAAGTAGGATTATGGCAAGTGTGAGGACAAGCTGAGCTATATAATGGGGGGGGGATGAATGTGCGTGTATTCATGCATGTGAATCCACATACATGTGTATCCACATACATGTGCAGGCCAGAGGCTGACCTCAGGTGTCACATTCCCAAGTAAGCCCCCAGGGTCCTCCTGTTCCCACCTCTCCAGAGCTGGGATTACAAACATGCACTACCATGTCCAGCACTCTATGTGGGTTCTGAGGATTGAACTCTGGTCCTTCTGCTTACACAGCAAGTACTATACAGACTGAGCTGGTTCCTCAGTTCCAAAGTGGGTTTTGAGGCTAGCCTGAGCTATGTGAGACCCTGTCTCTCAAAAGTTGAGATATACATACAGCATCTGACACATAGCAAAAACCCCATAATTCTCAGCAACTAATGTTATTACCCAGGGATGCACTGACAAGCATAAGGTACAGGGAAAAGAAAGTTGGAGACTGAAAAGAAATACTGAGAGGGCTGGAGGGATGGCTCAGCGGCTAAGAGCACTGGCTGTTCTTGCAGAGGACAAGGGTTTGATTCCCAGCACCAACATAGTGGCTAACAACTGTCCAAACTTCAATTCCAGGGGAATCCAACACCCTCTTCTGACTCTGTGGGCATTTTACAACATGAGTGCACTTACATACATGTAGTCAATACAATCATAAACATAAAATAATGAATAAATAAAATATTAAAAAATACTAGAAAGCCTTGGCAGTTCTCTGTTAGCCACCTTATGTTGTAATTGTACTACAACACACCCCTTCTTTCTTGCATCTAATAGGGAGACAGCAAGTCTCTGTAACGTTAAGGGTGTGTGGTACACTTACACTTTTGTAAGGAAACACCATGCAAAGTTATTAACATCTGCTCAGCCTCTTTTTCTTTCTTCCTAAATATACCAAAGTACAATTTTTGAAGCCTCTGGACCTTACACTGGACCCAACCAAAGTGGGAATTTAATAAAAATTTTTTCAGTGACTAAAAGAATGGCTGATGGGGAACCCATTTTAACTTAATAAACAGACAAAAATAATTATTCCTTAAGGCTAAGTCTCTCAACCCTGGCACTAATAGCATGCAGATTAGACGGTTCTTGTTCAGTGGAGGAGGGCTGTTTTGTGCACTATACAATATCCAGCAGTACCCCCGACCTCTGGTGTCCAGCAGCACTTCCCACAGATGTAACTATTAAAAGTAAACAAACAAAACAATCCCCAGACACTGCTGAATGTCTTTGGAGGGAAGGAAGCGTAAACTGACCTCATTGAGCACCACCACTGCCTTAAAGGAAAAAAAGCAAGAAAATTACTTTCTTTTTGCTGATTTTTGTCCAAGAGTATATAAAGATTTCAGTTCCTAGAGGTTATTGTTTTTGCTTTTGGGGGTAGGTATTTCTGAGACAGGGTCTCTCTGTAGCCCCAGCTGGCCTGGAACTCACTATGTACACCAGCCTGGCCTCCATCTCTTAGCTCTACCTGCTTCTGCCTCCCAAGTGCTAGGATTAAAGGTCTGCGCCACCATGCCGGGCAGCAGTTATTTTGAAGGTTTTGCTTAAAGAGGTTACTCAGACCCTTTAGAAATATAGAAAAGGTTAGTTACCATATTCCAGAACTTGTCAAATGCAACCAGGAAGCCTGTGCAGACACCCCGAAGTCCCTTGAAAGTGCGGATATGAACATTCACCTTCACCCCCTCCCGGATGCAACGATGGAGTTCACCAAGAGGGCTGCCTTCGTGCACTGCAATGAGAGAAGATGATCAGTACAGCATGAAGGCCTACCATCGGTACCAGGAACAGCCACAACCATGCAATGCAGCAGGCAAACTCAGTTGATGATGTTAGTGATGTTAGTGGTGAGTTAGTTCCAGGCCACCTGGGACTAAAGGGAGACCCTGTCTCAAAAAAGACCCCCCCCCAAAAAAAGTTTGAAGTCCTTCAGAAAAACATAAAGTTGTTTTTGTATTGTTTTTTTTTATTGTTTTAGTTCCAGCTGGCCTGGAGCTGGGCTACGTAGACTAGGTTGGCCTTAACTCAGAGATCTGCCTGCCTCTGCCTCCTCTGCTGGAATTAAAGGTGTGCGCCACCACGCCCAGCCTAAACTGGCTTAGCCACCTGGGTGCTGGGAATTGAACCCGGCTCCTCTGCAAGAGCAGTCAGTGCTCTTAACCACTGAGCCATCTCTCCAGCCCCAAGTTGTTTTTGTATTTGTAATGCATTTATTCTTTATTTGAATCAGCAGGTGGGTTTTTTGTTTGTTTGTTTGTTTTTGTTTTGTTTTGTCCTTTTGAGACAGCATTTCCCTGTAACCCCAGCTGTCCTGGAACTCACTATGTGACCAGGCTGGCCTTGAACTTACAGAGATCTGCCTGCCTCTGCCTTCCAGTGCTTGGATTAAAGGCGTGTGCCACCACGCCCGGCTTGAGGATTCTTTTCTCAGAGCTTGAGAACAGAGACAGGTGTTTCTTATTTCATGTTACGCTGACTCTAATATTTAAAAAATCTTTCCCAAAGAACATGAATACAAAAAATTTTATTATTTTTGTTGCTGGTGGTATGAAAGAGAACAGCCCTGTACTTCAGTTTGGATAGCTAAGATAGTTCCTCGTTCCTGGGTTGGTATATAAATCAGAGTCCTGACAAAAGAAGGAAAATACTCTTGGAAGATAATGACTCAACAGATGAGACGTAGGAGTTTATATGTCAGACTGGAAATTTGGTGACAGAGTACAGTTGGAGGAGAGGTGGCAAAAACAGCAGCCTTGGAAAGGAAGCACTTGAGTGCTGGTCTGACCTTTGTCATTGCTTTAAGCTATGGCTTAAAGCTCTTTTAACTTCTGACAAATGTGTGTGCACACACATCTGCGTATGTGCTAAATCAGATCATTGTAACTAGTGTAACTTTGGTGAGTAACCTTGTCCTTACAAGTTTGTTTCCTCACTCAGAAAATCAAGTTAGGTTAACTAGTAGATTAATTTTGGGACTAAGTCTCTATAATTCAACTTACTAGAACTGATCACAATGCCTGGATCAGGCCCTAGGCACACAAATACGCACTGTACCTGCCTCCTGCCCATACACATTTCTACAAAGAGTGAAAAGATCATTCTCTTTTCAAGTTGAAAAAAGTAAGGGGCATTACTGCATTCTCCCTAATACGGAGAGAGCAAGCATGTATCTTATGAATAGTCCTTTATTTTAGTTAAACAAGTGGCCAACTCAAGTATTTTTAAGTCATGTCTGTAATGTTCTTTGCATATTTTTTCCATTCCAAAGATTTAACAGGTATAGTTCTAGGAAGCATAAGGAGTTATGTGGGCAAAAATCTAACACCGGCCCCGCCTACACAAACAGCCCAGGCAAAATGAGCTTCTCATTCTAAACCAGAATGTACACGCTGCTTGAGCCATCTCCGTGACAGACTCCAAATGGATATGAGCCAGGCTTCTGAAACGTAATGTGATAAAAAAGCATGTGCCTTACTTTAAAGAAAGCTCTTCCAAAATCCCCCCCTCTATCACCATGGTTCTCCAGCCTTGCCTTTCCAATCCAGGTCAGGTTTAGCCATTTCTGCTTGTGGCTATAGTTAAATTCAAGCCATAGGTCTCAAGAAATAAGACCTTGCCAGTCCCCTCTCTTTCTGCAGCACAACTGAGTCCACAGCCCTATCAGATTATTGGTTCCTACAGGTCTGCTGGCTCCCCTCACCAACATCCATATTATCCTCATTACCATCATCCCCGACTACCAGGCCGTTGTGGCTGGGGATGGGATCTGGAAAGTTTAACTTTACTATATTATTTCATTTGACTCTCACAACCTGAACACAGGGGTGACACTGCTATGTACTGGCTGAGGCTTCTTTTGCTCTACTCAGAAATCTTGGACAGATGGTCCCTTAGTGTCAGCAGCTCAACCTAGGGAGCAGGACCTTCCACTCCTACGGGCCCAGCTCCCCTGCAGTTGCAGTTGCAGCTTCTGCTAGTAACTCTTGGTGGTTTTCTAGAACTCTTCTAATGGCCAGAACCCGCAGCTCTTCCACTCCGTGGCTCTTGGCAACCAGGCCTTCATCGCCCATGGACTGAGCTCTCTGTTCTCTCTGGCCTTCACTGTAGCCTCAGCCTCTACAATCTCTGTCACGAGCTGCTTTTGGGAGCTCCAGCTGCCCTCCGGCCACTGCTGGGTGGGCCTGGGGTTAGTGCCCCAGGAGCCGTCTGCTCTTCCTGTCACTAAGTCCCACTCAGTCTGTGATGGATCACAAGCAGTCACTGAAAGCACTCAGATGAGCTTCACTGGGGCCAAATGCTGCTGCAGAAGAGGGGTGTGTAGCACACAGAAGGAGAGTACAGGGAGAGCTGCTCACACAGCAGGTGCACAGTCTGTGCAGGTTTATCAGGCATGCCTGGCCTGGCTGTCATGTGTGGAACAGGTGCACCCTTCTCACCTGCTTGAGAACATCTGCAAGATGGGCAGAGTCATCAGAAGGGCTGTGGGTGGAAACACAGTCTCCTGGAGCTCCTGCAGAGGGGCTGGATTGGCTGTGGATGTAGCAGTCTCCCAAGGTCATGGTTGCTAGTGTGATGGCCTCCAGGACAGAAGGGAGAGCTTTTGAGCCAGTGATAAGAGCTAGCGACTAAAGTCACCTTGGAACAACCATGGCCTAAGTAGCTGAAACACAGTATTCCTGATCAGATATGAGACATTTAAAACAGCCATGGCTGCAGTGATGGCAGTCCCCATCATGGAAGTGGCTGGTTGACCGAAGACAGCTCCAGAGTTGCTGAGAGGTGATGGGAGAGCTGTAAAGGGTGCAGGTGCCGCCTTCCCTGGTGGAAGGTCCTTTACAGCCTATGTGGGCTCAGACACCACCCAGATAACAGCAGAAGCCCCATCTGGCCTCCTTCCCTGCCCAACCTGGGACATTCCTGGGTAGTTTGGGCAGGACTCTGGAAAGGGTCTGACATTGCCAATCAGGAGGCTGGACTGCTCAAGCTTTGAATAACTTCAGTCATTTAAAAGGAGGAAATAATATTTGAAAGTGCTCACAACAAAGATCTACCATGAAATACCATTCTTCTCTGCTGAGCTTTAACAATGCCAGTCCCCCACCCAAACACTCTGAGGGAAGCTTGGGTCCTCCTGATAAGTCCCACAATTACTTCACTCCAATTTACAGCTAAGAAAGATGAGGCTCAAAAAGCACTTAAGTAATTTGCTCAAGGTCAGTTACCCAGTAAACAGCTGAGCCAATCCTCAATACAAGCAGGTTACATGTACTCTGACCTTTATAATTATGTCAACCTAAAAAAACATAATGGGGGCTGGAGAAATGGCTCAGTGGTTAAGAGCACTGACTACTCTTGCAGAGGACCCGGGTTCAATTCCCAGCACCCACATGGCGGCTAAGAGGCGTCTTTAACTCCAGTTCTAGGGGAATCCGACACCCTCTTCTTTTTTTTTTTTTTGGTCATTTCGAGACAGNCCGCACCTCTCTTCTTTTTTTTTTTTTTGGTCATTTCGAGACAGGGTCTCCCTGTAGAGCCAGCTGTCCTGGAACTCGCTCTGTAGACCAGGCTGACCTTGAACTCACAAAAATTCACCTGCCTCTGCCTCCCGAGTGCTAGGATTAAAGGCGTGCGCCACCATGCCCAGCCAACACCCTCTTCTGACCTCCGAGGCATTGCACGACACGGGTGCACAGATCTGCATGCAGACAGTACATTCATACACATAAAAAATAAAAAATATATAAAAAAGATTAAAAAAATAATCATCACTACAACGCCTACAGAGAATGAAAAGATCCCTATATATTAGAGAATATTCCTGCTAAAAATGCTTTAAAAGTTCATGAATTTAATCCTTACAGTGACAGATATTATCACTGCACTATTACTGCTTACACATTCAACACACTGGAAAACTGAGGCCCAAGAATTTAAGTAGCTTGCCTACAGTAAAACAGCGTGATGTGGAAGGAGCCAGTGTTCAAACCTAGGTGAACCTTATACATTTGTCAAAAAGGCTGACTTCTGCTACAAGCACAGAATCCTGATCAAATTGATTTTCAGTTATTTTACCCAGGCCCCTTTTTGAGGTCAAGTCCTAAACCCGATCTTTAGAAGAGCTCTCTCTAACACATCTAATGCCCACTCACTCTGTCATCTGCTTGTTTTCAGAAGGTCATTTTCTCTCTGTGTCATCAACTCATCTCTCAAGGTACTCCCCACCTTTTCAAGTTTTCAGTGACTAGGGCACATATTGCGAGATCTTCATTCTAGAAATGTGTTTAATCGTGAGGCACAGACAAGCCTGGTCTTCCCACACTCATAACCTTAAGGTGCTCCATGAAAAAGCTAAAACCACAGAGAAGTACGGAAGTATTTCCCCTGACAGTCTTGCTAGCAAAGCAGTAATAGAGGAATAAATGTTACATTGTGAAAGTTCAACTGCAATTCAACCATCTAATAGCAGCAAAACACAGGGGCAAAATAAGGTTGTGCAAATTGTTCTCTATCTTTTTGTCACTGCTGTGCAAGCAAGCTGGAGAAAAGCCTAGTTTGGGGCAGAGATATACTTGGGTACAGTATGTCATTCAACAAAGGCTCCCGCAACAGCACACAGCTTTTCAGGATGTTCCTCTCCTAATAAACAAATTTCTAGGAACATAGTCTCTTGCTCAGAAGCTCTGCTATTCAAAAAGAACTCAATGGTGTGAAGTCATTTAATGGTGTAACAATGTAATTATCTGGGTACAGCTGGTTTGACTGGATGCAATGACTAAAATAGGTCATTTTGTTCACAGGGCAGATGTCAGAACTATTTGCCAGATGACAAAAGGTATAACCCTAGGCTGTTTCTATTCCATTTATACAAGGCTAGAACCTTTACAGCTTTACTCTGAGGACCGATTAGGAAGCTCCAAGAAACTCCCTTGTGCCATTTACACCTTCAGAATTGAAATCACCAGACCATAGGGTAACCTGACCCTGACAGACACAGACCTGTCCCAGCCAGCCAGTGCCCGGAAACCGGTGGCTGGAAACTGGCACCTGTATTTTGGTGGCATCTGCCTGCAGCATTCCAACACTAACTCGTGAGTTAGTGATGTGCATGCACATCGATGGCTCAAGTCTCTGCAGCCATTCTTCCGTTTTCAGGGAGCTGTCACTTCCCAGACTGGGACAGGGATGTCTTGAGCTGTCTCAACAGAGATCTCCACTCTCCATTTGCCCCTCTAATCCCACTTACCTTAAAACACTGGCTGAACTCCCCCCCTCCACAACTTCTGCGCGCCTCCCCCACTTCCCCGCGGTGGTCGCTTCTGCAGACCTCTGATGCCCGTCGCACCCCACTCTTGTCTTCAAGCCCCTCTGCCCCTCATTCCCCACCGCTTGGAGACATTCTGGGACCCCGCGGGCGGTGTCGCGCAGCCAGGCCGCGCCACTCTCCCCCTTCCTCGCTCCCTGTGACCCAGGCTGTCTCACAGGCAGCCCGCCCCACCTCTCTTCCGCCGGCCTCCCCGCGCCCCGGCGGCGGCCCGCGGCACTCACAGGGCATCCGCGTGAGCACGTTGCGCGGCGCCTTCCTGCTGCGCCCCGGGCCCTGGCGTCGCGCCCCGGCCTCGCCGTCCGCGTCCTCCTTGGTCACCATGAGGCGGCGCAGGCGCTGGATGCGCTCCGGGTCCGGGGTGGGCGCGGCGCGGCGGCGGGACCGGGCCGAGGCCGAGGCCCCGGCTGCTCCCCCAGAGGCCTGCTC
This sequence comes from Rhizomys pruinosus, assembly GCA_009823505.1. NCBI lineage: Eukaryota > Metazoa > Chordata > Mammalia > Rodentia > Spalacidae > Rhizomys > Rhizomys pruinosus. The sequence continues at coordinate 2,989,624 of VZQC01002950.1, forward strand.
CTCCGCACCCCGCGCCCGGCCGCGCCCGCCGCGCCCGCCGCGCCCGCCGCCCCTCAAGAAGCTCTCGTACTCCGCCACGTTGTTGAAGCAGGGCGCGTTGGGGTAAGGGATGGGCGGCAGGCGCGGCGCGTACAGCGCCAGCAGCGGGTCGAAGCTGTCAGAGCTGACGTCCAGCCGCGGGCTGGGAGGGCTGGCGGGGCTGGCGGCGCGAGCCGACCTCGCCCCCCACTCGCGCTCCTCCATGTTTGAAAGGCCCGCAAGCCGAGGCCGATGGGAGGAAGGCGCCGGGCCGCCAGAGGGCGGCACTGCGCAGCCGCGGAGCGGGACGGCGCAGGCGCGGCCGCTAGGGGGCAGGAGCGGTCCACTCCCTGCGGCCTCCGGGGGCGTGGCGAACTGCAGGTGGCGTGGCAAGTGGCTTGGCAAGAGGCGGGAGGCGTGGTCTTCTGCCTCCCCGACAGGTGTCATCTGCCATTCTAGTGCACTTTTCCACCATCTAGATCTTTACCGCTTAGGGGGCTGTTGAGATTCCGGAGGTGAGGCCTGGGATTAGCATTTTAACATTCAGGCGTGTCTGTCGGTGCCCTAAGGGAAGGGAAGAGAGTAATCATGTTTCAATTTGCTGTCCTCTCAAAGGACTGCTCTTGGCACGGGTTAGCCTGTCTAGGCTCAAATTATTTAGCCACTTTAGGTTTTCACTGTCAATTTAAACTATGGTAGGAAGGTCTCTACCTCCCAATTGTACTCAGTATTTGAGAGGTTGCAAACAGAGCAGTGAATGCAGCTTCTGTGTACTGGTTTAAGTACTATAAACTCAGCCCACGTTCCCCTTCCCTACACATTTAGTACACTAATACCCTTAGTACCAAAGAAAATTCATTTTGTCACTGACTTCCTGAGCACAGCTAAAACAGGATTCAGATGTGACCTATACTACTTTATAGTTTTAGTTCAGCAACTTTCAAATCAGCTTCCTCATCCAGCACAGCCAAGATGTTCCCAGCCATTTATTGCCACACAAATCACTTTAACTGCTGCCACCTTCTCAAGCTGTTAACTAGTAGTCTACAGTAGTTGTCTGGTGTACATTTTAGGTTCTGTAAGTTTGAAAAGGTAACCCCCCAAAGAATACTAGAATATTTTCAAGAGGAAGATGAGCATTAACATGCAACTGAATTACACTGGGGGCAAATACAGATAAAATAAAAATCAAGCATCAGCCTGTAGGTAATGGTTTATTACTGTAATATCCTTTCCCTGAACAAAAGGATCTCAAGCTGCAGAACTACCAGCAACCCAGCAAACGAATTTCTTAGGAGTCCAGTGAACAGCTTTTCAGAATCTCAGCACACATTTTCTCCAATGGCTTTGTCAGGAACTTTGGACTTTATTCCCTACTGGTCCAATTTTGATATAATGCCAGCAGCATAACATCGAATTTGCTCAAGCACTAACTGTCTCGTCAGTATACTGAGGGACTTGCTTGCCCAAAGTGACAATTATATATCAGAAGCAAAAATCCCCATCGGCAAGTCACATGGGCACCTAAGTTTTCTTAATGTAGCTCAAAGCCTCTGGATGTCTGCCATGACGTAGGGATGTACATCCTAGCTTTCTCAAACACATACACAAAAATTAGAATCATATTCTGTAGAAACCAATTAAGACGGCCAAAGGAGTTGAAATCTTTTTCTTTTTCCTCAAAGAGATTTTAGCAATTACTAAACATGAGCTCTATTGCCTCTTCTTCCTGTGGAGTGGGGAAAACAGGAAGGAAAAAACCAGCATCAACAGATGGGATGTCAGTTAGTGAAGGATGAGGCCAGGCATGGCTCTTTCAAAAATACATTTTCTTCTTGGCTGTAACTTCTACAACGCAAGTCCAGGCACTGGGGCATGGGCTATTAATTTTTTTTTTTTTTTTTTTTTTTTTNTTTTTTTTTTGGTCTTTTTGAGACAGGGTCTCCCTGTAGCCCCAGCTGTCCTGGAACTCGCTCTGTAGATCAGGCTGGCCTTGAACTCACAAAGATCCAATTGCCTCTGCCTCCCAAGTGCTAGGATTAAAGGTGTGTGCCACACACCTGGACACCATATGTAGCAAGACTCAAAAACTGGGGTCAAGAGTGGTAGTAAACATTCCCTTTGGGGTCTCAGGTTGTTTTAGAGGATTGTTGTGAATCCTGAAGAATCTCACCTGATGGCCCTGTGGAGGTGGGAAGGGAACAGAGATCCAGTTGCCAATGGGCAGCACATGGGGATAAGTGGTGAGGAAGCTCACCTCTCCTCTTAATCCTTCTTCGTGTATGTTTTAGAGGAAAAATGATTATTTGGCTAAGATTGAGGTCCAGCACCAGCCCAGGCCTCCTGGTGCTCTGGAATTCAGGTGCTAAGACTGAGGTACCCCACCAGCCCAGGCCTCCTGGTGCTCTGGAATTCAGGTGCTAAGACTGAGGTACCCCACCAGCCCAGGCCTCCTGGTACCCTGGAATTCAGGTGTCACTGGAGAGCTTGGTCTGGAAGTCGCACAGAAAGTCAGCTTATACACGTCCCCCTACCGCCTCCCACTCATGTTTACGCATTTCTCTCTCACAAGTGCACACATGTATCTCCCAAATACACTTCTTCCAAAATGGTAAGTGAAAACTATGTCCCTGGCAAAATACGGTGATCATCATGCTGACAACTCCACAAAGACAATCCCTGCAATGGTATGGCAAGATATCCAAACCACACCTCATTTGCTCAGTCAAAGATGCCACCCTGGAGACTGGCATAAGGCCTTGAATTTTCCCTGGGATTCCTCAGTCTGGAGGCATTGTGCACGCAGGAAACCCTATTTGCCTTCAGGAATGCCAGCACATGAGCGTCAGAACTGAGATTTGCAGTCTAGGTAAGAACAGGTGGGTGGAGTGGAAAGCTTGGGCTCCTCTTCTGTCACAGGTGAAAAGAGGCAACAGGCTTTAGAAGATTTATGGCACAGTCTAAAAATGACTCATCCTGGGAGGCATGAATAGATTTCTTCTTTTATAAAAATAGTATCACGATTTTGAAAAAAACCCAAAGAAGTTATGTTCTAACAGTGCAGAGAAAAAGATACTCTCCTAAAACAGAACAAGATTCACTGTCCGCCCCCACCCAGCCTCTCCTCTGTCTCCATCCAACTCCAGTCCTGCAGGTCCTTGTGCAGTGCTCTGGGAGCCAGGACTGATCCGGCCACCGAAGCCCTCCATGAGTAGGCACTCCAGAATTGCAGAGTGAACAGTCAGCTCTCTTCCTCAAGGATCTCAGGGTATTCCTTCCAGAAAGCATCCCCCATGATGTCGCAGTACAAGGGCGTGGGCTTCTTTCTGGTCCGAGTCACAGTTATTGTTTCGGTTTCCTTTTCTGTTGGTAGTGTAATTTCTTTTCTCGTGACTTCATCCACCTACAGGCAAAAGTTAAAGCAGTGACAATGTTAACTCAAGAGTGGGATTGGGAGAGGAAGGATTTGGGGACGGTCACGTTTTCCCTCAATTTGCTACTGAATGCCAGTTTTACTGTATTTTGATATGTGGTCTTAAGAACAAAGAGATTTCATTTCCTTGTTAGCATTGGATATGGAACTGATGGTACTTCTCTTCTGCCTAACATTAAGAAGTGTTCAGGGCTGTACTAAAGAACACACACGTGGGGGCTGGAGAGATGGCTCAGAGGTTAAGAGCACCGACTGCTCTAGCAGAGGACCTGGGTTGGATTCCCAGCACCTACATGGTGGCTAAGAACCGTCTTTAAGATAGGCATGGTAGAGCATGCCTTTAATCCCAGCACTTGGGAGGTAGAGGCAGGCGGATCTCTGTGAGTTCAAGGCTAGCCTGGTCTACAAAGTGAGTTCCAGGATAGCTGGGGCTGCAGGGAGACCCTGTCTCAAAAAAGAACGCACATGTAAGAAAATACTAATACGCAACTTGAGGGTCCCAAGGGACCCTTCAATTCTTAAAAACATCCATTCAGGAAAATAAAGAAAACCCAAACAAAAAAACTAACATGAAAGGAAAAGAATTTAAAGAAACACTTATGCCGATGAGCTATTGACAGAGAAAACACAAGGAGAACTAAGATCCAGGTAAGTGTAGATACTCATCACAGAATATTAAATATACCTGAGGAATCTCATGAAAATGCTGAGGGTCTCTCATGTGTTTACCTCCCACTCCTTGCCCTGTGCCCAACATTTCTCAGTGTTCAGTATTTTAGTTGTCATGGACCATTTTAAAGATACCACCTAAGGGGCTGGAGAGATGGCCTAGCGGTTAAGAGCGCCGACTGCTCTTACAGAGGACCCGGGTTTGATCCCCAGCACCCACATGGCGGCTGAGAACGGTCTGGAACTCCAATTCCAGGAGAACTCCAGTTCCAGGGGAATCTGACACCCTCTTCTGACCTCCGTGGCATTGCACGACACGGGTGCACAAACCTACATGCAGACAGTACATTCATACACATACAGAAATAAAAAGTAAATAAATAAAAAATAAAGATACCACCCAAGCCAGGCTTGGTGGCACACGTCTTTAATCCCAGCACTCCAGAGGCAGAGGCAGAGGCAAGCAGATCTGTGAGTTCAAATCCAGCCTGGTCTACATAGTGAGTTCCAGGATAGCTGGCACAATAGGGAGACCCTGTCTCGAAAAGACCAAAAAAAGAAAAAAGATACCACCCAACCAAAAGACCCAGGCAAGTTCAGCCAGACAAAAACCCAGCAAAGAACTGCAGAAATGGGTAGCAGAGCCCTATCTTGGCTGAAGAAATATTGGCAGCTGATTGCAGTTAGGTGAGGAAGAACTGGTCTTCTTTAGGAAAGGGACTCCAGGAAGGCTAACTAGAGCTCAGGGGATGAGCTGGCACTGAGAAGTGGGAGGGGAGAGTAGTTTGGCATGACCGACCCTAGCACAAATGACAGAATATGTCAACTCCAGGGGTGGAGAGCTTCAGGAGGGTGCCAATGGAGAAGCAGGTATAAAGATGATTAAGGCTGATTGAAAAATTATGTATGACACACATAAAAAAAAGTTTATACCTAAAAAAAAAAAAATACCACCCAGCATAGGAGAAAAAAAATTTTTTTTTTTTGGTCTTTTTGAGATATGGTCTCCCTTTAGTCCTAGCTGGCCTGGAGCTTGCTATGTAGACCAGGCTGGCCCTGAACTCAACAGAGATCCACCAGACTCTGCCTCTGGGATTAAAGGGGTACGCCACCACACCGGGCAGGAGAAAATATTTTTTAAATGAATGTAAAATTCCTCCTATCTAGATTGTACCCTTTCGAGAGGGTTTATGTGATATGGGAACATAGAAAATCAAGTGCACCAACTTTAGAATTCTGTGATGCTACTTAGGTTACTTACAGGAGATTCCAAGCCATTACTGACTAACAGGGGAGCATCCACACTAACCCTCTACAATGTCTCCTTTTGGAAAGGATCTAAGGCTCATGTTAGCAACTGCCACCCCAACTGCAGAAAGGGTGGCAGTTAACACAAAGGCTGGAAGGACACAGGCTCTCTGGTCTGAGTTTCCATCCTTCTCTGAACACAATGCATACCTTTTGCCATATCAACACTGTTCCTTTTTTGTACATCTGCGGTTCATTGTTATAGTTGATGTGGAATTCAGTGAACAAAATCTCATTCTTGTCTGCTGCAAGTGTTCCCTGAGGAAATACAAATAAGCACAAAATCCTCAGTATGTCTTCTTTCTCCCCAAACTTCTGTAAACCACAACAGGGTAGGATTCTTACCAAACATTTTATAGTTCCTAGTGACTTTCATTTTAATTGCAATTCAGATCAGTTCACCACAGGAGGACACCCCAGCCCCAGCCATTCAAATCTTTTCTGCATCTCCCATTCATAAAATTCTCTTCTGCTGCAAACCTGGCTTCATAATCAACACTGTGAAGGGGAGGTGGGAAGTAATGGTAAAGGGTGCATTGTACGTAACCCTGGTGTTTTCTTATTGGATCACAGCACCATGTCCATTTTGGTAATATGCAAATTGCTCAATGCTTGCTTGACTTTACTAGTCTAAGAAGAATCAAAATCAGCCAGATATGGTGTGGTGGTGCACACCTTTAATCCCAGCACTGGGGAGGCAGAGGCAGGTGGATCTCTGTGAGTTCAAGGCCAACCTGGTCTACATAGCAAGTTCCAGGACAGCTGGAGCTACAGGGAGACTCTGTCTCAAAAAAAAAGACCAAAAAAAAAAAAAAAAAAAATCAAAACTCTGAACTTGGCTCCTCTGTACTGGATACAGCTGCTGGTGTTCTAGCGCTGTGCTGCATGTAAACCTCTGTCATGAATATTAGTGCTAAAGACAGCCATTTCCCCAGTAATCACAATGCAGGAGACATTGTATCAGGAGCTGTCACAACATACCAGCTCATTTCAGTCAATCCCTGGCAGGAGGCACTGTTATCTCAGGACAGCCAGTGCTTTCTTGGTGTTTATTTTTCCATGTGTTTCATATGTACCACGGCATTTTCTTACCACAAGCTTAAGAGGTGAGAACTATTTCTTTATACATTTTACTCAGGTGGAGAGGATGTGCAGAAACATGGCTCGAGCCATGTTTATTTGATTCCCAGATCAAGGACTCTTGATTCGAAAATGAAGAAGTGGCAGGTGCCCAGGAGGGCATGGCATGAGGAATGCATGGTGGGATTGAGACGAGTTCATGCCCTACCTAAAGAGAGCAGCCAATGTGCAGCTGCAGCCACATGCAAACATGAAGGAATGCATTTTCCAGCTGTGGACACAGAGGCCTGAGAGAATAGCTGAACCCTGCCCCCAGAGCAAGCAAGCTGTATAGCCACTGCTGTTGAGATCCTTAATGTCCTTGCAGAATGAAGCTGTAAAGAGAGTGAAGGAATCTAGAGGAACATTTCAGAAATGCTATGCTGCAAGGTCTTCATACCTTTAATCTCTCCTGAGCCTGTTTTGGTGTTAGTCCAGATCTTTGGACAAGTGCCCAAAAAACGGTATTATAAAGATTATTGATGTGACCTGCAAGGAAAGCAAAAAATGTTTACAGAATCCTTATCACATCCATAGACTATTACATAGTGATAGCACATGCACTGCTTTATATACAGAATACTTAGGCTTCCAGGAACATGAGAACTGAGCCCTCTCCTCTTCACAGTACACGGAGCTCAGAGATACTCAGTGACTGCCTAGTCTGCCTACACAAGGTAACAGAGGGGAAAGGACAGGCTCAAAAACCCATTTCCTGGGATAGAGGATGACTCAGTGGTTAGAACGCTGGCTGCTGAGTTTGGCTCCCAGCACACGTGTGGCAGCTAATAACTATCCGTAATTCAGTTCCAGGAGATCTGATGCCCACTTTTGGCCTCTGTGGGCACTGTATGCACATGGTGCATTTCATAAATACAGGCAAAACACTCATACACATAAAAACAAAATATCAAGAATACCCAATAAGTTATTTTCTAAAAATGGCTTCATATGGTTATTCTTGTAATTACTTATATAAGATTGTTAACTTATTTTTTTTTAATATTTTATTTATTTTCTATTTTATGTGTATGAGTGTATTGCCCACATATATGTAAGTGCATCTGTGTTGTGCAATGCCCATGGAGGTCAGAGGGGGGTGTCCAATCCCCTGGAACTGAAGTTACAGATGGCTGTTAGCTGCTTTGTGGTGCTGGGAATAGAACCTGGGTCCTCTGCAAAAGCAGCCAGTGCTCTTAACCACTGAGCCATCTCTCCAGCCCCAAGTCTGTTAACATTTATGTTCATCCTAGAAATATTTTCAGTTACTAGATTTGTATTATTCCAATCTCTTTGCCAATTCTTCTGGCAAAATAAAAATATGCAAATAAAGGTTTCATAAATACCTTTGTGGTGGTGCAAGGAGGTGTCACAACTCAAATACCACTGACATTGGCTCAAACTTAAATTTAGAACAGTGTGTGACCCCAGAGGAATGGCAAGGAATAGAAGAGACTGTGTAATATACAACCTCGTGTGTGTGTGTGTGTGTGTGTGTGTGTGTGTGTGTATGTAAACAAAAAGGCAGCTGTCGCTGTACAGGCACCACCTATACTGTGAAGCATGAGACCCCATCAGCCATTAAGAAGCCAGGTACAGCCACATACACTTGAAATGCAAGGCAGGGTGGGGTGGAGACAGGAGGATGAATGGAGCCTGCTAGCTGTTGGCCTGGCTCTGGGTTCGATGAGAGACAATGTCTCAAGGCAGTAAGATGGAGAGTAATAGAGAAGGTCATCCACATCCTCCTCTGGTATCTGTACACATGTGCACAGGTATGCACATGTATACACATGTGTATACACACCACACCAACACACATAGCAAGGAACCTATAGGTAGATTTTCTCTAAAATCCCCCAATTTCTCAAATATTGTTAATTAATTTGGGGGGTGTAGTAATGCACACCTAGAATTTCCATCCCTTGGGAAGTTGAGGTGAGAGGAATGAAAGTTTGAGGCCAGCCTGGGCTACAGAGAAAAATTCTCTCTTAAAAAAAAAAAATATTTCACTCTTAACAAAACAGCCCAACCTGATTCAAACCTACTGCTCTAACACATACATTTGGTAGCTTAATGACAACTGTGTATTTGGTATCACTTACAGTCTGCCTGCCGCCAGCTGAGGTAGTCCTTTAAGGTCTGGTTGCTAGGGTACACCACGACTCTTCCATCAAAGCCTGGGGGATACAGAAGGCGCTGGTCTTCAAAGTAATCCCGCCAGTAAAACACATAGCTGGAGGCGAACTGGGAAGCCACGAGAGTCATGAACTTACTTGCAAATGCAAGGCACGTTGGGTGGAGCAAGAAAAGAGAATGTTTGATATTAATTCCACACCAAGATAGGACCTGTGGGTGCAACAGAGATTACACGAATGGCCCAACAAGCCAGGAGATCAAAATACATTCAGCTAAGAAAACCATTTTAGTATTTATGTAGCCTGCTTCTCTTTCCAGATTTAAGGTATTAACTAACACCAATCTGTTCTCTATAGGATGGGATATAAATTTCTGGTTCAGGTTTGGGCTTGTTCTTTGGTCTTGGTTTTAGTTGTGGAAGAAAAGGAACCAAGGGGGGCTGGAGAGAGGGCCTAGCTGTTAAGAGCACTGACTGCTCTTGCAGAGGACCCGGGTTCGATCCCCAGCACCCACATGGCGGCTGAGAACCGTCTTTAACTCCAGTTCCAGGAAATCTGACACCCTCTTCTGACCTCCGTGGCATTGCACAGCACGTGTGCACAAACCTACATGAAGACAGTACATTCATACACATAAAAAAAATAAATTTTTTAAAAAAAGGAACGAAGGCTTTAAAAACACCAGTTCACTAAGTAATGTGATTCTCATTAAGTTGTGAAATACTGCCAAACTAAGTATCAGAATGATTCCTTGTTCCTTCTGTTTCTAGTCTAAATATTCAGTGCAGGTCAGTCTAAAATCTGGGCTAATGGGTACAGAAGGGAAAGACCAGATAAAGAAAGCACCTGAAAAAGAATGTACAGATACTCAGACCTCATAGGGAAACAGGAACTGTGTACCGGGCAGCTGCAAACATCACCTGCAGTCTCTAAGATCTCAAATGCAGTTATAGCAAACAGAAAAGCAAAGGATGCAGCAAACGTTGTATACAGAAAGGAGGCAGGCCATGGCTACCTGGCTCTTCTTTTAAACCAGTTGCTCCTCCGCCTGAACACAAAGCTGTACTCGTCACTCTGTCCATAAGCGATCACAATATCCTCCAGCTCCTCCATTACTGTCTGGGCACATCTGGTCATCAGATGGAGTGCTCGCTTGTCATTGGGTTTTGTAAAGTTGTGCATCTCAGCAAACCTTCACAGAGGAAAGCAAAATGGGTACAGGGTGGAGAGCTTGTCCTGCACAGTTCACAGAGGCAGCTCAAAGAGGAGCATAAGAGCACTAGGAGACACACCCTAAAACATACTTCCCTAGGACCTGCAGAAGTGTGCAGTTGGTAAAGCACTTGTCTTATAAGCAAGTATGAGGATCCAAGTTCAATGCCTGAAACCCACATAAAAAAGCTAGGCCTGACTTAAGGGATAACTTTGCTCATTGCCCTCAAAGGTCAACTAAGTCCCAGGGGACTATACATGGGGGCATCTCTTGAAATGTCCTGCAAATGTGAGTCACCAGTCTTCCAGTGCAGGGAGGTCTTAGAGATCCACTAATGGGACTTCGGTCAGTGTCCAGTCCATAAAGAGGAAAGTCTGCTCATGCTTCAAAAAGGGAAGCCTGGTCTAGCAAGACCCGACTGTCCTGGAGTGGATAGAACTGGTAAATGAAAAGCCAAATGGAGCCAGCCCCCCCCCAATAACCTGAGTGACCCTTGAGGATCAGATCCTCAACTGACCTAGAGAAAACAAAAACCTTGATCAATCTGGGCTTACTGTGTGGCCTTAAACATCCAAAAGGAAAGTATAACCAGAAATAAATAATTAGTAAGGCTTGAGAAATTGTACTTCAGGTATAAAACTTGGGATCTTGGTAAAAATAAAAAGACAAAAAGTAAAAAAACAAAAAAACAAACAAAAAAACCCCACAGTTGTTTTGCCTGTCTTACTGGCAAGTGCAGCTACCCTGTGGCTGCCACTGCTTATGCCATCCTTCAAAGACATGAGACACAGCTTTTCAACCTTCCAATATGGACTGAAGACTCATGTGTTTCCAAGAATCCTCCAAACCTTCAGTGCCAGATGGGCACTGCTGAGACATCCAACCTGTGGACTGAGCTACTACTGGGGTTTCAGTCTCTTCAGAGTATAGACTGCCATTGTTGGACTACCCAGGCTGTATCATGGAGATCAGTACAGGAAGATCAAGACAAGATGCGGTGCTTACTGGGCCTCATTTGGTGACCATGGGAAGACCCCAGTGTGGAGCACAAGGGCAGGACGGAGGGTTGTCTGGGCTTGCCAAGGAGGACCCTTCAAACAATTCCTTAAGGAAAACATGACATCTTTCAGCCTAATAAAGAAAAACATTAATAATAAAAAAAGAAATCATAAGCTGAAGATGCTAAAACCTATGATGTCATAATCTTGATATATATGTGGCATGCATATATGCATATTTTGGAGTGATGCAAATTGGAAGGAATAACAACAAAAGACTGGGTCAGAGAACTGACTGAAACAGTGAACTTCTGCCCAAAACTAAGTAAATTTCTGCATCGAAAAATTTTTAAAAGAGACTGAGAAAAAAATGAAAGACATGTTTGTCAGAATGCATGAGCTCTGGTGGGGGGGGAATGGGTCTGGATTTGATTGGGAAATTTTGTATGAAATGCACAAAGCTGCAATAAAAATTGGCTTTGAAAAAAAAAAAAAAGCTAGGCCTGGAGCTGGAGAGATGGTTCAGCAGTTAAGAGCACTGGGCTGCTCTTGCGAGGACCCAGGTTCAGTTCCCAGCACCCACATAGTGGCTAAGAACCAGGCAAAACTCCAGTTCCAGGGAATCTGATGCCTTCTTCTGACCTCCATGGGCTTTGCACTACATGAGTGCACTTACCTACATGCACACAATGCACTCCCAAAGACATAAAATAATAAATAAAATGTATTTTTTTAAAAAGCTGCGCCTGGTGGTGCATGCTTGTAACGCCAATGTTGGGGGGCGGGGGTTGTGGAGACAAGAGGATCCCTGGGGCCTGCTGGTCACCAGGCTAGCCTAGATGGAGATCTCCAGAAAAATGACAAACCTTATCTCAATAAACACAAAATGGGGCTGGAGAGATGGCTCAGCAGTTAAGAGCACTGGCTGCTCTTCCAGATGACTGGAATTGGGTTCGCAGCACTTTAATTGCAGCCAACAGCTGTCCTTAACTCCAGTTCCAGGGGATCCAACACTCTCTTCTGCCCTCTGCAGGCACTTTACACACATGGTACACTTACACATATGCACACAAAACATTCATACACATAAAAAATCTTAATGTTTTATTTATTCTTTTTTTTTTTTTTTTTGGTATTTTTGAGACAGGATCTCCCTTTAGTCCCAGCTGGCCTGGAGCTTGCTCTGTAGACCAGGTTGGCCTTGAACTCAGAGATCCGCCTGCCTCTGCCTCCCAAGTGCTGGAATTAAAGGCATGCGCCACCACGCCCAGCACATGGGTGCTGGGAATCGAACCCAGGTCCTCTGCAAGAGCAGTCAGTGCTCTTAACCACTGAGCCATCTCTCCAGCCTCTATTTATTCCTTTTATGTGTATGACTATATTGCCTGCATGCATGTAAGTGCATCCATGTCATCCAATGCCTGAGGAGGTCAGAAGAGGGCACCGGATCTCCTATAAATTGGAGTTATAGACAGTTGTTATCTGCCATGTAGATGGTGGGATTCAAACCAGGATCCTCTGCAAGAGCAACCAGTGTTCATAATCACTGAGCCATCTCTCCAGCCCCAATAAATAAATAAAATTTAAAACTCAAAGCAGTCAGTTCCTGGAGAATAACATCAAGGCTAACCTCTGTCCTGTGGGCCTCTGTGGAGCACTGGGAACAACACCCCTCCCACTGCCCCCCCCCTCGTCACCGGACCCAGGCATACAAACGTACACATAGTACACACATACACGGACCTTCCCACACATTTTGAGACATACATACACAAGAGGACCTCCCCCTCCCCCCCGGCTACACACACACGCAAACAAAACTGCAGGGTGTTTTGTTTTTTTCTTGCTTTGACCGAACAGACAAAAAGGGAACCAACTACCAAGCTTCAATCCCTTTCCTGTGAAGTTCACCTTACTGAGTGAACAGAGAATATTTACCTTACCAATTCGTCCTGAGGATCGGGGGAGGGTAAAATGTAATTATGTGTGGCTCTTATTAAGTGCTCAGTAACTGTTATATTACACAGTTAAGCTCGCCGTTAATAATGTAGCCATTTTTATAAATTCCCATCGGTTACATTTTTCCCTTTTGACTCTTAGTGAGCAGTGTATTACTGATAATGAGACAGGAGCACTGTCAACTGCTGCCTTCAAAGACAGCTAACGGAATGGATCGGTTTTAGGCTCAGGAGAAGTACTACACCAGGAGGTGATGCTGTTCCCCAAGTTCTTGCTAACTGGCTTCTGCTTACGTAACACGGGCTTCCCAAGAATTAAGAGCACCTGGCTCCTTTTAAACACCTAGATGGCTAGGAAGGAAGCGCAGTCACAGCCAGCACTTCCGGGGACGCTCAATGCCGAGAGCCCATTGGCTGCCCTGTTTCCCCGGTAGCCGAGTCGCACGCACCACCCCCCACCCCCAGTGCCAGCGCCAAGAGCTCGAGCTCCCAGCCGCTCACCTGTGGAAATTGCGGCCGTCCAGCCGCACCACCACCCAGCAGTGCGGTAGGCAGGAGTCGTTGACCTCGAAGCCCCGCACGTACTCGAACTTGCTGTTGGCCATGCTCACCCCCAACCTCAATCCCCGTCTCAAAGTGATGGAAACCGAGGACCAGCAACAGGGAGCCCCTGGCCCGACGGAAACCCACATACCCCAAGTGGTAGGGCGGAGTGGGCCCGCCCCGGAAGTTCTTATGGCAGACCTGGCTCTTCTAGCCGCTCCGGAGGTCTCCCTCTCGCCTCTCCTGCACGCTTTATTCCCTCAGGTCCCAGGAAGAAAGTGCTGTGACTCCTTTATCCTGGTCCCTGTCTGCCTTTCTCCTCCCCACCAGCAGAAGGTCTCTCCCTCGAAGCTTTGAAATATTGCTTGAAGTCTAATTGTGACTTTTCTGCCTTTATTTCTTTTTTTTTTTAAATATTTTAATTTTAATTTTATTTATTTCTGTATGTGTATGAATGTACTGTCTTCATGCAGGTGTGTGCACCCGTGTCGTGCAATGCCGCGGAGGTCAGAAGAGGGTGTCGGATTTCAGACGGTTCTCGGCCGCCATGTGGGTGCTGGGGATCGAACCCGGGTCCTCTGTAAGAGCGATCCGCGCTCTTAACCGCTAGGTCATCTCTCCAGCCCTCTGCCTTTATTTCTAAATAGCATTTATTAATTCCCTGCAGGGAATGTGAAATACACCGAATTAATTCTTCTAGCCGGCGCCCTTCGGTCAAAGTGCGGAGGGTGGAGCCTTGCAGACTCCTCTAAGTTTAAAAAGGAGCAGGCGGATCTTTGTGAGTTCAAGGCCAGCCTGGTCTACAGAGTGAGTTCCAGGACAGCTGGGACTACAGGGAGACCCTGTCTCGAAAAAGACCAAAAAAAAAAAAAAAAAAAGGAACGCGAAGTGAAGCCTACCATCTATACATTTTGCATTTTTTTCGGTGACCTTTATTGTTTTCCAGTGACACGGATTTTTTTTTTCCAACGTGGCTTAAAACAAACCCACCAACCGGACGTGGTGACGCACTCTTTTGATCCCAGCATCTGGAGGCAGAGGCAGGCGGATCTCTGAGAGCGAAGCCAGTCTGGTCTATAGCGAGTTCCAGGCCAGCTGAGGCTGAGGGAGACCTTGTCTCTAAACAATATAAAATATAATATAATATAATATAATATAATATAATATAATATAATATTTAATTAAAAAGGGATGGGGTCCCCAGTTGGGGCTACTAGCTCAAAAAAAAAAAAATGAATTTGATCCCCAGGACCCACAAGTTGGAAGCAGAGACCTCCCAAGTTGTCTTTTGGCATTCACGTGCTTGCTGTGACACAAACACACGCACACTGAATTAATGAATTACAATGGTAATTAACAATTTTTTTGTTTTGTTATGTTTTGGTTTTTGAGGCAGGGTCTCGCTATGTAACTCCAGCCGGGCTGGAACTCATAATGTAGACCACATTGCCCTCAAACTCACAGAGATCACCTGCCTCTGCCTCCCAAGTGCTGGGATTAAAGACCACAAGCCCAGCTCTTAATTTTTTTTAAAATAAAAATAAATACCACCTTGGGGCTGGAGAGATGGCCCATCTGTACTTCAGGTCCCAGGGAATTCCATTTCCCTCTTCTGAGGGAAGGCAAGGGCATTGCACCACACAGGTGCACTTACAGGTAGGCAATGCACTTGTATACATAATGTAATAAAATATTAAAAAATAAACACCTCAATATTCTAACATATGGCGTACTAAATTTCAGCTTTTCAACATTAGGTAAAGACGAGGCATTTGCTGTCTTGCTGCTGGTGAGTACAGTCCTCATATTTGTGTGATGATTTATGATTTGTAAATCATAAAGTTTGTAGCCTAATTACATTTCTTTTCATCCTTAAGAAAAATATTCAGGTCTGGTGATGTAGCTCAGTTGGGAGAGTGCTTACCCGGCATGCATGAAGCCTGGAGTTAGATTCTCCAGTGCCACAGAAAACTGGGCTTGATAGTGCACATCTGTACTCCAGCACTCGGGAGACAGAGATAGGATTACCCAGAGTTCAAGGTCATCTTTGGCTCCATATCTAGTTTGAGGCCAGACTGGGATATATGAAACCCTGTCTCAGAAAAAGAACAGGGCTGGTGTCCCCTGGACCCACATGGTAGAAGGAACGAACCAGTTCCTGCAAGTTGTCCTTTGACTCCCTCTCCACACTCAGGTGTACACACACACACACACACACACACACACACACATGCACACACGAACAAATAAATAATGTAAATTTTTAAAAAGGAAAGATACCCAAACAATATAAATATATAGTGAAAGTCTCTGAAAGAAGCCTTAATTTCACATACTGTTGGCAATTTCTTTTTCTTTCTTTTCTTTCTTTTTTGGTGTTTTTGAGACAGGGTCTCCCTGTAGCCCCAGTTGACCTGGAACTAGCCCTATAGACCAGGCTGGCCTTGAACTCACAGAGTTCTACCTGCCTCTACCTCCCGAGTGCTGGGATTAAAGGATGCACCACCACACCCAGCCTAAAGATGGTTCTTAGCCACCACATGGGTGCTGGGAATTGAACCCAGGTCCTTTGCAAAAGCAGTCGGGGCTCGTAGCCACTGAGCCATCTCTCCAGCCCCAGCAATTTCTATTACTAGTGCCTAGTATGTCAATCAAAGGGTCCATTAACCTGTACCTGTGTGTGTCTCCATAATTGTACTATAATAGTGGCCATTATCTCCCTTGATTCTGATAGTTGCTTCAGAGAGAAGCAGGGAAGAAAAGATACCTCCACTTGATAAAGGGGAAGTCTGAGGTTCAAAGAGAAAATGTAATTAAGAAAGGTCTCCAAGGCAGCAGAGGCGGGGCAGAAATCCATACCCCTAGCTTTCCCTTGTTCTTGTTGAAGTCAGTTTCTGTAAGTTACCATTCTTCAACCATTTAGCTCTAGAGCCTCACCTCCAAGCTGGCAGGAGACCAAATCTTTCTTCTCTAGAAACCCTACATTCATTAGATGATTTTTATTTTTATTTATTTTTTCATTAGGTGATTTTTAAAAACCTAGGTAAGATCTTGCTGTATGGGCCAGCCTGGCATCGAACTCCTGGGTCCACGTCTTCTTGTCTTGGGCCCCCACCCCAGTAGCTCATACTACACAGCATGTTCTACTGTCATAGACAATTGGCTGAATTTAAATTTTATGAATATAAACTTGTGATTGTGTATTAGTTTGTGTGCAACTGTGTGTGTTTTGTGTGTGTGTGCATGTTAAGGTCAGAGATATCAGATGTCTTCCTTAATTCCTCTCCCTATTATTTTTCATAAAGTCTCTCACTGAACCTGGAGCTCACTGATTTGTCTAGACTAGCTGAACAGCAAGCCCTGGGAGGCTTCCTGTTTTTGCTTCCTTGGGGCTGGGATTACTGGGATTAGCTGACATACCCAGCTTTAAAAAATAATATTTTTATTAACTTTTTGAGAATATCATATAATGTATTTTTGATCATAATCACCCCTCCCCCATCTCCTCTCAGATCTATGCCCAAAACCTCATGTGCTCTTTTTTTTTTTAAGCCCACAGAGTTCATTTTGAGTTGTCCAAATACTCTTGGAAATGGATCCATCCCCTAGAGCATAGTAGTCAACCAATGATTACAACCTTAAAGAAAACTCCTCCCCCTCCTTCTCCCTCTCCCTCTCTTCCCCTCCCCCTCTCCCTCTCCCCCTCCCTCTCTCTCTCCCCCCTCTCCCTCCCAATCTCCCCTCTCTCCCTCTCCCTCTCCCTCCTCTCCCTCTCCCTCT